>JABFDZ020000138.1:24383811-24394701 GCA_019775955.2 Pollimyrus isidori | reverse complement strand
CCCCCCCCCGTGCTGTGGTGGGGTGTGGGGGGCGGGGGGGGGGCGCGCGCGGGGGGGGGGGGGGGGGGCCCCCCGCCGGGGGGATTGGGGAAAAAATCTAATATGGTGTATGAAATAACTCAGTGACTTGCTGTGATCACCTTTGGCGTTGGCCCTCTAGTGGGGGAAGCAGGTGCAGCACCCGTTGCGCCACTAGACTCTATTGTTCTGGGAAGGACGCATCTTGCACCCGACTAGTGGAGTCCTGTCCTGTCACGTGTGGAATTTTCCTCACCGTAAGCCTCAGGAATGTGCAACTGGCAAGTCACCGGGTGGAGGAGGGGGGGGGGGGGTTATGGTGTACCCCTTTATAAATGCTGTCCCAGTCGGCCGATTAACAAACCAACCTGGCCATTGTTTTGTTTTGTTCCACTTATGGAAACTTTCTGAAAAACTGGGCTGTTGTTGCTCCATAGGATCCCAAGATCCAAAGTATGATTCTGAGATGGCTGCTGTGGTACACTATGGGATTCGAACCCACAGCAGTCTGTCCTCCATGCTAAGTGTTCTGATCCTGTATTGCTTCTATTTGGGACGGCGGCCCCACTGGCTTGGTTTTTGAGCCACATACTTAGTAAACGTCCTCGTCTGGGAATCCCCAGTACCCAGCGGCCAGACAGACTGCCACAGGCGGCCGACCCGCTGACAGGCAGGGACACGACCCAAGCGTGACACATTCGCAAGCGCATGCCGCTGCAAAGTGGCGCAAATGTGTTTGCACTTCCACTCCACTGCAACCATGCTGCGTATTTCAAGTGATAGAATTTGGAAAGCTGGGGGTGGTGTGCAAAGGTGAGAGTAACTCCTTTGCCAGTTCCACCTTCGTTAATGGCCTGCATTTAAATCGCACCTGGCACTTGGCTGCGCACTCTGCAATAATGCGGCGCTCCATTGCCCCAGGACACATGAATCAAAACACAAGCACGGTACTGAAAGGAAGGGCGGTGTTACATTACATTCAGTTTAAGATGCAGGTGTTGCACCGTCAGCTCTGCATCCATCAACCCTCAGGTTCATGCTTTTCAATAAACATTAGGGTCTTTGGACTAAGGGGTAGCCTAATTTGGTATGATTAAATAATACATCAGAAGGTTGTTTCAATTCAATAGTAATTTTTTCACAAGCATTTATAATACAATTACGACTTGCCTTACAATATTAATTACCAGCAAAGGTGCACAACTTATACAGATGAAGAAAGTCAATAACCTGTACTTGGTTAAATACATTCTGTATGTAGTGATCCCATCGGCCAGACAGCCATGAACAGCGCCTCTTAGAACAATATTAATTTACTGTTTGTTTTTTTTTTCTTTCCAAACAAAACAATTGCTCTTGTCTTTCGTCTAGCATCCCCACAGTATGTGTGAACGGATGCTGATAATGACATTCGGCGAAAGAAGCACTCTGCTATAGCCCCTGCTGGTGGTAAACAAAGCTACGTTGTTCAAAGCCAGGGTGACAAAGTGTGGAGGGCATCTCATTCCTCACTCTCCATCGATAAAAAAACTTTGGCTGGATGCTTCCCTTTTTTTTTCTCTTCCCAGTGTCACATTCTGCACGAGAAGAAAAAGGATCAGTGTTGTATGTGTATCTGTGTCTTTGTGTGGCCTGCCCTGGGAACACCACCTAGATTCTGTTTCTGAGTCACGTGAAGCAATTACAATAAAAAATACACACACACAGGCACACACAAACTCTATTGATTGAAGTAAGAAAAGCAGTGTCTTCAGGGGAAATAACTGCCCCTTACTATAATAATGTGTGAAGCCCAATCCTGCAGCTTTAGAATTCTCCCAGATTCAGAAAATGCCAGACCGTGATCAGCGCAGTCTTCAGGAAGCGACAGATGAGCACTGCCATGATGCCAGCACTTTGACAGGATTTGTGCCTTCTCCAGCACACATTTGGAGGACTGATTTAGGGTAGGAAATCATCTCGATCTTTCATATTCGGCGTGTGGGTGTAATGTCATCCAGGAGTGAAAGCTGTTCAAAAGAAGGCAATTGCTGAAGCCCTTTGTGCAACCCCAAAATCCTTCCCAGGTAAAACCTTCAGTCATAGGAGTCTTTGGTTCCCCCAAAATATGTGCCCATCCTCACATTTAACTGTGTTTCCTTTATGTGGCACTTATTATCCTTCCAGCACCAAAAAACCCATCTTATGGCATGAATTATTACAGATAAAATGGATTTAAACTTTTATTTGGTTCACCTTTTATTTATCAAACCATATGAGCGTAAACATCTTACTGAAAAGAATAACAATGGGTCTTCTGGAAATTAACCTGCACAAGCAGGCATTTTAACCACACTGCCAATTATTATCTAATATGTGTGGTCTTTATTCACAAGTCTGACTATACTACATATTATAGTAGGCAGATAAAAGGGCTAAACTGTCATTTCTCTGTATGTTAAACTGCAATATGCTGGAAACAGGAAATTTACCTCATATTGAAATTTACTTTATATTTTTCTTCCTAAAACTAATATGCGTCAACACCTAGAGAACTGTACAAAGGAAACAGAACAGAAGATACTTTATTCCCTAATTACCTAAATAGGGAGTAATATCCATCCATCCAACCATTTTCCAAACCGCTTATCCTCACTGGGTCGCGGGGGGTCCGGAGCCTATCCCGGAAGCAACGGGCACGAGGCGGGGAACAACCCTGGATGAGGGGCCAGCCCATCGCAGAGGGAGTAATATGAATATTCATAATTCGTGATTACGTTGCCTACAAACACATGGTCAGCCCCAAGTTCAAAATCACGATTCATGTTCAAATGCAGGCTGTCGTACTGTGCAGATAGACTCCGTACAATACACCGTGCTCCCTTAAATAACCTCCTTGCCTGCACTGGGCGAAAATGGACGGGCGGATAGATGAATATTCAATAAAGCAGAGTGATTTTTACACTTCAGCAAAGAGATGAATGACCTTGACCCCCCTCCCCCGTTAGTCCGTCCGTGTGCCGATTGGTCGCTGGGGTTTAGGCTGCCATTTGCCTGTGCAGTCT
Source organism: Pollimyrus isidori (assembly GCA_019775955.2). Taxonomy (NCBI): domain Eukaryota; kingdom Metazoa; phylum Chordata; class Actinopteri; order Osteoglossiformes; family Mormyridae; genus Pollimyrus; species Pollimyrus isidori. The sequence goes on along the minus strand of JABFDZ020000138.1, from coordinate 24,391,639 downwards.
AACGACTGACTATGCATGAACAAAAAAGCTATTTATAAATATTTAATACCTCGCGCATCATATAAACGGATATGAACATTGTTTTAATATGTATTAACATCCTACGATATTTCTAGAAAATGTGTATTCCTTTAAATATTAAATATCCCATAACGTTAGTTTATTATCCGACAGGTACATAATAAAATACAAAGAAATCCCCGTTCTTATTGCCAGGTCCTTAAGATAATTGTACCTGCCTATTACTAGCAATCCATCTGTTCATTGATTTTTATTATTTGTATAAAGACATAACTGCCCGCGGTTCACCTTGAAACGTGCATGGCGTTGTTCCCCCTCTCCGCCCCGCGCACGTGTGACCGTACTCGTGCACGTCCGGACGCAGCGCCGCGCACAAGGTGGCCTCGTGTAGGAGTTCCGATCTGCGGCACAGCGTACCTGCGGATTGGGGTAGAGGGTCGCCGGGTCACGATTATTGATATTTGTGGGCTTTGTGACGTCACTTGACGCACAAAACAAAGGAGGGGGGCGTCTCGTGGACTCCAATCCTCCAGCCGCCGGCACTCCGGTTTCACTCCTTGCTCGTCAATTTCTGATTTACTTCTGGCTCTTATTCACACCCCCCCCCCCACCACCACCCACCCCCGTTCCCTCCCCACTCCCCTCATTCGTAACAGTTTATGTGTCAGTAGCGCGAGAAGGAAAAAAATAGAGAAAGAGGAGGAGAGGAAGGGAGACGGGAAGACGGCCTTTTTCACTTTCTCTTTAAAGAGAAGCGGTATGGCGGAGGAGAAGCTGCGAAGAAAGCAGCCGAAGCAAATCAAGCTGAAGCGGGCGATCGAGGGCAGAGCAGCTTCACGAAGCGGAGCCCTGCAAACCGCGTCCGCGGGATACCTACGTGACACGTTTTGATCGCGTCTTTTTTGTTTCATTTTTCTTTTGTATCATTTTGATTCACTGCGCTCACGTCCCATGCCGTAGCTGAGAAAGTCATTTCCTCGAGTTGTCACTTTGTTTTTTTCCTTTCACGCCACTGCCTGATTATTGGGTTTTGAAGCGACTGGAGTTTGTTTTCGCTTTGCCGTCGGAGGTCGATTTTGTCCGTCTCTTGCTCGCACTTTTAAGCAGCGGAGCCAAACTCATCCCCCCCTCCCCGCATTTCTCCGCTCGATCACACTAGCGAGTTCTTGCGAAGCTCTTTGGTGCATTTGCGCAGGGAGCATGGGGGCAAAGCAGAGTAGCCCGGCTGCCAATGGTCGAACCCGGGCTTATTCGGGATCGGATCTGCCCTCCGGAACCTCCACCGGCAACGGCGAAGGCAGGACCGCGGCCGTAGCGATGAGATACGGCGCGTACGGTGCCTCAGCTCACGGGTCTTCCAGAGCCGCTTCCGCCACGGCACAGCACCACGGATCCAGAACGAGAACCGTGGGGGGTGGCGGCAGCGGTGGAGGAGGGGGATCCGGAGCCAGGCCCCAGTCGGGCATTAATATCCCAAATAGCTCGCAAGGATCCGGCAACAGCACGCCAGAGGAAAACGCTGGAGAAAGGGACGGGTCAGGCGGCGGTCACGGGGCTCCCCGGCTGGTCATAGGGTCGCTGCCAGCGCACCTTTCCCCCCATCTGTTTGGAGGTAAGCAGAAGTTGCACAGCGGTCCAAAAGCGCCACAGCTTCCAGCTCAACATGGGCTGTGGGTTTGGCGATGGCATACACATGGGGTTCTGGCAAATGGTGGCATGCACGTAATCGTTTGTCTAACTTGGATTTATTTACTTTTCCGTCGACGTCGGATTTGACGGTTTCCTTTAAGAAATGTTTCTCGTCCGTGCTGTGTGTGACTGCTTGTGTTAATTTTTCTTCACTGATGTACATGGCGATTTTACATTTAGAAAGGTACACCTCACCTATTTACGACGTCAGAATCAGGTCCTTAACTTTATTATGCACGAGACTTTAAATACAAATCCTGTCATAACTACATTGGACACTGAAGAATTAGAAACTTCTTCCTTATTTCGTTGTAGATTCCCTAGAATAAGGGTTGCTCTAAATAATCCTCCCCCGGAACCCTTTTGTTCTCCTTGTGCCAAGATTATAAAGATTGATTTCCTGCTACTATATTGCGAAAGTAGGCTGCTTCTTTCAGCTATATTCCCAGTTTGTAAAGCAGTGCCGAGATCACGGCGCCGCATAACTGGGACCGCTGCGAATAGTCTGGTATTAGATTTTAAATCAGCTCCCAAGTTTGCCATAAAAGTACCTTTCAACAGGTGCGCTTTTCAAAGCCTGACGTTCAAACAATAGCTTCATTTCATGGCGAGTTCCTTAACAGATTATTAGTAAAATAATTAGTGGGCGATTTAATTTTGTATGTTGATTTTTCCGGAGAAATCTAGCCGCCACTCTTAATAATGATGAGTCAGTAATTCATATGTCTGATTCCTACGTTGTCTATCATGTTTGATGCACCATGATCAACATTTTGGACATAATTGAATTTCACTATTAATTCGCTTGATTGTTTGTTTTTTTTCTCATACGGCGTGAGTGTCCTCCTTTTACACCGGTTTCCTCCTGCAGTCCACAGATGCACAGTCAGACATTTCTAAATTGGCCTGCGTGTGTGAGGTCAAACCACAGACTGCTCACTTCCAGCCGGCTCTCTTTTCCCTGGTCCCTGTGGGATGCGCTCCTGCTGCAGTTCGGAAGTTGTGTTTATGCCACTTTCCTGCTCTGTGGTTTAATTTCCGTCATGGCCAACCTGCTGATGGGCCTCACCAGTCTCTGCAAAGGTGTGTGTGTGTGTGTGTCTCCGTCTGTTGTGATGCTGTGTGATGCCAAATGAGCAAAACAAAGGGGAGTTTGGTGGAAGTGTTAGGATGACAAATTAACTTATAGGGACTGCCGGTTTCCTTTAATGCTTCACCTGTTTTTTATCGTAGGTCACAACATCATGGTGCTAAGGGTCAGGGAAGTGATCTGCCAAGGAATGGGGAGATTGAAAAAGGTAGTTGGGTTGGGGGGGGGGGTGTTAGGAAAGGGTTATTCCAGATACAGGGGTTTCTCCTGGATGTTTACATACTGTTTTAGGTGACCACCTCCTTCCCTCCCCAACTGGAGCCAATGGGGGGCAGGCCAAAGGTAAATCCATGTGCTGAGTAGACACGTAGACTTGTTCATCGAGGAGGCAGTGCGGTGGTGCACTATTGTTCGCTGGTGGTTAGCACTGTTGCCTCACCGTTGTCAGGTTTCCTCCAGGTTCTCCGGTTTCCCCCCCGTTGTCCAAAAACACACTGAGCTTCACCGGGGTTGCTTAAGCTCCCCATAGGTGTGAATGGGTGCGTGGGTGTAAGTGGTGCATGTGCCCGACGCCATGTTGGCATCCCTTCCTGCGTTGTTCCCTGCTTTGCGCCCGTAGCTTCCGGGACGGGCCCCAGACCCTGCTGGTCCCTGAATAGGACCAGCAGGTACAGACAATGTATGGATTTGTGCATCTTGTCAACTCTGATTGCAGTAAGTTGACTCACAAAAGCAGAGCAGTTTAATAGGTTGAACTATTAACATGCTGAGTTGCGCTCGGGTGCTCATTTGAATCCCAGTGTTATAACCATTGGCTGATTTGTTTATGATGCCTGACATGTTTACATTTACCTTTATGAATTTAGCATAGTAAGTTCACCTTCCGTGCTAAAGACGTCATGTTAGTGGCTTTGGAGAGGGGAGGGTGTCTTTGGGAAGTCCCGGCTCTCGCTTGTAGGTTTTATTTATCTTTTTTCCTTTCACTTCCTCATTGTCCCACATGCCCACAGGAGGAAGTGAGCCCAGTGGTCCAGACCCCTTCAGTACTGGGGTGGGGAGGGGGTGCAAAATCGCACCAGGCAGGAAATAAGTTGACTTTCTTCCCTTTTGATGCCCAGAATGGGTTTGGTTGAAAAATGTTTTCATTCCAATGATTCCTTGCACTGGCGGCAGGTCTAAGGCGATTTCCCCCTGGGATCAATGAAGGTTATCTCTATCTTTATCTTAACCTTAGGTGCTTAGTTTGAAATGTTCCAGTTAACACCAGGCTGTACAGTAGGTTAATAAAGCCTGCTTAAACGTCAGATAGACCGTGTTGTTTCGAAAATGGTATTCCAGGAATTGGACCACACCGGAGCGAAGTTAAGAAGATCATTTCCGGTCTGTGTCCAGTTGACGTCTGAGGGATGGAGGATATTTGTGATGGTGACTGCCAGCACTCTCCAGCAGCCCTCCATTGTGTCCATCCAAGGTGGGCGTGTCTGTAGAAGTTACTCATCCTGAATTGCTCCAACACGAAATCGGCTCCTTGGGTTCGACGTCTGCTAAATGAGAGGAAACCATTGAGAGCGAGAGATAATGGGGAGACCAAGGCGGGGGGCGGGCTTCAGTGTATGAGAAAGCTCCTTCTGTGTTGAAGCTCCCAGTGGTCTCATGATCACAACCCCCACCCCCCCCCCCCAACGTGAGTCATGCTTAAAAATAGTTCTTCTCACTGGATGTGGCTATCAAGGATGATATCAAGGCTAAGGACCATGTGATTAAGGTCCGCTGTGTGAAATGCAGCTTGGCCTGACAATAATTAAGCAGTGTTCGCATGCAGCAATGTGAGCAAGTGTGTGTATGTATGCGTCTGTCTGTCGGTATGTGTGTGTGAGGGGTCTGTGTATCTGTGTGAGGGGGGTGGTTGGGGTGGGTGTGTGTGTGTGTGTGTCATGAACAGCTGATCTGCCAAACAAGCCTCTTATCAGCCGTGTTTCTATTTCAAATGCTGCCCCAGTAGCTCTGGCATCACCATGAAAGGCTGCTGTCAGCCCCCCCACTGCTGCTGACACACATTTTCTGTTGCGCCAGGTCTGTGATTCACACTGGTACCTGCCTTCATGTGGCCCCCCCCATTAGTTTATTATTTTTTGCTGAACACGATGAACTGACAATAACTTCGGGGGGGGGATCATCAGCTTTAATAGAGTCTCTCTCTCTCTCTGTGTGTTTCTTACTGTAATCTCTCTCTTTCCTTCTGGTGTCTGTCTTTCCATGATTTTGATTTGGTGTCAAGGTTGGGTGTGTTTTGAATTGTGCTGGAATGGTGAGGCATGTCCGTCCGTCCGTCCGTCTGTCTGGTCAGTACCTGGTGTGCCACCACTGTCAGTAGTGCTGTTTCAGGCACTCGAACACCACTCTGTATCGGGCTAACAGCCCCCCCCCCCATACCACCCAGGTTGGCAGCACCTCTCAAAGCCTGGTTGCTGTAACAGTTGGGGATGGGACTCCAAGAAGGGGACCTCCCGGATCCACGGGGGCCCTGCTGAACCTCACTCCTGCACTCCTCCCCTTTCTGAAACGAGAGCTCCTTCCAATGGGGGCGACTCTCTGCGGTCCGTGTCATTAACATGTGTCGCGTGGCTTGGGATCTATTTACAAACGACTTTGGTTTTTTCACAGACACGTAGACTGACTGTATAAATGTATCCGCTCCTATCAGTGCCTTGGCCTCGCACGCTGAGAATCAGACTCATTGTACCATGAACGGCACCAGTTCTCCGCCCCAGCAAGCTGCACGTGGTGGTGCGTGCTCTCTCCGACTGGCATGATGTTGCCTTGGAAAGTCTGGGTTCTTCCTGCCGTCCAAAAACATGTGAATGTTAACTGGCATCCTCTCCAGTGTCTCCCCCTGGCTCGTACCCCGGTTGTCTTAGTATATGCTACCGACTCTGCATCAGTGATAAACATCATTTCGCTGTGCTTATTGTCTCTTCTGTATATAGAGTCAGCAGATAAATTAAACAGTGTCTGTATAAAATGTAAGCAGTCATTTGGTTGCTTTGCTGTCCTGTGATTGGCCAGCAGCACCCCTGCCCCCCCACCCCCGTTCCAGAGCATAAGGGCACAGTCTACTGCCAATCACTCGTCACGCGTCGTCAGGCTGACCAATGGGGCAAGAGTTCTGGTTGTTTGGACGGGTGCTTAAATTTTTTTGGTTTCTAGTTTGTTTGTTTATGTATTTTTTTTTTGTCAGTTTGTTTGTTTTGTATTTGCTATGTTGAGATGATCTCTGTGGATCACCAGCATGCAGCCTAGCCGTCTGTACTGAGGTATCCAAAAGCGGATGAGCATTTGCCCTGTGCTTTGGCAGCCGGATGGAGGTGTTGGGGGCGGGGGAAAATCACTCAGAAATCCCTAAGCATGTGTGTGTGCGTCGCTTTGGACAGGGGAAGAGGTGTTCAGGGATTCTTGAAAGAGGCTTTGAGAAGATAGAACACCTCGGCTTCCAAGCTGCCACTTTTATTTTCTGCCACAGATTTAAAAATATACAAACCGCAAACCTGCCTGTACTAAACAGAGACCCATGTGCAAATGTGATGTAGATCTAGGGTGAAACAACATGGCTGCTAGTAGAGTCTGCTACAGCTGCAGTAAAATGTGCTACTTCAGAAGCAGGTTTGCATTTGTCTCGCTGATGGAACGATTACCCTCCCCAAGCCCCACCTGTTTGACATTGCTAGGGGTGTGGTTGCCATGTGCGCTGACATCTGTCTCATCGCCCATTGGCCCCCTCTGGTCCAGAGCGCGAGTATCTCCTTTTGATTGGTTGCCTCTGCAGTCCCTTTCTCTGCAGGGGATAATTATGACAGTGCCTTCCCTGGCTCAATGTTCCCTCTGTAGTTTGTAAGCCATGTACCTGTAAACGGCGGCTTCTGGGCTCCACCTAATGTGTACATTTCGTATAATACACAAGCAGGACCATGTGGATTTGGCGCCTGGTTGTTTTGAGTATTTCTGGTCTGTGTGGTGACTGTCCTGTTTATTTGTAAGTGTGTATGAGATGTTTTCAATTTGTGTGAATTTTCCAGTAACTTTCTGGACAAGGCAGCTGGGGCAGAGTGTATTCATAAACAGTATTACAGCTTTCAGGCCTGATAGTCAGGAAATGTTTTAGGGTCTCTGCTATGTCTGCCTTGCTACCATTGAAGGGTGAGGTTCAGGAGTATCGATGTGGCCCGTCCTGCATCCTGCCCAGCTGTCATTTGGAAGCTTTTGGTGGCTTCCTGGGGAATCTGTGTGTCAAATCTTAGCTGTCAGGGGTCCCCCTTAGCATTCCCCTATCACATTAATCAATTAATTGTCTTAATTTTCTCTTGAGTGATTATTTACGGGTCATTGGCTGTTATCTAGAGTGCTGCGGTACACAAGATCGATTCTTGCTGGTTGTATGCCGAAATCATTCTGTTATATTAAATTATCTTTTGTCTAACAAAAGCATCTGTCTTGGGCTGTCAGCTTTATGAGCCGTGGTCAGTGTCTCTCTCCGTCTGTATCCTGGGGTAGCCCAAAGGCCTTTCTGCATGCTAATGTACTCCAGACCATAGGTGGTCCCTTTGTCACACGGGACCCATATAACTGACGTCACGGCTGGCCAGCGCACTGCAGATCGCCCAGGCGACTGCGATAATCCTCTGCTTCACACCCTAAGAATCCCAGGCCCCGCGATACATTTCAGCACAACTTTACAATTCCTCTCCGACTTCTGTGTGAAACGGCGCTGATCTAACGTGCTGATGCGGTCAGAGCAAATCGAAGCGTCGTTATGGATAGATTTCAATTGGTTTTGGGGAAGAAAAAAAAAAGCTTCTTGCTAAATGAACAGCAGCCTGTCAAAATGTAGCTGGCATCTACTAGCTGGTTCTGTTTTAGCCACATTGGCCAAAGAACGGCATTGAACAGAGATTGGGCACCAAAGGAGACTGAGAGCACCAGTGGAGGGAGGGGGGGGGGGGGGATGTCACCCTTGCTGCTCCTCCCATTGAG
>JABFDZ020000138.1:24362095-24383081 GCA_019775955.2 Pollimyrus isidori | reverse complement strand
CCCCCCCCCCGCCCCCCCCCGCCCCCCGCCGCCCCCCCCCCCCACGTCACCCTTGCTGCTCCTCCCATTGAGGCCTGAGAGCCCAGCGCCATCCTCCTGGGCCCCACACTGCCCAATATACAGGTTCCCCACTCCTGTTCAGTCTCCATATCAAGGAATTTCACAGGTCTTAGGGAACCTCCCAATTGTTTTGGGTCACTGAAGTGATTTTTAATAAACTCGCTTGCCATGAGGTGACTCCAACAAGGGCAGGGTGTATGTGGTGTGGGGAAGGGCAAGTGACGTTGGCAGGGTTTTTTAAGGGGGGGGGGGTTGCATGGTATGGACGCGATATTCAGCATATCTAAGCGTGTCAGTTTTGAATCCAAGACTAGTGGGTAGGTAGAAACCTCTACCTCTCTAAACGCACATAATATTGATAGGGACGTGGCTAACATACATATCCAATCTGTGCCCTTGAGTATGTCTGTGCTGAGATTCTGTTTGCATTTGCTTGTGTTGGCACACAGACTCCATGTGACCTTGAGGGGTGTGTGTGTGTCTGTCTGTCTATTTTGTTTGGTTTCCAATAGAAATGAATGGAAAGTCCCCGCAGAGATTTGAATACAAACATGTGATGTGTGTGTGTGTGTGTCTGTCTGTTTTGGGTCTCGCACTGTGAGATTGTAACTGTGATTGTTGTTCGTGCCCGGGTCAGTTTGCCTGTTCACTTAGTTTAGATATATTTTTCACTCTTTGTTTATGTGTCTTAATGTATCTTTGCGTGTCTCTCTCTGCTGGTGCTGCCAGCATGTCACAAGCCCCCCCCAGGAGCCCAGCAGCACATGTTCAGCCGTCCGTAAATGACACTCACCGCTGATTTCTTGTCAGCCGTTTATGCACCGCTTTAATAATTCATTGCGCTTTTTCCTGTGCAGGGGTGGCGTGGTGCTTCGCCCCCAGCATTAGCCGTGCGTGGTGTTTGCATTTTTCTCCCCATGGGGTGTGGGTTTCTCCCGTTTCCTCCCACAGTCCAAAGTTGGACATGGGTTCACCGTAGTGAGTGAGTGTGTGTGCCCTGCGATGAACCGGCCTCTTGTCTGGACTGTACCCCAGCCTGGTGCCCTGTGCTGCATGGGATGGACACCAGCTCCCTGTCACCCTGACCAGGATGCCTGATTAGTAGGTGGTCAGTGTTCCACGTTCATTCAAGTGTTCTGGCTGACGACACCGAGGGTTTAACATCAAGTCCGGTTCAGACTCAGCAGCCCGGACCTCACCTGGCAGCCATATTGTAACTGCCTCTAGGTTCCTCTTGCCTCTAGGTTCCTCTTGCCTCTAGGTTCCTCTTGCCTCTAGGTTCCTCTGGGCTCAGGTGGGCCCCTGTTTATAAGGTGCACTGTTGACTTACATCTTCGTTCAGCCTCATTAAGAATAACTTTGGAGGTCGAACATTGTACGGTTTAAAGGTGCAGCTGCTCCTGTTCCCAGCCAGAGGCTGATTGGTTCAGGCTGAACTGGAGTTTGTTAGCGGAGGTGCCCCCTGCTGGCCATCTTCTGCATCTGCTGTTAGAGTCCCCGCTTGCTCCCGTGGCACATTCCTCCATTTTTCAGATGACCTGCTCACAGTGACCCCTGCCCAAACGTGCAGAATAAGCAAACTAAGCCTTTTTTGGTTCAGCCATAGGCCTGCTTTTCATAGGACTCGGCTGCCAGTGTAATCACTGCCATCACATCATGTCTGTGTTCTCTTATGTCCTTATCTACAGGGGAGTTTTAGTTTTTTCCTTTTTCACTAAGTTCAGGCACCCAAATGAAGCCCCTCCCCTCCCTAATGGAGTATGGCTTTGCACTCACCCAGCCCCATGTCCGGGCTTTAATCTCCTCCCAGGGGAGACTGGCATTCTATGTGTGCATGCTCACTGCAGGCTGGCCTTGACCTTGCAGAGCCTGTGACCTTGTGATGTCCGGTAACGCATATGGAGAGGGATGGACATGACCTCTGACCTTCCAGCCCTCCTCCATCCTCCGATCTGGCTTTGGCAGAAAAGATGACTGCCAGGGGCCATGGAGTTGAGTGGAGAATCTTGTGTTTCTAAGTCTTTCGGTGGGATGTTCTTTGGCATGCGGCAAACCAGACGTTTCCTGCACGTACCAGCTTTTGTTTAATGCCGTGTCTGACTTCCAGATGATTTCCAGCTGCTTCCAATTTCCCTGTCCTGCCTCCAGTACAGCAGATGGCTGTCATGTTAAAAGCAGATCTATTTTTTTTTTTCCACGATTTTTTTCTGAGTGTTTAAGAGTGAGTTTCTGGCAGCCTACAGTGTGTGTCTATGCCGTGGTGTATAGCGGCCGGCTGTGAGGGACAGGAGCACTAGGTGGGGGTCAGAGGGTGTAGGTGCAGCAATGGGTGGAGCAGAGTGTGTGTGTGTGTGGGGGGTTGTGGATGTGTGGTAAGCTCATATATAGGCTCTCCTGGGGAGGATGATCCAAGCCTGGCAGGTGTAACTGTGGTTACTATGGCGACTGACTGGTCAGCAGCCCATGGGGGGTATTTGCGAATGTTTGCCAGCCAGCCGACGTCATCCCTCGCCCTGCAGGTGGGGTCGTCGGCGCCCTCCATTCTCACTGCTGGATGTCACCCCTTGGCCCCCAAGCGCAGCTCCCCAGCTGAGGATGTTAAGTCCTTAATTAAGTCTCCCCCCAGGGTGGGGGTCAGTGAGAAAGACAGACATAATTACATTTTATGGCAGAAACAGCGGGTGCTGACAAGCTTCCCGTGTGTAACAGAGAGCGAACCACCCCCCCGATAAGCCTGTTGTAAAGTGAGCCTTGGGGAGTTGATGGATGTCGGGACAGGGTGTTGACCACAGCATGCCCCCCCCCCTCCCCCACATCTGTGTCCCCCACCTTAGCAGAATCTCCACTACAGCCTGTGTCTGTATTCCACCCCATCGAGACTAACAGGTTGGCTTCAGCTAATTTATCTTAATATGGCTTATTTGAGTTTGACATTAAAATCTGAAGCCCGCCCGGGATCAGACAGTGTGTTGGCTGCAGCTCCATGCACTGCTGGCATCACGTCTTTCCTGAGCACCGATGCGTCACATCCCAGGAGCGGGACTAAGCATCAGCTAAAAACCCTTTTTGGGGTTGTACCCGGGGGCTCCTGGAACATCCGGTCCCACTACTTTCACCCCCCTATAGCTATAAGCGGACTGGGCCTGTAAATATCCATGCTTCACCTGCCTGGGTGTCCTCGCTTCCCCAGTCCTCATTGGCGGAGCCAGCCCAGTCCACACATGCAGCATAATATTGGAATATATGAATATATGATTGGAAAATTATATACTAGTATAATTGAGCTCCCCAGCGCTGAGCGGAACAGAAATTGTGAGGCATTTAGAACGGGGGATTTCCCCCATCGAGTCTAAACCAAACAAACAATTCAGCCTCTTAATGGCGATTAACATTTAGCGGCTACTGCCCAGCGCTCCTGAGATCAGGCCCCATTTGGCCTCTGGACCCTGGTCTGAGGCACACCACTCCCATGATGCACTTGTACATTGACTCTGTTTGCTACTGAAGAGTTTGATCAGGGGCTACTGTTCCTAGCATTGCTGGAAACTGCATGGGGCTTGCTTTTAGCATAGCAAACCTTGATGTGCGTTTGTTTTTGTTTTTTTTTGGGGTATATATCGGACCCAGCAAAACCAGCCCTAGTTTATCTGGCACGCCATGTTTGGAGGGGAGAGGGGGGGAGAAACAGAGCGAGCGAGAACAACAGGTAAATACTTCCCACAAGTCTCAGTGACCACAGACATCCCGATGATTAACCAGTCAGAGACCATCTTCAGTAAATTCAGCAGCTCCTTATATTGCCTTTGCTCTTTACCTGAGGCAGCATGTGAACTGCAAGCTGCCGCTTTATGTCTGTCTAAATCCAGGGTGGAGTATAAACAAAGCGTTTAATCTTTCTCCCTTTGCCTCCTTTCTGGGGCGAGACTGGAGAGGTCCGTGCCGTTTCATTGTTCTGTGTGGAGCGGAGCGTTGGGGTTGGTGTGAGGGAGTGCAGGGTGAACTCTACTCTGCCGTTTTTCATTCAGGGCCTGTGAAGGCTGTCAGAGCGTAACTGAAAGGATACCGCTGACGACGCTATTTTTAGCCTGACTGATGGATGCGGAGACCCGCCGCTGCCAACGTGAGCAGAAGTGCGTAGCGTCTTTCCGGACGTTCCGGACGCAGCCGCACATCTCCCTCTTGCGCGTGACCAGACTCGCCCCGGAATAGGAGCTCTTTGGAAAAGGGAAGTAGTTTGCGTGAAGAGCGAATGACACCGAAATTTGTGCAGCAACACCAACGGCGGTTTCGCCCAAATTCTGTGGTGGCTGTTTTCTACGTGCCTCTGCCCTCAATGTGTGAATTGGAGGAGGGCTGGGCCCGGTCAGGGTGACCCGGCACCAGTCCAATCGTGACACTGGCAAAGAGATTTATTAGTCGGCACTTGTGGGTCTTAGTGAAGCGTTTTCAAGTGACTGTCATGGGCAGAGTGTTTAATTAAATGGAGCAGACTGGGCCAGACACTGAGATCGTTTAGGGGGGACAGGGAACACTGAGGTGAAACTGGACAGGGGTGGCTGGTGGGATTTCTGAGATTTCTCTTATTCCAAGTGACGTCTGGTTACACATGCAGGTCTGTGCTTCCCTCTCGGAGGACGGAGAGCTGTATTGGGTGCGGACATCCGTAGGTGCTCTACCCCTGCATCACCATTCAGTCCTTGAGTGTGCCTGCGAGATTGACTGATTTATACTCTTGATAAACACACAATAGTACTGTTTAGCAGGAAGTAAAACAAAAAATGTATATCTAATGCAACTCCCAGTTCCTCCTGTATGCGAGAAACTCGTGTTTTGGTTCCGAATAATTGCAGGTGGAACGGTAAAACCGAGAGCCAACCCCACCCCCGTGGTGATGGCTTGGAAGTCTTGCACATGCTAATGACTGTTTCCGGGCAACAGGAAGTGCCTCTCGGGCAACAGGAAGTCCTGTGAGCTTGTTTTCCTGAGAGCCGCCAGGTTTCCTTTATCATCACCCTGTTTTGCAGTGGCATGATCCTCATGCATCATGTGACTATAGCATGTAGTTGAACCTTACAGTTTAGTAGGTTCTCCGAGGTCCCAGATTCCCCTTTGACAGATGTGACTGTCTAATGGCGCTGCCTGTTTATGGTTGACATGACTGCCTCTGAGAATCTTTAATATTCAGTCAGAGCAGGTTGTCCCAGTGCCCGGGGGGTGACACTGCCCGCAGACAGATGACAGCGTTCTGTAAGCATTGTCAAGGACACGGCACAGACGGGGGTTAGGTCAGAAAACGTGCGTATGAACCTGCCCCAAGTCATGTCTGCCTCTTTCAAAAATGAATAAAGATCCTGTTATACAGAGGGAACCTGCCAGCACCGTGGACGGAAGCTGGAACTCAGGGTTTGCTGTGATGGAGGTGAAACGAGGCATGGGGGGGGGGGGGTTCTTCGTTTTAAATCTAACCAGCACTGCTAGATATGCAGTACCCACTTTCACACAAACACTGTCTCCATTTCACCATGGGCACAATCCAGGTTCCCTGAAAAGGAGCTCACTTTGACACTCTGCCAGCGGTCACTGCTACCCTGACTGTTGCTGTTACTGTTGTTTTTGATGTTGTGATTGTTGTCTTTGTTGTTGTTTTGATGTTGTCATCTTCACTGTTGTTGCCGTCGTTTGATGTTGTTTTGATGTTCGTTGTTGATGTCATCGTAGTTGGTTGTTGCTGTCATCATTGTCGCCCATTTCTGTAAGGCATGCTGTTCTGGCTACTCAAACTCTGTTGGATGCCGCTTCTCCTCTTAAGTTTAAAGAGGGCCTCGTCAGTATAGCAGCACACTGCACACAGTGTAATCCAGTCTGGGGGCATCTTAGCAGATCCTACCGTAATGTGGGCAATATAATTGTTTTAATTCTGTTTAATCATTCTTTTATGGGTTTTTTTATTATTATTATTATTTATTATTATTTTATTTTTGTTTTGGTTTACAATTGCTTTCTGGCACTCATTATAAATAAGAATTCTTAATGCTTTTCCTGGTAAAATAAAGGTGAATGAATTTTTTGTTATTGTTGTGCTTTGCTGGGCATCTCCTCAAGCATGTTACCAGTTACCCTTTTCTTGTCACCTCTGCTGGCTGTGAGTAGCTTTCACACCATGAGTAAGCAGCCTCTTTGCCTTGCAGTCATACACACAGTTTGTTGTGGGTTAATAAACACCTCCCCTCCCCCCGCACTATGGCGACAGGACGAGTTTGGTTCTCACATGTTGAGGAACCTGCAGTACTGCCCAGTTGCAGGCTGGACTATGGTCCAGTAAACCACAAGCAGTCTCCGTGCTTGACTGGCCAACCGTGAGGGTCAAGTTAACCTTCCAAAGAATTTTGTCCAGTCTCTGTCAGCCGTGTTGACGTGGAGGCCGTCATCTTTGTGTAAAGACTGTTCTGCTGTACACCATAGCGATTTATTGAAAAGCAGAACCAATTATTCTGGTGTTTCCGTGTTAAATAACACCCCCAGCAGGGCCGCAGGCAAACTGCCGTGCTCTGCCGTCTAAGCTGACCTATAAAAAGGCCAGATACTGCGTGCGTGGGGGGGCAGCGTCCCCGTTCTCACCCCCACTGTCGCGGCAGAGCTGTAACCTGATCTCCTGGGCCTCCATTGGCAGCTTTTCTTAGGCTCTGCATGGTATTTCAAGCTACGCTTTGGTTATCGGCAGTTGTTTACCGCCGCTGTCGTTTTCCGGGCCATTTGCTGAATCGGCTTGTGGCGTACAAACGTGCTTTCAGTTCTTCGGATGGGCAACGTCTTGCCCTTCTGATGTGAGGCATCGCCCAGGGCTACAGGACCACAGGTGCCACGGGCAGAGCCGGAGTTACGATTGACGCCAACAGGGAGCCACTAAACCAAAGCTGCGCGAAACTCTTGGCATTCTAACAACAAGATACATTCTAATACCGGAATTTTCCCTGAGGGTGGGGGAGGGGTAGAGAATGAGGATGGTCACCCTATGACCGACGCCACCCTCCAGGCCTTCGGTCTGTAGACTGAGGTCTGCACAGACGGAGTGTGCGTGCTAGGAAAACAAATGTCATCAGGCAGATCAGTGAGCACGATCTGGCAGGACATGCTCATTAATCAAAGGCTTGGACGAGAGCGACAGACGCTTTGTCTACTTAACCGCAGCTTGTGTCACGATGGCACCAGCTCTCCTGTCTCCTGTATTGCTGATGGCTCTTGGGCAGGCTGTCATGGTGCCCAGCAGCTGCACCCCCGCCCCGGGGACCCCTTAGGAGCTCTGAATTCCCAAGGGCCCTTGGGCAAGCCGGCGGGCAGTAGGGCCCAAAGCCAGAAATGCTGAATGAGGGATTTCTCGGGCTCACAAAGACAGAATAACAATGAGACGTATTTAAGCAGCTGAAGAATGAGTTTCTTTTCTTTTCTTTTTTTTTTTTTTTCTAGTGATCTAACAGGCTCACTGGAAACTCATAGAAGGTGGGAGCACAGGCTTGACTGAGGGGCACATCATCCATGAGAACTGCAGCCTCTGCTCTTTATTCAGGAGTGGGAGGGGGCACCTTTCAGGGCATTGCCCTGGCACATGGGCCCTGCCCTTCTCCACCTGCTCTGTCACCACCTGGTTATCAGGCCTCTGGTCCACACTCCTTCTGCCCCACTCCCTCCACTTGACTGTTAGCTCCCAGAGTCCATTGCACCTGTCCTGCCATGTTCTACAAGCCTGCCATATTTGTTGGTGGGTGGGGCATGGTGGCTCAGTGGGTAGTATTGCTGCCCGACACCTCTAGGATGGGGGGGGGGGGGGGGTCAAAAATTCCATGTGTGCATCTTACATGATCTCCCTGTGATGTTTGGGTGTTCTCCTACAGTCCAAAAACAAGCAATTTGGCTAATTGGCATCTCTAAATAGCCTGTAGTGTGTACTGTATGTGGCCAAACTAGGAAAATCGGATGGACGGATGGATGTTTTAATGCTACACCCTACACATGTAAAAGTGACTGACAGGCTGTAATCTCTTCTTTCCTGGAGTTTTTGATGACATTCTAGGGTTTATGTGATGTTTTTTTTCTTTCATAATTCTTGAAAATATGTTCCACAGAATTCAGTATTTTGATTCCTTGCCATGTTCTCCTATAAATCGGGAGGGTCACACAGTATTCGGAAGGAGAAGCGACTGCCTTCTTCAGTCTTCTGTCTCTCTCACACACGCAGTGCATCTTGAAGACCGAATAAGGTTGCAGGTAAAAAAATAAAATAAATCTGACTCTCTCTCGCTCCCTTGCAGGCTTTAAGTGTCCCGTTTGCTCCAAGTTTGTCTCCTCAGATGAAATGGATCTACACTTGGTTATGTGCCTGACGAAGCCCAGAGTGACATACAATGGTAGGTCTGCCGCCTCACACCATGATGGACCCCCCCTTACAGCGATTACTACATCTTGTGGCCAGCCTTCGCCAATCTATCCGAATAAAATGACCACTGCTTGTGTGAATTAGGATTAGCCTCTATCGTTAGCAAAGTTTAAGTATTATGTTAATCTGAGCCTAAAATATTCCTACGTATTTTTCACTGAATTTGTGTAGCCAGTAGGATCCTGGCTTTGTTGACACAGTAGTTCTGGGCCACATGGGCCAGTCCAACTGCCGTTGGAGCTCTGATCGGAGTAAGCACTGGACAGGTCCTACTGCGACAGACTGATTAAACAGTAGAGCTAGGAGTCGTCCAGAGATCCTGGATAACCAGGCGCCCGTGAGTCAAAGTCAGGCCAGGCTGCCAGAGGTGCTGGTGGTTGCTTTAATTAACTTGAGTCCCGGGCTCCGGCCTGTAAGAGAAATTATCTCTGTCTGTTATACCCACGTGCACACTCTCGCACATATACACACGCTTGTGAGCT
The DNA here is from genome assembly GCA_019775955.2 of Pollimyrus isidori. Taxonomy (NCBI): domain Eukaryota; kingdom Metazoa; phylum Chordata; class Actinopteri; order Osteoglossiformes; family Mormyridae; genus Pollimyrus; species Pollimyrus isidori. The sequence continues at coordinate 24,374,108 of JABFDZ020000138.1, read as the reverse complement.
CACACCTCTCCTCCCACCTTTCAGTGAAAGTCCCCCCTCCGCCAGCCCTATCGCTCCATCTTCTTCGAGTGGGCTTCCGCCATCTTTCCTGATAAACACGGCCACGCCGCAGTGAGGCATACTGGTTGGGCACCTGATCGCGAGCGGCCATAGGGGGTGAAGGAATCCCCCCCACCCTGCGTGAGGAGCCTGTCCTCTGGCAAAGGCTTGGACAGCGATGCTAGGAGGAGAACTCTGGGTGGAAGATGGCCTGGAGGAAAGGAGGAGGATAGCTGGGGGGGGGGGGGGGTGCGACGCGTTCATCCCGTCTCTCAATGACACCATCCTCATTTGCTGTGGATTGTTTCCTTCACGGCACATCAATTAGCTGAAGAACAAACAAAGCTGAATTAGAGTACGCTCGGGTGTGGTGTTGTAGCCTAGTGCGAATGTGGGACTCATTTTAAAGGAGTAGAGCCAGGGCACAGGAAAATTTAAGACGACCGGTCGAGAATTGAGGATTCAGCCTAGATAGTGCATTGATAGCCAGATTTTCATGACGCCTGTAAGGATCCTGGTCCTGGCTTCTTAATACTGCATGAGACAGCCATTTTTAACCACCCTGTATGTCAGGTGCTGCAGGATTTGGTGTTCCAAATCTGCAGGATTTCTGCAGACAGGTATTATGTAAATATTCCAGCATGGTTCCTGCTGTGCTTCTGGCTCTGATGTCGCCCTGGTAACCCTGGTGGTTGCTTGCTGCTGAGACTTGTGACTGTGTGTGTTGCTGATTGCAGGAAGGCGGACAGGAAGGTGTTGAGTAATGTGGAATCTAGCAGGTTTGAAGTGCTGGGCACAGGAAGGGGGGGGGGGGGGCATGCATTGATAGCAGCGTCAGCTTAGAACCACTCTCACAAGACCCACATGTTTCCTGCAGCAATTTGTTTTTCAGTCGCAGATAAGGATCCAGCTGACGTTTGATTAAAGTCACGACAATTCGATCTGGTAGCTGAGCGTGCGTGGATTGGTCTGGCCTAGCTTGCTTATCAGGCTGTCATCAAAACCTCCTCGCCGATTATGTTTCTTGGCACAGGTGGTAGGCTTTGCTCCTGTGACTTTGTCTAAGTGTGTGGTTGAGGTTTCAGGAGCATGAGGCATTGTTGGGTGAACTGTTTTAGTGCATTTTCTTCCCACTGAGGTGGGGAGATCTCGATTTGTGTTATCATCCATTTTAGTAATTGTCATAATTGTTGTGTGTTTTTTTTTTCCCCCCACTGTTCTCCATCTGTCCTGGAGCAGCTTGACTTTGATTCTGGTTGTCTTGGAAATCTTAAGGCCGGCCTCTGATAAAGCCAGCCGGCCTTTAAGGCTTCGCACTGCTTAAAATCCATCCCAGCACCGCCGTAAACAAAAGATCATTTTTTCATTACCTGAGCAAGACAGCTGTGAAATTTGATTCTCACAGAAGGCCGGCGTTAAATAGTTAATGCACAGTGGCACATTTGTGCGGACGCGCCATTGAGCTGCAGTGATTCATCTCTGGCACAGCACCGTGTCTGACGCGGACTTTTCTGTGGGTTTGGTAAATAACCTTTTTTTAAGCAGTTTTTTTCAATGCTTACATTTTTTCAAGAATGTTCACCAAAAGCCGATGGCATTTCACTGTCATGTGACGGTTCCTGTGTCTGCTCTCGTTTTCAGTTTGTTTCCCTCCCCCATTGAATCCTCTTCCAGCTTTCCTTTGTGTGACAATGGAAATTACCCTCTCACCCCCCGATTCCCCCACATGGTCCAGCCCACATCTGATTCCCCCACGATGCTTCCACCAGCATCTCACGTGGCTAATTATCCATCCGTCAGCTGATGCCGTCAACCGGCACCACCGCTGGAGTCTAAACAGATCGATCTCCATGGCAACGTAGTTGGCAGGGTTACCAGCTGAAACATGCACATCCTCCCAGTGGCCCCCGGGCGCGTGTCGTGTGCCGGTGGGGGGCAGGGGGGTGCTTGGAGAATCTACACCTCTCTGGGGGGTGCTCAGAGTGAATGATGGGAGGCGGGAACACCCCTGAACAATGAACCCCTACAAGTTGTAGTTTTCATGAGGTTTTTCAGTTTTTGGTGTCTTTTTGATTTGTTTGTCATTTTCCGTGATTCCTATAAGTCTAAGACACCCAAGAGAGACCTCCGCTGGAAAGAAGAAATATTTCTAAAGGCTTGTCCAGGAAGGACAGCAAGATTGCATTTCCAGATGTGAGGCCGATTTCATCTGAGACGCTTGGTCTTTTACCCCCTTGATCACAGAGCCAACAGAGAGTCTCTCCATATCACAATTCACATGCACTGCTTGTCAGGAAAAAAAAAGCCCCAACTGAAATTACAATGGCCCGCAAGTGCAGGGAATGGACTGGGGCAGACGACCTGCCATGGGTGGAAAGATCTGAATGCAAAAAAGCTGATGAGAAAACAGATTGTGTGAGAGGCTGCATTGCCCGTGAAAATCTATATCTGCAGGCAGGCTTGGCTGTTTGAGGAGGCGCTGTTCCCACGCCACTGTCATCGAGACTGAACCACCCCAAGTCAGTAGCCATGATAAACGAGAGTAGACTTCCCAAACACGTTAGACACTTACAAATTGCTCCGCCTGGCTCGACACACCATGATCTGTGCCTGTTTAGCACCCAGAGAAGCGATACTCTGAGCTGTCCAGGAGTGGCTGTTGAACACTGGCTTGTCTAACCTGCCTTTGGTTGGGTTTTGTTTTGTTTATGAAGCTAATGTAGAGACTGAGGTACGATAAGTGCACTGAAGTAGGCTGAATATTTACATTTTATTGTATGAGTAAAGTAGGAGTATAGGGCTTTTACTGTCTTCTGCTTTGTGTTGGGTTTTCTTTCTGGCCCTGCTGCCCTTTCTGTTGCTTGTTTACATGCCCTGTGTGCGGCACCGTAATGGGAATCCGGGCACAACATTTCAATGCCAAGGCCTCATTGCCGCTTCAGAAAGAGAGGCTTTCCCTGGATGGATCGGCACGGTAGAGCACGCGCGTGTTCAGGATGGCGTTAGAAGCTTGGCATCTCGCCCACAGTCTGAGGATTGAAAAGAGCGTTGAGGCATGTAGGGTTAGGCAACAGTTTAATTATATGTTTTAATAGGACAAGTTTAAGGCTGCAGATATGACAGACTCTTCTTCAGGTGCCATAAAGAGATTGGTGTCTTTCAAAGAAAAAGACCTTATTCATTATTTGGCTATTTTCCTTAAAGCAGGGGTGGCCAATCTTATTCGCAAAGGGCCCCTGTGTGTGTGGGTTTTTGATGCAACTCCCCAATTATATTACTAATTAGAGGACCGATTGGAGTCCTCACACCTGGGTTTGAACAGCTGACCTAAAGGTTACTCCAAAAAACTGCATACACAGCGGCCCTTTGTGGATAAGATTAACCACCTCTGCCTTGAAGTATTCTGTAAACTTAGGGGAATGTTAGTTTTGTGTTGTGGTGACATTGGGACATGTATGGTTTGGGATGTTTTCGCTCTGATAGTCCCCCTGGAAAATGACTCAGAGGCATGCTGGGGGACGAGGAAATGGATGTCGCGCATCCAATAGGGTTATTGGCTCATGTGGGAGGAGTCCCCAGGAGCATGTTAAGACTTTTGAAAGTGAAGATTATTTGGCTGGTTGAAGAGGGTCTGTGTAGCATTCTTTACTGTGAAGGATGGGTGCATCAGGGATTCACATATGGGCTCGCCATCCAGCATGGAAGGTAAAGTGACGGTAATGCTAATTAGCGCTGCAGCCGTTGATTCCCAGTTCATTGTAGCAGCGCTTGTCAGCCCGCCGTCCCCACAGCCTGCCTGGTGCGTGTAGTATCGCTGCAGTGGAATGCTTGCCGTCATCCAGAAATGCCCCTGTCCTGCTGCTATCGTTCTTTCTCAAGCTGCACGCTGTAGAGCAGGGCTATTCATTTCAGGCCCTCGATTCCAAATACGGGCCTTGGTTTCAGTTCTCCCAGGTAGTTAGTTTAACAATTTATTGATTCCGATTGGTCAGAGGCTTCACACCCGGCTCACAGGTGCAGGAAAGCCGGAAAATCTGCAGGGCTCGGCCCTTGAGGCCGTGAGTTGAGTAGTCCTGCTGTAGAGGCTGGCGTTTGAGATACAGACCCCTGGGCGTCCACACCACCAGTGCTATCTCTCATATCAATGTGACCCCCCTCGTCCACCACGCTGGTCCAGCCCTGTAGCGTAAAAGCAACAGTGACCTGTGTTATCTCACCGGCGGGTCCTGCTGCTAGGTCTGCTCAAATATTACACCTCGGGAACTATTTTTGTAATAAATATTTTTGTTATATTTTTCACTTGATTGCCCTCACTTCTCAGCTGCCCACGTCAGAACCCAGGCCGTTTCCCCAGCCTGCTGAAAGCTTCCATTTCCTGGTCTTCATGTGGGTAGCCCGAGATAACGGATTCATGTGGCTGTTGCTTGGCAATGCAGTCGTAAACTTTACACTTTGCTCCCATGTTCTGAGGCATTATGCATGTAGGGTGGGGGGAGGTGTTGCTTGGAAAGGGAGTGAATGTTTATCTTCCTGTAAATAATTTTGTTCTCCTGTTTTTGATTCCATTTACTACCAAAAAAAAAAGTGTCCCTGTGGTTCATGGGGGGTAATGTAGCTTAGCAACATGCTAATGGGCACCCTGAAGATGAAATCTAGCCAGAGACTGAACAGTGACTGAGAGCAGATCAGAGGAGCAGGGCCGGCTTGGAGCACAGCCGGCAGCCAAACCGCCAGGTGACTGACCTCAGGCCTGTTTGGAAGGCCGAGCTCCCGCAGAATGAGTGCACTGCTGTCTTCCTGACTGCAGTTGGACTCTTCACCTTGGTTCCCGGTGGGCCGTTTTCAGTGCAGAGCATTAAGCACTTGACCAAACTGATTATTACGCAAATTAAGCCAAAGTAGCCAGTCAGAGGTTAATAGCTTAGAGATTTTAAATTTCGGTCACGAACAGGGCTGATGAGTCAGGCAAAGAGGCTGGGGTGGACCAGCTGGTATCCCACAATGCACCTGCCAGCCCTCATGTCCTAGCAGCATAGGGCCTCATCCTCTTTCGCAGCTATATGGTCTATGCTCAGTTTAGGGTAACTGTCAAGGCTCCACCTTTGAAGGGCCACAAGTTTTATAATCTTGTCTGATTTCCTGAATTTTTGAGGAATGTAATTTGGTGTTCTTTTTTGTCTGGGGGGTGGGGAGGCGGTCCCTAGCAGGCTGACCTGTAATCTTTGTGTTTACTACCAACTAGTATTGGTTTAGGGGAAAACTTATTTGATTGGATGTCCCCAGTATGCAAGCAGTCTGGTTCCACTGGAACAGAGTGGGTTTTGTCGGCGCTGTGCACTTGGCCAGCACATGGCCATCTGGGAACAGATGGGAGGTGGCAGGTGAAACAGCAGGTCAGTTTGCAAAGAGCAGCAGCGCAGCGGGCCAGCGGGGTCTGCCCATCTCGGCCTACATCCTCCCCCCATGAATTGGGGGGGGATGACTTGTGGCAGAGGAGCTAATGCTTGCTCTGCAAACTGCCCACTCCCCAGCCTCTCGCTCGCTCCTGGCCTGCTTGCTTGGGCCTTGGCTCCTCTTGCCGAAGTTTCCACGGGCGGCCGAGTCGATGCCTGTCAGCAGCGGAGTATCGCCGGGTTGTTTCCTCATCAACTTTAATTAGCTCTGGAACTGGCGTCACTGACTACAGAGTCCAGAGAAGTCCTGCTGCGCGCATGTGTGTGTGAGGGAGAGCGAGAGAGAGAAAAGCAGAGGGAGAGTGAGATAATCGGGTTTAGCTCTAAATATATTGTCTCAGCTACTGCCTCCTGTCCAAAAGAATTTAGAAACCGCTTGCTTCAGTGGTTCAGGCAAGGAAAGACAAAAAGCTTTTGTCTCGATCATCCTCATTGAGCTGATTTATCTGGAAAAGTCCTGACAGGTGGAGGGTGGAGAAGGTCCCTCTGGCAGCTTCCCCGATTAGTGTCCGACAGGCTCACCTGTGCCACTGTTAAAGGCAGACGTACCCCTACCCCCCATCTCAAGGAGTGTGGGGGGTGGGGGGGTATTATTTGTCCAAGTCAGAAAGCCGCTTGGCTAGCAGAGCTGAGCCCCCAGTCATATTAATAATTGTGCTCTGCTGTTATGAGGCCTGAAACACTTCCAGGATGAGTCGGTTAGGGTGGCCAGCGATGCAGCAGCAGGATTTAACAATGTTCGCCATGCGCCAGACATTACATCACTGAGTCATGACCGCCGCATTACGGCAGCGCGTTATAAGGACGGCGAGATCGGGCGTAGTGCATGGTGCCGGAATGTTGCGAGAATAGCCGCTGCCTGGTGGGACGTCGTGTGGTGCCAGTCCTTTAGGGAGCCTTGGGTCGACCCTCGTCCTCGTCGCAGCTGTAAAGTGCCTTTCTCAGGCGGGTGGTCTTGCTCTATTCACATCAATTTGAAGAGTAGTGTGCTTTGTTTGGATGATACTGTTCCATCCAGAATAGAAAAGGACTCATACAGAAATGGTCAGCTGGTGGTAGAAGCACTGGGGGCACCCACCCCCCCCCACCAGCATAGCTTCCTTCTGAGAGTAGGAGAATAGAGCTGGCTGGTGGAACGCTGGGAAGGCTTCTGACCATCCACGGTGATGGCAGCAGCATCCTAGCTCAGGGGGATGTACAGGGTGGGTGCGTATGTTGGGGGTTAGCAGACATACCCCACTCAGAGCCTGGTAGGGGATGTCGGTGGGTGCCTCGTTTGGTTTGGAAGGGCAGTTGTTGGTAGGTCAGGTGACTTACTGCTGAGCCCTTGTCATGTAGCCTTCCACCCACAAGGGGCAGCACAATCTGACACAGAGGTAACATGGATGCAAAGCAATAAATCCCACTTGGGCGAAAAAGCAACGGTAGAAGACTTTCGGCTGTGCCGTCTTTACTTTGGGCATTATGCAGCGTGGAGAGTCATTCACAGAGGGTGATAGTAAGTACAAGCAACTCTTGTGCATCTATTAATCTTCAGATCTTTTGGTGAGGTCAGTGTCTGCTGCAGATGCCCCATGTGGGGGGGGGCAAGGGCGAGGTTGGGCAGTCACTGGAATCCTGGGCCTTAGCATTAGCATGAGTGCTAAACACACACCCATGCGCCACCTGGCACAGCATCTCTTGTTCATACACCAGTTTCCTCACAGGATCTTGCAGGATGTAGCGCCGCAGGACCCGCCAGTAGTAGGACGTGCATCTCATGTGGAGCGAGCCTGTGGCATGTCGCTGGGCTGCTCGGCGCTCTGCTCTAGTCTGCCGCGCGGTCGACGCAGGCGGCACTGGAAGGTGACACCGGTCTCCCTGTTATATTTGGTAGCAAAGTATTTCTGTCTCTGCGTCTGGCTCAGCCACACTCTGTGCTGTGAAGCCGCCGATAGCAGAGCCCCGCCAGCTGATTGGCTGGGAGTGAATCCACCCGCCTGTGTGGGCGGGATTTTGTCAGCACAGGGCTCGACCGCCGCCTGTGCCGCTAGCTTGACTGAGAGTAGCAGTCACAGTAAATAATAAGAGAACGTCGACAAGGGCAGATATCGTCACGCATCTTTTAACGTCCTTCCAGGCCAAAAGTTGAAACGCGTAACAGATGAACATGACTGACTCCTGGTGCTCAAGGCTGGAAGCGGACAGCGGAGACCGAGGCGGTTGTGTTTGAGCTGTGGAGAGTCTCTCCCATCTGGGGAGAGACTGAGCTTGGCCAGAGAGATCTGGAAATTTGGACGAGAGGACACGATTCCTTGGGCTTTATAAGCTTTGTGAATCATGTTTGGATGTGGGGGTTTATGTTCTTCCAACTTGTTCTTCCAAAATAATTCATAGTTGCAGTAAAAGTTAGAGAGGGGATAACAGGACACATAATAATAATAATAATAATAATAATAATAATAATAATAATAATAATAATTGATATTTGTATCAATTTTATAATTATTTTATCAGTTATGATTTTTAGGGAGCATGTGAATGGCTAAGGTGGGGTAAAATATCAGATCATTTTTAAGAAACACTGATAGGTGGCATAGTCATTAAAGACATGGACTCGTGGCCTGAAGGTCAGTGGTTTGAGTCCCAGGAATAGGCTTCTCTTGTGGTGGATCTAACCCTAATTCACTGTGGATAAAACCGTTAGCTGTGCAGATGTGATGCAGATGACTGGTGGTTAACGCTGGGAAGCGTCGCTGTGAGTGTGCGGGCGAGTATCCCGTTCCTTGGTGCCACCTCCAGTGCCTATCAAAGACGTCTGTTTGCTGTAAATGCCCCCGGTGAAGGGTTTGGTTACCGATAAGAATCGTGAGGGCCAGTAATGGGCTCGTTATGGGTGGCAGCCCATTCGTCGGCACCACATGGTGTGGATCACATTACGCGCCTTTAACGGAATTAATAAGATACTGCAGCAAATTGAATTTTTATAAACCAGTGAATAAGGTCATCACTGTCTTGTCGAATGCCTTGCAGGTATTGAGCAAGACCGCACACGGGATCGACCTTTTATAGCGTCCTTTTAACGTAATCAACGTTCGGCACACGCTGAGGGTTATGGGTAGCATTTAGCCAAGGCTGTCTGCTCAGGTTTAATGAGGGGGAAAAAAATTAAAAGTCAACACTTCAGCTGGTTCGACTGGTGTTTTACCGCATGAAAATTTGCATAGGGTAAGCTGATTGGGTGAAAGCTTTTGGATTCCAGTTTCTATTTATATTTTTTTTTTTTTGGAAACTTGAAAATTGTGCCATGTCACATTAGGCCCAGTAAAAAAAAAATCATTACTTTATCATCCCTGCTCACGTGGGGCCTTTAGCACGCATCGATTTAAAAAAAATAATAATTAAGTGTTAATTTTCCTGTGTAAATTCCGCTGCCAGCGTTCACAAATTTCACAGGCAATTGCCGCACATTTGTATTCTTCCGCCCCAGCGTACTTTGTTCTACCTTCCCTCCCGATCAGTACTGAGCACTGCTGAATTCTAATACCTTTTTCTAAGAAATAAAAAAAAAATTGATTGAAAGGATGATTTTTTTTACTGGGCCTTATTTCAAGTGCAGGCATAAGGACCAGGAAGTAATTAGCTAGAAAGTCACATATTTGTCTAATTCAGGTGCTTAAATGGGCACCCTTGACTCGATTTCCTTCCCAGTGTTTATTTGGAGGTAACGGAGTGTTCACACTGTCAGCATCAGACACCATTGGCAAGCGTGTTTCCCAACCGAAGGATGTTAGCTCAGTGGTCTGGTCCTGGATAGCAGCGAGACACACAGCGATCAAAGGAAGTGTGAACACACACACATGTACTGCCTTAATGCAGACTTCAGGGTTGATAAGCTTAATTTCTCATTTTGTGTTTCACAATGGAAAAGCAGCTTAATTTGGTACCAGATTATCTATACCAGAATAACCACTTTCCGATACGATAAATGCTGCCTGCTTTAGTTAGGAAGTGTTATGTGGTGAATCGGTGATTATGGCTGAGACCCATATGACTGCAGGTGGTATCAGTCCGGTACCTTAGTATTTTACCCTTTCTGTAATGCTCAGAATCTGTGCATCAGGGAGCCGTCGCGTGTAACTCAATCTCAGCTGAATGTCAGCCTGACCGAGATGGTGGTGATGCCGCAGGGTGCAGACAAAGTAAGCAGAAAGTGTCTAACCTGCCCAAGCTTGTTACTTTTGTTCAGGAGGCCTCCTATGAGCTCTTGCTTGTGATTCGATGGTGCTGTTATAGGCTCCACCTCCCCCATCTCTGAGTGCCAATAGGACTTCGGCTTGCTTAGGGCTTGCTGCAAGGCCTCAGGATTGCAGTATTTATTGAATTTTGGCATAAAATACACATTATAGTTTCAGAAATGTAGCAGGTGTAGAAGTACACTATTTGCCTCGTATCTTAAAGTCCTGTATAATTTCAGAGGCTTTTATTGAGTTTCTTGAATTTTCCTGGTAAACCCATGTGATTTAAGCAATTTGCAGTCAAAACTGACATTTGGACTAAAATGCAATTCTGGCCATAGTTATGGAAATGTCGCAAAATGTTCAACTGGTGAATCCAGAGAGCAGTGTGAAATTATAGACCAACAGCACCCCCTTGTGGCTGTTTCTTAAAAGGTTACCCATGATCTATCACTGCATTACAACCAATCTCATGAAGCATATGCCATTAGGTCCAATTCATCGTTGAAACGAGGCAAGGAGAATGCGCAAATTCATCAGACAGGTCTGAGGTATGATTTCATTCCTCTGTCTGAGTTATCGAGCCAGGCTTCAATTCTCAGCCAGTCACTGAAGCTTTCTGGTAATGTCTATTAGGTAAAGTTATGGATTTACATGGGTATTGATATAGACATAGCCAGTAATGGAGATATCTGCCTTTAAGTAATACAAACTGGATTTTACCAGATACAGGCACTCCTGAATACTTCTTAAAGGTTAGTGGGGCTCATCTGTGGCCTAGGTGGTGAAATGGTTTTCCTCAGACAACAGTGAGTTGGATCACCTTTGTGTCTGAGCCGTCAGCATTTGCTTCTTGTGGAGGTGAAGTGCAAAATCTATGGTGCCCTATTATTGGTTCTCCACTTATCCAATCAGCCATCTGCCCTCTGCCTTCAATGAAAACTTTGTTCCGCTCAACGTTTATGGTCTTGAGATGCTCGCACTCACTGCCTCATACCACCAGGGGCAGCAACGCTGAAAAGTGGTGCGCATCCTTGGTGCGCGTCTCTTGACCTTTGACCCCTGTTTCTCTGCAGAGGATGTTCTAACCAAGGATGCAGAGGAGTGTGCGATTTGCCTAGAGGAGCTGGTCCAGGGCGACACCATCGCACGGCTGCCCTGCCTCTGCATCTACCACAAGGGGTGAGAATGCACATCTGCTCACCCGGCAACTGAATGTCATACCTCCCCGTGGGGAAGTCCGCAGAAGCCAACGGGCTGAAAAAGTTCCTGTGGCGTAGGGCCTCTGCCATCATAAGTACATAAACGCATGTCCGCCCACCCACCAGCACAGACGGGCAGAGCTGGATGTTTCCACTTCCTGTTTTTACTCTATGAATGCATCACTGTGTTGCATTCGAAACAGCAGAGTGACTTATGGTCACGGCTGGCACCCCACCACAGTGGGTCACATGTGTGAAGCCCCTCGGTGGAGGCAGAGCTGCTGTCCAAGGGGCCTCGTCTCAGTCACAGTGACCAAAGTCTTCCCTGTAGACTGGAGACTGATGTGACTCGTCTTGGCTAGAAGCTTCCCAAGGCTGATCAGTCTGCTGCTCTTGGTGTGTTTGGTGTGTTTGCTTGGAGCTCATGCTATTTGGTAACAACAAACCTGTCCTCCTCCCCTCAGCTGTATAGATGAGTGGTTTGAGGTGAACAGATCGTGTCCGGAGCATCCATCGGATTAAAGAGCGTCCTAACTGTGTGCACAGGTAACACTGAGCTGTGTGTGTGTGCGCGTGTTATGTGTGTGTTACATTGTGGGGACAAAATGTCCCTGTCAGTAGACCTGCTAATATTTAGGAGAACCTTCTTTCTGATCTGTCCCCCTGTCCAGATTTTGCTCCCTTTTTGTGGATCTGCTCCAATTACGACATGCAGCAATCTGATTATGCTCCCCCGTCTTGTTGCCATGGAGACCGCAGCGAATACCGACTGGCACACGCACAGCAGAGCGGACTCCACAGTGGAGAGACGTACGTGGCGTCCAAACGAGTTCATACAAGTTCTTGGTTGTGCCAAAACAAGTGAAAGCAACCTTCAGGGAACCTCTTGTGACACTTCACACGTTTGTGTTTGCACACTGTCTTCTCTCTCCACGACAACCTCAGCTGACCGACTGCATTCCAACCTCCGGGGCAATCGTCGCTGCCAGTCCCCCGTCACTGCTGCACAACTGTCCAATCAGGAAGCAGTGTTTCTGGATCCGCAACCGGCGGGCGGCGGCCCCCCGGGCGCGGGGGGGCGCGCCGCGCGCGCGCGCGGATA
>JABFDZ020000138.1:24319476-24331206 GCA_019775955.2 Pollimyrus isidori | reverse complement strand
CCCCCCCCCCCCCCCCCCCCCCCCCCCCCCACAGCAAAAGTAATCTTGCATTGCAACAGCTTCACAACCCCAACTGCTCCCCACCATGACATTTTACAAACAGCAGGGATGCCAGGATGCGTGGCCAGTGCCCCCCTCCACGGAATACGGAAGCGCCACTCACCAGATCTCCTTCAGAGTTGTGTTGTGAGTCAGTGCCTCGGCCAGTTCCCTGGCTCCCTTGACCGTTAGCTTGTTGTTCATTAGCCTGTGGAGGGTGGAGAGATTGCCCAGTCAGGCCTGTCCACATTCCATATTCATACTGGAGAAACTAAACCCCACCCCCCCCCCCCCGACCCTAAAAGAACAATCAAGTTATATGAAGCTCTGCTATTGTACCTTCATTTTGGTGAGAAAATAAACAAAGGAAAATATAACCTGATGTTACATTTAAGTTTATAAAGGATATTATCATTTTTATATCTTAAAACGCCTGACATCTGACAATAATCATTTCTAAAATGAACTTTTGTAATTGACTAATACTAGGAACAATTACTCAGCTGTTACTGCTTCCAAAAAAAAACAAAAAAACTGATGACTCATTCTCAGGATAACCACTCAGCCCCGTCCCATGAGGCTTTCAGCATTTGTGTGTCCTTCAAATCATAACACCAGCTATCCCACCAGAACTGATCGGTGCCGCACACAAGATCAGGTCCTCACATGAGATGGGTCAGTCCAGTGTTAACCCGGACCGCTTCAGCCAGGGTGGTTGCCGCCTCGTCTGAGAGCTCGTTCTGGAGCATCCTAGGAAAGCGAGGCACATGGAAGGCAGTCAACCCAGACACGTTCACACTAATCATAATACAGTGGTACCCCAGCTCTCAAACTCATTAGAATTCTGATTTCTTAAAAGTCGAACCAACCAGTTTGAAAAAAAGTTACCTAGAGCTCGATCTGAATCTCAGAAGTCAAACCGTGAACACAACCTAAGATAACTTGTATGCCCAGGGAAATGAGTCACGAGGCAACATCTCTCAGTGGAAACAAAGGGTAACGCTTCAGTCTCAGCCTCGCATTCTCTGTGATAGTATCATACATATTTACACTAGCTGAACACATATTTAGATAGTAAAAATACATTTAGACAATGATAGACGGTAACAGTAATTATAATAAAATACATTTAAAACAGATTTCTTATTCATTATTTTAATAATAATAATAAACAAACAGAAACAAAGGCGCAGACGTCAGGGTATCAGGGAATACGGGTTTTAATTACAGGTAAGGCAGGCAAAATGCAGAAGGACAATATACTGTAATGACAGGACTGGGGAAACAAACTGAAACGCGGGGGAAATACGGAGGACTAATGACGACAAGCAGAAACAACTGATCACACGGGGATCCCACACAAGGTTGAACGAGGGGGCGTGGCACATGGAAAGAGCAGATGATCAGGGCAGGACACATTGTTTTTTTAACTTTACACATTATTTGGGTACATTTATTTTTTTACTTTACAAATTACTGTTTTGATAAATGTGCTTAGATTTTATCCGGTTCATATTGTGTTTAAATGCTAAAAAAACAAAAATATTTCAGTGTAATTATTTGGGGCCAGGAACCAATTAATTGCTCTTCCATTATTTCTTATGGGGAAAATTTGATCGGAACTCGAACTTCGATCCAGACTTTTTAATTGAATAAACTTGTGTTCTGAGGTACCACTGTTCTCTGGTTTGTGTGAATGACATACAGATCATGGCAGCCATTCAGGTTTATAAACAATAACACTAAATGCAATAAAGGATATATAAACCAACCATAATATTGTAACATTCTAAAGCTGCAGTGTCTCTCTGTTTACACAGTGTAAACAAGGAGCAACATGTATTAACACAAGAAGCCCAAAGGCCTGAACCACACAGTTTTTGTAATTCTTACTCATTAATTCTAAGTCTGCGTATAAAAAAGGAAAAGGGAACAGAGTAGAGTTTGTAAGCTGATGTGATAATAATGGCCATACTTAGGCAATGCTCACCAGAAAATGTGAACAGAGTTGTTCTCCTTGAGAGCGGCGGCCAGGCTCCGCCCCCCTTCTGAGGTGATGCCATTGGCTGAGAGGCTGAGGGGGTGTGGCAGGTCAAGAATCAAGACACCCTGGAAATACTGGTCAAGCAGCATTTCAGTTGCTTATACAGTATGACAAGCCAAAGGAGCCATGGCAGCCAGAGTGGCAGATAGTGGTAGATAGTGACAGTGACTGCTGCACCATTGAAAACACAGTATGTGCAAGCAGTTAAAACAGAATGAGGAATAATTATATTATTTAAAAATAATAGGGCAGCACAGTGGCTCAAAGGTTAGCCCTGCTGCTTCATACTCATAGAGTATGACTCTGAGCGTCCTTCAATGAACTGGCATCTCATCCAGGGGGCATCCCAGTACTGTGTCCCACCTTCCGGGGCAGCGCTTTGAAGATGGATGAATTTAAAAAATGACTCAATATAACTGACATAAATTTTAATAGTCCCATAGTGAACATAATTCATCATAAAAAATGTTTCTCTGAGGAAAGTTGCTTCTATGAATATGCAATGCTGCGCTAAAATCTTCAGGCCAAGAAAATTGTTAAAGCTGTTTATCAGGCTAGTAAGTGTACGTATATTTAATATAACAACTGGAAATATGTTACTTACAAGTAAAAAGTAACAGATATATTGTTGAATGGCTAAAAAAGCACCACTTTGGGAGATCACATGACACTTGTCGCTAATGGCTGCCGAGCTCTGCTCTCTCACATGTCCATTCCATAGTGCCCTCACCACTTTCTTGTTGGTGATCTAACCTAAATTTGAATCTACCATCTTGCTTTCACCCCAATGCCAATTCCCTCCCTCGTAAATCCTCTGATAAACCTCTCTCCATTACTTCTACTTGGCAGAAGGAGCTGTCCCCCACCCCTGTTTTATTATGGAGTATAATTTTTCAAAATATTAAAAATTGCTCTAAAAATCATCAGCAAACACAATTTAAATTTGTTCATAGAATGCATCCCACTCTCAGGAAACGCCATTTAATGGGATTAGAGCCTGATCCTGTGTGTCATCTCGGTCCCCTTCAAATTCCTGGCACTCCTGTGGCTGATCGTTGGGATTATGTGACCAGCTCTCTCTCTTCAGTTTTTCCCTGTTCCATTCCTCTGCCCCCTGCAGTCCTTCTTTTTCTCCACTTCACTCTCTCGTTCCCAGCAGAGGCTCCTGATGTCCGCCTCCTCTCGCTGGAAATCTCCTGACCATGCCATTCTCTCTGTCTGGAAGTCCTCCCTAATTATTATTATTGTTGTCATCATCATTATTATCATTATTATTATTATTATTATTTCCTTTTCCCTCAACTTTCAGCTGCGCTCTGTCCCAGGCTGGGTGTGCCTTTAACCTGCACGGTTGTCGATTTTTTGCTTTTGCTTTCATTTTTTTTCTTTTTTGGTGTCATCTCAGGGTACATCGGGGGAAGGGGAGGGGGCTTTGTTTTGTTCTGTTCTATATCAATTAAAAATAATAGTTTTTTTTAAAAAAAAAACACCAATTTGGTTCCCAAACCTCCCCAGCCATTCCATGTATTTATTAAATGTCACCACCAGCTCACTGAAATAAATAAACATAATTGGTGAAATAACGTGAGTGTGCGCACCCTGCGGTGTGTTGGCGCCTGCCCAGGTTGGTTCCCGCCTGCACCCATTATTCTCGGGATGGGCTCCGTGCCCCCCGCGACCCCAGCTGGGATTAAGCGGTAACGATAATGGATGGATGTTGTTGTGTTGAGCACCCGTGGGGCAGGAGATGGGACGGGGAGGGGGGCAGCTCACCTCAGGTTGGTCAAGCTGGGGTGGTTCTTTAGTGCCTCTGCGAACGCCGTGGCCCCCTCATCTCCGATGGGGTTACCCCACATCCTGCGCACGGGAAAGCACCGTGAAACACGGCCCCCCAGCTCCCATGGGAAACAGCGGCAAAGACGGCGTTTTTTTAACATTACCCAATATCAAAGATGGTTTTGCTCTTCTGAATTGCACTGGCCAAGCACTTCCCCCCTACACTGGTGATTTTGTTACACCCAAGTCTGAAGAGAAAGTGCCAGGGTACATTGTCAGAACACAAACTGCGTGCCATTTGTTTTGTTTTTTTTTGTGTCGCCATCTTGTCTTGAAATATGCAAACTACGAAGGGCTTAGTTGTTACATAACATCTAACGGTTCCTTTTTCTGGCTGGTAAGTATTGGAAGCCAGACGTTTTCAATGAGAAGTTAGAATGAGAAGTATGTGTCACAGCAATTCCTTTTATCTGCAGTTTGGCAGATAATCAGCACCTAATGTCACAGTGTAATTGTGCCAGCAGCCATTCAGCATTCGTCTACAGATAACTCCATTCCTCAGATATCAGCTCCATTCCTCAGATACCAACTTCCAATAGAAGCCATATTACATTAGTGACGGATAGTAGATTCAAGGGAAAATCTCTGTTAAAGACCCAGTATCATGATGAGTGTACCTGTGAAAGCACAGGTCCCATCACACACTCTAAACCATGCTAGTGTGCATCGGAACGATAAGCTACTCGATACATTAAAAGATACAGGTAATTTTTATCATTATAATTATATATTCCACCCAGATTTACAGAAGTTCATGAAGTGTACATGAAATTAGACATGCAACATTTGAGTGACCAGTCTTGATACTAATATTCTCTAAAATGTTGCTTGTTAAAAATGACAAAAACATGCACATACATTATTTATAATGTTTGTTATTATTAACCACATATAGCAAAAAAGACTGAAGCTTAAAAAACAGAACATACTTGACAATTGTCAAACTCGGGCATTGCTCAATGATCTGAGCAATCAGTTTGGCTCCAACATCTGTGATGTGATTCTTGTAAAGTCTGTGCAATAAAACATTTGATTAAAATATGGCAGCATGATTTCACAACCAAAGGGGGTCTTTTTAAGCATAGTTAAAAATTAGCTTTTTGACTCACTGGCCAAGGTGTCTGGTAGATTAATAAAATCCACTGGCCAAGCCTATTTTTTTAACTGGCTAAAATAATGAATTTCCCTTTTGTGTCACTCATGGATATATTTTGATTTTAAAGGTTGGCTTGCAACTTGTAAATATCTCTACATCACTTTTATTTAGCCTGACAGACTGGCAGCAAATGATAGTTACCCACATTCCATGAAGAGCTGCGTGTTTGTGTTTGTGTGTGATTATATGAACCCCGGAAATGTAATAGAAATGTGTTATTTTGATGTTGCGGGGATCATTTGTTTGGTTCCCACAAGAAATTACATTTTATAAAAATCTGACTGCAATCAAAAAACTAAAAATGCCAATAATCTTGTATTTTGTTTGGTTACTTATGGTTAAGATTAAGGCTGGTTGGGGTTAAGGTTGTCATAGTTGGGGTTAGGGTTATAAACATTAAAATGAATGGATGGTTCGCGCAAAGATATAAATAAAAATTTGTGTGTGTGTGTGTGTGTGTGTGCATGCGCGCAAATTAAATGCAGCCTTTCAGACAATAGTGTTTTATTACACGACTGGTAACACTCTACTTGATGGGGCACATACAGTGTAGTATTATACTATTACTTATGAATTAATTAACCACAAACCAAATCTTAGTTGAATACTGATCTCATGTTAATTTATCATTAGTGAATCGTGATGTATGTTTTATCTCACGTTCAACTATATTTGCTCAGGATTTGTTTATAATTTGTACAATAGTAACTGAGTTACTACTAAGTATTAGTGTCCTGTCAAGTTAACTGTTAACATATGACTTTTAGTACAAACATTGCTACTGTGGAAATAAGTCTTCTGGGATTTACTTGCCAAACGGAAAATCCACCATCATTTGGCACCTGCTGGGTGTCAATTTGGGACCTTGTTTATAAGTTAATCATTGAGGTGACATCACTGACCAGAGCTGGTATGTGTATTGACCTACCCCAGGACTGTGACCACTTTATACTTCACCAACTCCTCTGCAAGCACTTCCATGCTGCTGTCTGTGACTTGGTTGACACACAGCCTGAAAATGGAAAGAGACAGTCCTCCTCAGTGCTGCATGCTTCTACACAGGCAGAAAAGTCGCCCAACTTTAATGGTCATTGAGTTGACAGCTACCCCTGCCCTTGCTTACATATCTTTCTCACAGTGTCCTCTTTTAGCCCCAAGGCATGGCATTGACTCACCTCACCACGGTCATCTTGCTGAAAGATGGGCGCAGTTGCTTGACCCCATAGTCGCCGATGTTGTTGTTGTCCATGTCCACTCCCAGATGCTTGCGGTGGTGGTGCAACACAAAGTTGAGAGCTCCACAGTCGGAGGAGAACATGTTGCAGTAGGCCAGCTTTATGTAGTCTGCCGAGATGCCCCTGGCGGCCAGCCGGGCCACGTCTTCGCTGGCGGTCTCGAAAATGCAACGCAGCATCCACAGGAAGTTGCCCATCACATGTACCTTCTTGCCCCCGGTCTCGCCCGTGTAGCGTGGCAGGCCCCGCAGATGTGACTTCACGGTTTTGGAAAAGTATGATTTGAGGATGCCCCTCTTCTTGCGCAAAGAGGCCGGGGGAAGTAGGTGCTCCAGTAGGCTGCCATTAGGCTTAGAAAGCAGTCCGCATAGGAAGAGGTTGGTGAACTGGAGATGCTCATTCTTTTCAAAGGGGTCACTCCCACGGGGCTTGGAACCCCCAAGGCATGGACCACAGGAGAAGCGAGACTCTTTCTGGTATTCACACTCAGCGAAAAACTCCAGGATCTCCCGGGACTTCATTTCCTCTTCCAGTATGAGGCCAAAGGCAGCCAGGAAAGACTGCAGGGTTGGGTGCAGGAACTCAAAGGTGGCAAGTTGACCGCAGCCATCATAGCTGTCGACCGGCCTCAGGAAGCCTACCTGCAGGTCATCCTCACTGATGCCACAGGCAGAGATTTCATTATAATCAAACACAAATCTGCCCCTCCGCATCCCAAGGAGTGCCAGCTTCGCCACAGCTGCCAAAACCCGAAGTCCTGCTTTGAACATGTCACTGGTACAGCGGGTGCTCCTCTTCAGCATGCTGGGGCTGGACAAGCGGCTGAGGAAGACCTCGGACAGCAGCAGGAAAACTTTGGTGATGGTCACACAGCTTTCAGGAAGCTCAAAATCATCATACATAGCACGGAAGTGCTTGAAGCTCTTAAAGATGATCCAACAGAACAAGGGGATGGAGCACAAGCTGCAGAGGTGGGGATTAGCCTCCAGCTGCACAGACACCTGGTCCCTGTACTCCCTCTCTGGGAAGTGCAGGGTGGTGTATCGCTTGAGGTGCTCTGGGGAGAAACCCTTGAGAAACACTTTCTTTTTCAGCACGCGACTTTCAACCTCAGTTCCCGTTCGAGCAGTGAGAATTTTCAGGGATCCCTTGAGCAACTTTCCACTGAGAATGTTCATGAGTAGTAGGAGTGGGTGGGTCTTATCTTCTGGGGACACCACCTCAGGCATGTTACCCAAGTCAAAATCAGGGTTTATCTCATCGTAGCCATCAAATGTGAAGAGCACTGTCTCAGGAAACCTCTGAATATAATTGAAGATCTCCCCATCTGGATCATTGTCTGGGTAGCAATTGTGCTTGAATAGGAGGTCCTTCAAGGAGATCTCATCTGTCTCTTTGAAAGAACTGAACATCCTACATCGAAACTTGAAGAAAAATTTGGCCCCAGTCATCAGCTCCCTTTTGGACCATAGGTTCTGCACCTTCTGGAGCAGGATAGACTTGCCAATGCCTGCATCTCCAGTTATTAATATAGTTTCAGCATGCTTGTTGAAAGCCCCAGTTTCGTCCAGGAGTTGCTCCATGCTATCAACGTAGCTGAGGCTCTCGTTGCGTTCATTGAGCATCTCCATCAGGGTGTCTGTGTACATGTCCTCCAGAGGGATCTCTTCCTTCTGGGAGTAGGACACCATGAACTGAGTGTCACGTCCCAGCTCATGTCGCAGCTTCTCAGTGTATCTGCTGACTACAAGAGTGCTTTGGGTCAGTGTGCACTTTAAGTGAAATATGAATATAATATAGCATTCAGTAGACATAATGGGCTTGGGGAAATTTGGTTAAAAACAGGAAACACACCACACAGTACATTGCTAAGCATTGTATGAGATGTTTAAGCTTGCGATTGCTACACCTACACAGACTTGATGCGTGGGAACAGATCAAAATTCAGTGTGGTGACTACTAAACGGGCATTGCTTTCATTACATCATATAGTCAAAATACCGTATACCATTCAGCTACTTATAATTACTTAAGTTATACAGATATGTTATCAGTTTATCTGCTGTAATTTAAATATGCAAATAAATCATTCGCTGCAAAACCCCAGTCCTTAAGGGTGTGAAGTTGGTAGAAAGACTTACTTGGGTCCGTGTTATGCACTGGTATTTGCTGGACGAAGCTGGAGGGGTCATATTGGACATCCTTAAGCCAAGGCTGTAGGTCAATAAAGGCGTCGCATATCTTGTGGAGAATGTACACGAAGTATTCCGAGGTTTCTTCCCCTTTGCTTTGGACCAGCTCCAGGATTTTACGCACCTGGATAATATCAATTTCAAGCTGATACATTTCTGGGAAAAGCTATTTGAAGCCCCATGGTGACAAGCAGGTGGTGAAAAGGCATGTGTCATCTGCCTGTGTGTGAGCAGGGAATGCAGGTGTGGCCTACCTGGTCCGGCCTAGTGGAGGTACGTAGTACAATCTCCACATCCTCAGAGCAGAAGAGCCCACTGCGTTGGAAGTTGTCCAGAATGCACTGGACATTCTTCACCTGATTCACAAGCAGTTCCCTGTGCACTGTGAGCAGCCTGCAGCTGGACACAGAGCCCCTGGAGGTCACCTCCATGCCTGGGCTGCACAGCGTGGCACCAGCTGGCCCACCCTCACCAGCCACATGCATGGGATGTATCTACTGTCATCTGAAAGTGAGTGAAAGCTGGCTGGAAATGAGAAATAGAACTAATTGATATTCCTTTTTTGTTAATGGTTAACTGAAATGTTATACTACAAGAATGCATCTACAGAGTATAGTACAAAAGTAATAAAACATATTACAAGGTACACAGAGTAAGCTAATGTGTTATCCTGGTTTCTGGCATAT
Organism: Pollimyrus isidori; assembly: GCA_019775955.2. Taxonomy (NCBI): domain Eukaryota; kingdom Metazoa; phylum Chordata; class Actinopteri; order Osteoglossiformes; family Mormyridae; genus Pollimyrus; species Pollimyrus isidori. Next base: position 24,322,018 of record JABFDZ020000138.1, on the reverse strand, counting down.
AATCTGCTTTAAATTGTTTAATTGTACAGTACTGCGTAGAATATGCCTGGTTGTTGCAGCACTACAAAGTCTCACACTGGATTAAAAAAAAGTAGTTGTTGATCTATATACCAGTTGGGGATAGATGCAGTATTGATACCATTTGTAACACAGTGGTTCTCAAACTCAAGCTGGGGGCTGCATACTGTAAGCAGACATAAATGTCCAAAATCATAATGTGGTAGGACTGGCCTGTTCATGATCTACAAATGTGCTCTGAATAAGTTGTTACCAGTAAAAGGCCTATAATCTATATGTTGGAACCACTGCAAGATTCAGGTCCTTCAAGATTAGTATATGAACTTGATTTTGTTTATTAAATTTACATCCATAAACCTTCAAGTGAACCATGCTATTACACTCTATATTAGATGCCAGATCCACCAAACAACTATGATACCATCCTAGTTAAACACTTGGTCAGAAAGAATATCCTGACATTGTAACAAGACTGAGACTTCAAAAATTTCAGGCAGATTAATTTAAGCATTACCTTTTGCATTTATCAAAATAATTCAAAATACGGGTACGAAGTTCAAAGGCGAGGTTTCCGTAGTGTAGTGGTCATCACGTTCGCCTAACACGCGAAAGGTCCCCGGTTCGAAACCGGGCGGAAACACATCAGTGATTTTTTTTTCCCTGGGATCAGTAATGTTGTCCTTGCCTTATCCTAAAGAACCCCCGAAATTCACTTGTTCACATAAATTCCAAATGTTCAGATGGTGAAGCGAAACTATACTTTCATTTTGTCAAAAGAGACAAAGCGTAATCTGAGGAGTACATATCATTTTAACACGGACAAGAGCAATGCCCAGTCTCTCGCATATATTGCTGTTATTAGCCACCTTATATATATGTTTCTTGTTTAACTAGATATATATAAAAAAAACTTACCAGACAGCGCAGTAACATTGCTCCAAACTCCCGAAGAGAAAAACACGCCCCGTAGCGCAGAGGAACTCTCAGGATCAATATCATTGGTCAATAGAATGAGCGCGCTGATTGGTCACACTAATGCAGGCGCTAATTTGAACTGTAGCGCGACTTGTAGCGCAGTATCGCTTTCATCTTGTGCGTGAGGAAAATCAAGTTCCTTCCTGTGACAGAGAGCCATCTAAATTCTGTTTGCCGATTTGCTTCATTTACCACCAGATCGAGTAATATCAGTCTGACTCGCAAATTTTCTCGAAAATTCAGGTAACATCATAAAATATAGCTGTTAATAGCGATTTAATTGAATTAGTTCATTTAAAAATACCTCGCTTATAAATGTGTTAAATTAGTGATAAATTAATAATAGTAATAAGTAATAAATTAGTGTCTATTTTTCTCTCACAAGGGTTACGCCTATATGTAGCCTATTTAATTTCTACTTAAGTGTGTCGTGTCAATGACCTACACAGGTATACAATGAACATTTTCAACTCCATTATTATGAATTAAACGTTCATATGAGCTGATACGAATAGTGCAAACCGAAACAAACTTGAAAGTGAGAGACATCGAGTAGGGAACAGTGTTGCTTATAGAAATCACGAGATTACCCGGCCCATTTATTTCTATCTATTGCCAGGACTAATACAAAATTTAAATGTTTGAGTGTTTAAGTTGGCTGCAGTGTGTGGTTGCACTTAGACTTGTAAAGTCTGGAAAGTTGCTAAATAGCAGCAAAGACCACCGAATGATCTGTTGGAATTGCGTTTGTTTCGGTTATGTGACTGGCTTATGTGTGCTTTGTATATAGCCATGTTCCCTATCAGCAATTTATGGAAGATTCTCATTTAATGTCACTAGCAAACCGTACCACCTCCGTAGTTTGTACCTCGCATGCCTGGCATTACGTTTTAGGTCTATCGGTTACGGTATATTTGCTGTGATATGAATATGTATGACACAAACACAAAATACGCTAAAGCTGTAAGTATACCAAACTAACATGTCACTGGATAACAACAATATCTTTTTTTTAATTCTCATTTTGATTGAAATGTTCAACATCCATCAAACTCTTTGTCATCTCTTCTACTCTTTTCAAACTTAATCTGAGAAATTAAAATTACAAATGATTATAATTAAATATAGTAAATAAAATAAAATCCAAGGGTCCCAGCATTTATTTTCTACAATGTTAGTTTATGACGGAAGACACGGAATCCGCCGGATTCCGCAACGCAAGCCTTCGAGGAGCTCAGCAATGCGGTGCAACTGCGCAGTCAATGCAATACGGTTCGTATCAGTGATACGCGAGTCAATGTATAAACAACCCGAACCCCGACCAACGTTTTTAACTAACCCGCCCGCAACTCGGACCGCAAAAAAAAAAAGAAAATATTGTACCCGCCCCGCTTCCTGTATGGAGGACTAGACATGACATAATTATAAATAAATAAATGTGTGAATAAATAAGTAAATACTGAAATAAATAATAATAAACAAATATAGGAATCCATTTAGCAGTTTTCATGGCCAAACTGTATTTATGTATTTATTTATTTCAGTATTT
>JABFDZ020000138.1:24290061-24300533 GCA_019775955.2 Pollimyrus isidori | reverse complement strand
GTGTTAGTAATGACTGAGTGACATCACGTGACGCCACATGTGGTGAGTCTGTGTGTGGTCCCCCACCACCCTTGCAGGCTATACTCCCCTGGGCCCATTGCCCAGCAAACACCAACCTGACAGGCCACCTGGAGGAATGTGAAGCGGCCACACCCACCCAGTACTTCTTCTACAGAGAGACCCTGAACATCAGCCCTACCATTAACGATGGCGGTGGCATGCACATGGGCCAGGCGCTCTGCCTCCTGCTGGCCTGGATGTTCGTCTACATCTGCATTGTGCGTGGTGTGGCATCGACGGGAAAGGTAGCCCTGGTCCACCTGCTTTTTTTATCTTCAGGGTAAAGAGACCTTCTTGATCCCAGACAAGAATCAGTTAAGGAGGTTTGTGTATACTGTGCCATGATTACAAGGTTTTGGGACTAAGACATAGACTGTGTTGAAGGGGCATGGATACCCTGGCAGATTCGGGGGGGAGCTTTTTATAGGGTACTCAAGATCTACCTTAGGGGGCTCCCTGCCTGGAAAAACCAGCCAAATCTCCTCTCCGCCTCCACTCAGCTGTAGAATTTCTAGCCACGCCCTTGTACATGCCATTTTAACATCAAGCTAATATGACTATGTTTGTTAAATGCAGGGGTGTCAAACTCCAGTCCTGAGGGGCCAGAGCCCTGTGTAGCTTAGTTCTTTCCCCCTTCCCCCACAAATGATTCAGCTCAAGAGCTGTGTGGTCATTAGCACAAGGAGTTGAATCAGGTGTGTTAAATGAGGGTGAACCAAAAACTGTGCAGGGCTCTGGCCCCCCAGGACTGGAGTTTGACACCCCTGGTTCAGTGCATTGTGGCCATCATGCTGAATTGTTGAATCTCAGGGAAACTGAGAAAAAAAAGTGATTCAGACAAGGTAACAGAAGATTTGAGACCTCTGTTCAAGTAAATTATGTAATTGTAGCTCTGGGGGTCAAAAGTGAAGTTGAATAGTTAAAGCTGATAAACACCACAGATGTGGAACAAATGTATCATCAGAAGGGTAAGGGGTCTGATTGTGTCAGAATATTCCAGAAAGGCATCTGAACATTCATCAAAGGAGATTCCATCTGCGTATTCTGGTCAAGGTCAAGGGGGGAGCTCATGAATGTATAATCCGTTCAGTAGCAGTGTTGGTGTCGAGCGAGCCAGTGGGGGAGTTATTACCAGTCCGTGTCGTGTCTTATGGAAAAGTAGACTTTCATGCCTCTCCCAGGTGGTCTACTTCACGGCCAGTTTCCCCTACCTGGTGCTTTTCATCTACTTGATCCGAGGGGTCACCCTGCATGGAGCCGTTAATGGTCTGAAGTACATGTTCACGCCCAAGGTAATACGCACAGTGGGTTTATAACACAGGCAGAAAACTGTGAACTGAAATGGGGTTTAGTGACGCTAACGATCTAATGTGTCTCCTTATGGAGCTGGAGCAGTTAGCAAACCCTACGACGTGGATCAACGCCGCCACGCAGATCTTTTTCTCCCTGGGCCTTGGCTTCGGTTCCCTCATCGCCTTTGCCAGCTACAACAACCACAACAACAACTTCGAGCGCCAGGCCATTGCTGTGTCCCTCATCAACAGTGGCACCTCCATCTTTGCCAGCGTGGTCACTTTCTCCATCTATGGCTTCAAAGCCACCTTCAACTATGAAGCCTGCTTGGAGAGGTAAGCCTTTGCATTGGATCACATGGCTTTTAGACACAGCTCCATCATTCTAGATTGTAAATCAACACTCATTTCTCCTATGTGTGAAATGTTCATTTGATTAATAATTACACATAAGTTTTGTGATAACGTTTTAATTACCTGGCATTTATTGGACCATAAAGACAACAACAGGTCAGAAGCAAATATTTTAACAGTTTACTAACTTTTGTCCTCTGCAGACTGCGATTGCTGTTGTTAAACACGTTTGACTTGGCAGAAGATGCCATCAGTGTGGACAATGTGACCTTTTGGGTCACAGAGCTAAACCAAACACATCCAGACCGGTTTGCTACGTTGTCCAACAAGCTGGAAATCTGCAGCCTGGAGACTGAACTGGACACAGTAATGAAGCACATTTTATAGTGGGGTGTCAGTCCTACAGACTTACTGCCCTGGTGGTGTAATGAGTGAAATGTCAGTTTCATTAGGACCGTCCATGGAATCATGAAAAACCCTGTAAATGTTTTAGTCCTAATGCACTCTATGGCCGTGTATCGTATGAGCTGAAATTCACAGATCAAAGTTGTTGGTTCCAGTCTGAACTGGCCCCACTGCTTATGGTGAGATGTGATGTGCGCCCCCTCCAGGCTGTGGAAGGAACTGGCTTGGCCTTCATTGTATACAGCGAGGCCATCAAAAACATGCCAGTACCTCAGCTGTGGTCTGTGCTCTACTTCTCCATGCTCCTCATGCTCGGCCTGGGAAGTATGCTGGGAAACGTGACGGCCATCACCACTCCGCTGTGTGACATCCGCTTCCTGACCCGTCACTTCAGCAGCGAGACCCTGAATGGTGCGTGTGTCCAGGCTGAGCGCTGACAGCTCGCTCGAAACATTATTGCTGCTGGTTCTGTTGGGTAAATTTGTTGTGGAAATAAATTGATTCAATAATGAATTTATTTCATAATATACAAACACATCATTTTTTATTATTGAAATTTATATAAAAACGCGGAAATTGCCAAAAAATGTTAATTATAGTACAAGAAAGTGAGGAATCCATCTACCCGTCCTTTTTATATACCCGTTTCTCCAATTCAGGGTTGATAAAGCTAAAGTAAGGGATTTATTTATTATGCACTGATATACTAATTAATGACTCTTTTTTCTTTGCATAGCAAGGGACAAATAAACAAGGAGATTATCATGATATGCATATAAGTAGGAGTGTAACGGTACACGAATTCATACCAAAAATTTTCGTACAGGTCTTTCGGTTCGGTACTCATATGTACCGACCAAATGCAGTAAATGCAGAACCTTTGTTATTTTATGCTTTGCATTTTTTGAGACAATATTTGTGTTGCACAGTTCTAATATGAAGCTGAAAGCTGCAAATATGAATGAAGTATAGATCAGGTACAGTTAATTTTCTATATGTGCACCTTAATGGATATTTATTTTTATTTATTTGTGAGAATATTTATTTTGATTTAATTTTAATTCAATTTTAGCTTTTTATTAGTAGGTTGCAGCAGTATTGACAGAGACTTTTTGTTAACGACGGTCATACTTTGTTCAGTGAACCACTGTTTAATTAAGAAAAAAGAAGCAATTTATGTTTTGTTTCTTTTATCCCTGTTGTACCAAAAACGTACTGAACTATGTCTTCAAAACTGAGGCACGTACCGAACTGTGACCTTAAAACTGAGGCACATACCGAACTGTGACCTCAAAACTGAGGCACATACCGAACTGTGACCTCAAAGCTGAGGCACGTACCGAACTGTGACCTCAAAACTGAGGCACGTACCGAACTGTGACCTCAAAGCTGAGGCACGTACCGAACTGTGACCTCAAAGCTGAGGCATGTATCGAACTGTGACCTCAAAGCTAAGGCACATACCGAACTGTGACCTCAAAACTGAAGCATGTACCAAACTGTATATTTTCTGTGTACCGTTACTCCCCCAAAGTTAACAGCGCTAAACACAACACCTTCATCTCATCATATCCTAAACCAGTGTTTCTCAACCTGACCCTTAAAGACTCCCACACCAGGAGGTGGGAGACCAAAAAAATGGACCGGCTACGAATCCCTGAGGACTGGGCAGGGAAATACTGTCCTAAGCTGTCGGCTTCCCATTGTCTCCCTTAGGGTCTGCTAGAATTTATGTATTTCCTTTAAGATTATTTTCATCTAATAAATAGGTCTATGAAAGCTGTTCACGGTATGTAATCTGTGTGCTATTTAGAGTGTTCTGTGTAAAATATTGCGCTGGATAAGCCAGGAATAATAATAATCAATCCATTATTGTCCTCATGGGAAAATTCTTTTTACGCCTCCCTCAAGTTGCTCTTTGTAGAGCAAGCTGTCCACAAAGGGCAGCCACCTGTTGGGGCACACAGGGAGCTGGGGCCTTGCTGAAGAACCCACAGACATACTGAGGCTGGGTTCAAACCGGCAACTTTGAAATTAGAGGCACACAGGCTTAGGCACACTGAGGCACACGCTGCCCACAGTACCGCCTGCCTTAGTCTCATAACTATCCCCCAGTCTACAGGATGATGGGTGCAGGATTAACCCACCCGCATCCCTGTCTGGGCATGGTGGTGTCATAAATCAGAAAGGTTTTACCCTTAGGAGGGGTGACCTGTCAGAGGAGCTGTTGGAATATAAAGTACTTTGCAAATGTTGAGACAGAGCTGAATGTTTTTTTTTTCTTGGTGCTGAATTAAAAAAGTTTAGTAATACCAAAGGTATCTGATATCTGCCAGAAGCTTATCAAAGAGTTACTCACATAGAGATCCCCTACGGCCATTATCCCTATTACCACTCAATTTTTGAATACTATATAACTCACTGAAGGGCAATATGATTATCTTGAAATGGGTCAATAAGCTTTAATAAAATGTGTTAAGAATGGGGGGGGTTTAGATTAATTTGAGCCCATAAAAGGAATGACCTGCAAGGGAATCTGATTTATTGTGTTCTTCTCCGCTGAAACTCATCAGAGATTGATATCTTTGGTAAGCACCCAGATCTAATTAGGTTGGATCTGAGACTAATTAATAGCCCTGAAAATTAGGTAGCCAAAGTTCACCTATAGTATTTTACAAAGCTAGATCCTAGCACAACTTTACGTAATTTAAAGTACATGAAGGAATGCTACATTTATATGGCATTTTTCAAGACACCCAAAGCGCTTCCAAGATCCAATGTGGAGTCACGTCAACCACCACCACTGTGTAGCCTCCACCTGGATGATGTGATGGCAGTCATTCTGCACTAGTACATTCACCACACAGCAACTAAACTGGTAAAGGGGCAGGAGAGAATTCACCAATTAGATATAGGGGATGATTAAGAGGCAAGATCTGATAGGGCAACAGTGGGCAATTTAGTCAGGACTTTGCGGTACCATTATATCTTAGTCTATTTTTAAGGACAGATATTGAAATAGTATGAGTAGTATGATCTTTGTCTTTTAACAAAACCTGTTTCACCCACTTACTGTACATGAATTTTGGGATTTTAAAGCAAATGTTTCAGTTACAATTGTATCATGTTCAGCTTCTCCAGAAGCCTTTAGTGCAAATCCCTCCTCCCATCCATGGTGGACGTTCATTGCTGCCTCTTTCCTCACAGGCTTCGTCTGCCTCTTCTGCCTCCTTCTTGGCCTTGGCTTCACCACCCGCTCAGGGAATTACTGGCTCACCATGTTCAATGACTACGGCGCCACCTTGTCGCTGCTCTTCATCGTGCTCGTTGAGATCATCAGTGTTTGCTACGTCTATGGACTCAGAAGGTGGGCGCTCCAGGCCAGGATATTCCAGCCTTTTCCAGCCACCTTTGTCATATGTGCCAAAAAGCTTCATAAATACACACAAATTGATTCACAAAAACATTACAAGTGTCAGTTACATTTAGATGTGACTTATCTAGATCAACAATAACATTATGAGAAGCAACTGCACTGTAACATGGATTTAAATATTGATAACAGATGATTATAGAGGGGTGGTATGGTGGTGCAGGGGTTAGCAGGGTATGGGTCTCTGCCATGGCTCCATGTTTGTGGAGTTTGCATGTTCTCCCTGTGTCGTCATGGTGTTTCCTCCAGGTCCTCTGGTTTTCCCCACAGTCCAAAAAAAAACCTGCCGAGGTGAATTGGAGTTGCCAAATTGCCCATAGGTGAGCATGGTTGGTAAGTATTCCCTGCGATGGGATGGCAGCCCATCCTGGGTTATTCTCTGCCTCTTGTCCATAGTTTCTGGGATAGGCTTCAGACAAAATTCCCCCCCACCCCCTGACTCTGAATAGGACAAGCAGGTACAGAAAATGGATTGCAGTGATCATTTTGGGGCTTAATTACCTCAATTTCAAAAGCCTAGAGTTATTTTACATTTTTATTTATTTAGCAGAGGTTTTATCCAAAGTGACATATAATTGAGAGAGCAGAGTCAGCCATTTCCTGGAGCAACGGGGGGTCAAGGGCTTCGTTCAGGGGCCAAACGGTCGAATCACTCTGTCAGTCACGGTATTGGAACCAGTAGCTTTCTGATCACAAGCACAGCATCTTAACCTGAGCCAGTCTATGTAATATTATGTCAAATCGTAGACCTACCACGCTCAGGCAGGGATTAACCCATCAAGGTTTGTGTGATTTTTTTTTCCAGGATTTAACAATGGTCTTCAAACTGCTGCACAAAATTCTTGACACAGGACCTTCCTGAAGGAAGTTCGCTGTATACTATAATTAGGTTGCCTGTGAAGGAGTGTGTTATAGTAAATTATTGGTCTGATACATCTTGACAGGTTTGAAAATGACATTGAAGACATGATTGGCCATCGACCCAACTGGTACTGGAAGATTGTGTGGGCAGGCGTAGGTCCCATCCTTATCATTGGCTTGTTCATCTTCTACATTGTCATTTACATCATGGGGGGAGCGCCCACCTACCAGGCCTGGAATAAAGATCTGGTAACTGTTGATTCCTCTCCACAAGTCTTCTTGTCACATTTGTTGATGCATCAACAAAAAGCTGTTATTTGCAACTTTTGGTTGCTCTCCGCTACTTTTGCCATCCCTAAGGTCTTTATCGCAATATATAGCCCGAAGGGGTGTACCAGTGTTAATATGGCTTCTGTTATGAAGGTGTACTTCCCACCTCTGCCTCTAGGGGCGTGCGGTGACCACGAAGTACCCGGCATTTGCCCAGGTCTTCATTGGCCTGCTTCTGGCGTCGTCCCTCAGCTGCATCCCGCTTGGCGCGCTCTACACCTTCTGCGTGAGGCGCCGGCAGCGACGGAATGTCCCAAGGCAAGGCATCATCAGGACCATGAGTAGCTAAGGAGACGCCCCCCTCCCCTCCCCCACACTGGATGAGGCCAATGTCACCAGACTGTCTCTCTGTTCCCTTACATCCCCTAACAGACATGCCCAGCTACCTGGAGTCACCGAATCACTACAGGCTCTTGTGATTATCTGATATGTTTAAAATTGCAGATTTTGAGAAATTTCATAGAATGTTACCCTTTTTATATCGGGAAGATATTGTATCTATATATATATTATATGCATTATAAATTTGCCGTGTAAAGGATACAATACATGATAATTTCTTGTCGAAACAGCACAAATACAAATAAAATAATTAGTACACATTTGTGCTGTTACAACATATGCACACTTTATATGGCAAATGCATATCTGCATACCAGTCATATCAATCTCTGATTATATGGTATATCTTACTATACCTTTGAAATAGATTCCACATGTACAGCATCAATGATGTAACTAATAACCGGAGGTATTCAAACTGTGGGGTGTGAATGAATTGCAGGGTACTGTAGGTGGCACCGGTATGGGGAAAATTTAAACAGAACTGAGCGGAGGGGTGTTGATCGGGGTGGGGGGGGGTTGATCTATTTTGAGATTGAAATTGCCACCGTCATGAACACACCGTATGCATATACACATTATATGATGCTAATAAAGTAATTAAAATGCGTGACACAGACAGATACCACGTATTGATTACATTGAACTGTTATGACTAGAAATGCAACATGTGTACACATGTTACATTGGGAAACTTGTTCAATTAATGCTGACATGTTAATTCCAGGAATTTCTAGCTGCTAGTCATGTTAAAATGTGATGGCAAAGCAGTGAAGTAGAAACAGAAGACAGGCCAACACATATGTGGAATACAATTCTGTGTGTCTGGGGGGTAGGGGGGGATCAGGACAAATATGTCAGCCCTAGGGGGACCCTGTCAAAAAAAATTGAAAAGGGGGCAGAGTGTATGAATCTGCAGTGTAAGTATGAGTGGATAAAGGGTGTACCCCCCAGGATTTATTTTGGATTCAATTACCCCCCACCCCCACCCAGTAAACAGCATTTTTAATTATATAACTTATTATACTGTATCGAACTCTCTCCAACATTTTAATTATATGCTTCACAGAAAACAGCCTTTCTGTGTGTAGCAATCTGGAGAAGGTTACAGCTTACTTGACAAGATGCAAGCAGAGGGAATTTAGTAAATAAGTAAGTAAAATTTATTTATATAGCACATTTAAACACAGCTATCGCTGACCAAAGTGCTGTACATCAATAATTAATAAAATAATGAAAAATTACAAAAGAAAAATGCATTTAAAAAACGAATAACAAATAGTTGCATGTTAAGACAAGCAGAACAAATCCAACTAGAATAGACAGACTAGGACACCAGAAATAAGAGAATTACGGCTATAGGAAAGCCTGTGGATAGAGGTGAGTTTTTAATCTAGATTGAAAGATGGAAAGAGAGGGGGCACATCTAATATCTGTGGGTAGCTGGTTCCAAAGGCGAGGAGCAGCCACAGCAAAGGCCCTATCACCTTTCTGTTTTAGACGTGACCATGGCACATATAAAAGTCCTGTGTTAGAGGACCTGAGAGACCGAGAGGCTGAATAAGGCTGGAGAAGGTCAGTAATGTAAGCAGGGCCCTGCCCATTTAAAGCTTCAAAGACAATGAGTAAAACTTGAAATTGAATTCTTAAATGAATGGGGAGCCAAAATAGGGGTGATACGTTTTGAACCAACTGCAGACGCGTTAATGAAGACAAGGGGAGACCAAGGTAGAGGGAATTACAGTAGTCTAGCCGAGATGTAATGAAGGCATGGATGACTTTTCCCAGATCATGATAAGATAGGAAAGATTTGATGTGGGAGATGATTCTTAACTGATAAAAACTATTTTTGACAGTAGAGCTTATCTGTTTGTCGAGACAGAGCCCTGAGACAAGAATGACCCCTAAGTTTCTGGTATAGGATTTAACATAAGTGGTAAGGTGATCTAATTTGTTGGCAATAGTGTTAAGGTATTTAGGAGAACCAAAGATAATAACTTCAGTTTTATCACTGTTTAACTGGAGATAATTGTTTGACATCCAACTTTAATGTGTTCAATACAGTCCAGTAGAGGTTGTACAGAGTCAGTGGATTTTAGTGGAAGGTACAATTGAGAGTCATCTGCATAAAAATGAAAAGCAATATTACACTTTCGAATGATGTCACCAAGGGGGAGCATGTAAAGGCAGAAAAGCCTTGAGGGATGCCGTAGGAGACAGGAGCAGTGGAAGAAGAGAACTGATCAATAGATACAGAAAATGTCCTCTGTTTAAGATAGGAACTAAACCAGTGAAATGCTGTGCCCTTGATGCCTACCCACTGTTCTAGGCGAGCGAGAAAAATACTGTGATCCACAGTGTCAAAGGCAGCAGTAAGGTCTAATAAAATCAGAACTGCATTATCACCTGAATCACCTAAATCTAAACTAACCAGCAGATCATTGGTCACTTTGAGTAAGGCTGTTTCTGTACTGTGATTGGCTCTAAAACCAGCTTGAAAAGCTTCCAGAATGTTATGCATGTTTAAAAAGGGGAGCAACTGAGAGAGAACAGCTTTTTCAAGCACCTTAGAAAGAAAAGGAAGCTTGGAGATGGGGCGGTAATTTAGGCAATTAACATCAAGATTGTGTTTTTTAAGCAGGGGGTGGACGACCGCATGCTTAAAAAGTTCCGAGACGGTGCCAGATGCAAGGTATGCATTGATAATCACTTGAATGCTTGGGCCAATAGTATCAAATGCATCCTTGATAATATTGGAAGGGACAGCATCATGGGGGGAAGAAGTAGGTTTCATGTGTTTAACTAAATCGCTAAACTCAACAAGGGACAAAGGTTGAAACTGGTGGAGTGAGAGGCAGTTACACCAAAGCCACGTTGCAGCTTAGCTAAGGAAGGGAGAGGGAACTGTAATCTGATGTTGTCAATTTTGCTAATGAAAAACCTCAAGAATTTCTCACAAACATCAGTGGAGGCTTCAATATCTGGTGAAACTGGGGGCTTGACAAGTGAATTTATTGTACTAAACAAAACTTTAGGCCTGTCGGAATGTTTACTAATTAAGTCAGAGAGGTGTTTAGCTCTGGCTTTTTTTTACTGCAATTTGGAAGGTTGGCAATGACAATTTAAAAATTTCAAGTGAGACAGTAAGATGGTCTTTTTTCCATCTCCATTCAGCTTTCCTGCAAGCCTGTCTCAAGGTGTGTGTTTCGTCATCCAACCAGCACCGAGATTTAAGTTTGCGGCGACTGTATGTAAAAGGGGCCACAGTGTCAAGTATACACTGTGTGCACAAATATTAGGCAAGCGAGTATTTTGACAATATAATAATTTTATCCGTAATTTCCAAGTCCAAGCTGCATAAACTTGAATGCTTATTGTATTTAATGCATATCAGG
>JABFDZ020000138.1:24268175-24285264 GCA_019775955.2 Pollimyrus isidori | reverse complement strand
AAGAGACAGGAAACTTTTACTAAAGGCATCTGTCTCTACGTCCACATGTATATTGAAGTCACCAAGTATTATAATATGATCTGGTAGGGTCACTCAAGGCAAACAGGTCCTAGGTGAGGAACCAGACAAAGTGCGGCTCATCAGACCCTTATGATGAACACAAACAAAGATTCACGTTTTCCCTTGCCCGGACATGGGTCACCAGGGCTCCCCTCTGGAACCAGGTCTGGGGATGGGGTTCAATGGCGAGCACCTGGTGGCCAGGCCTACACCCATGGGGCCTGGTCGCACACAGCCCGAACAAGGCACGTGGGTCTCCCCTCCAATGGGCTCACCACCTGTAGGAGGGGCCATAGGGGTCAGATGCAGTGTAAGTTTGGCAGTGGACGAAGGCGAAGACTTTAGCGATCCGATCCTCGGCTGCAGAAGCTAGCTCTAGGAACATGGAATGTCACCTCTCTGGTGGGGAAGGAGCCTGAGCTGGTGCACAAGGTTCCGACTAGATGTGGTCGGGGTCACCTCGACACATGGCCTGGGTTCTGGAACCAGTCTCCTCGAAGGGGCTTGGACCCTCTCTCCACTTTCAAGTTGCTCACGGGGAGAGGCGCCGAGCTGGGGTGGGCACCTGTACATTGGGGTTTACCGTGGTGGACGAGAGGGTAGCCTCCCTTCGCCTTCGGGTGGAGGGATGGGTCCTGACTGTTGTTTGTGCTTATGCGCCAAACGGCAGTTCAGAATACCCACCCTTTTGGGAGTCCCTGGAGGGGGTGTTGGAGAGCGCTCCTCCCGGGGACTCTCTTGTTCTGCTGGGGGACTTCAATGCTCACGTGGGCAATGACAGTGAGACCTGGATAGGCATGATTTGGAGGAATGCCCCCCTGATCTGAACTCGAGCAGTGTTTTGTTATTGGACTTCTGTGCTAGTCATGGATTGTCCATAATGAACACCATGTTCAAGCATAAGGGTGTCCATATGTGCACTTGGCACCAGGACACCCTAGTTCTGGCTAGCACAGTTCGATGATCGACTTTGTGGTGGAAACATCTGTCTGAATCCCCTGTCAGGGGGACTTTCAACTCCTTCCTCCGGCAGAACTTTGCCTATGTCCCGGGAGAGACAGGGGGCATTGAGTCTGGATGGGCCATGTTCCGTGCTTCCATTGCCGAGGCAGCTGACCAGAGCTGTGGCCGTAAGGTGGTCGGTGCTTGTCGTGGCGGCAATACCCTAACCTGCTGGTGGACACCGGCGGTGAGGGATGCTGTCAAGCTGACGAGAGAGTCCTATCGGGCCTTTTTGGCCTGTGGGACTCTGGAAGCAGCTGATGAGTACCGGCAGGCTAAGCGGAACGTGGCTTCAGCAACCACTGAAGCAAAAACTCGGGTATGGGAGGAGTTTGGCGAGGCCATGGAGAACGACTTCCAGACGGCTGCGAGGAGATTCTGGTTCACCATCGGGCATCTCAAAGTGGAAAAACGGTGCAGCATCAACACTGTTTATGGTAGGGATGGTGCACTGCTGACCTCAGCTCGGAATGTTGTGGGTTGGTGGAAGGAATACTTTTAAGACCTCCTTCCAGTGAGGAAGCAGAGTCTGGGGACTTGGGGGTGGACTCGCCTATCACTGGGGCAAAGGTCGCTGAGGTGGTTAAAAAGCTCCTCGATGGCCGGCCCCGGGGGTGGATGAAATCCGCCCGGAGTTCCTCAAGGCTCTGGATGTTGTGGGGCTGTCTGGGTTGATACACATCTGCAGCATCACATGGACATCGGGAGCGGTGCCTCTGGATTGGCAGACCAGGGTGGTGGTCCCCCTCTTCAAGAAAGGGGACCGGAGGGTGTGTTCCAACTATAGGGGGATTACACTCCTCAGCCTCCCTGGTAAGGTCTATTCAGGGGTGCTAGAGAGGAGGGTCCGTCAGATAGTCAAACCTCGGATTCAGGAGGAGCAGTGTGGTTTTCATCCTGGCCGTGGAACAGTGGACCAGCTCTATACTCTCAGCAGGGTCCTGGAGGGTGCATTGGAGTTTGTGTCGAATGAGCGGTTGCTATAGTCATCCCAAATGAGGCACATTACCTGCATTGTGAGGGAGCGTCACAGCAGTACAGCCATGTGGTACGTTTTCCTGAGGGTGATCCGGATCGCAAGTGGCTGGACCAGGCCAAAGGGACACCCATCATGCATTTTGAATGGACACAGAAGGTTCATATTCCCAGCCAGTTGCAACCCATATCTGAACCTACTTAGATTCATACCTCAGCCAATCAATCCTATGGCCAGTAAAGCAGACCACAGGCTGAACGTTCTCATGTTCATTCCATCTAATTTAGTTGCAATGACATAAGAGCCCTGGGATATCTTTTATAATGGCTTTTATTACAAAGTTATTGGAAAATAGAACATTCCAGCAAAACAGAAGAGGAAATGACCAAAAATCGCGTAACAGTCCTGCGTACATTATTCATCTGAACCATCATTTTATGTAGTGTGAGCACATTCACACAAGGTAACAAAAAATAAAATGGCGTTTCTTCTAGAAGAGATAATGGAATCATTAAAGAAACAAAACTGCTCCCTAATATCAGTATCATACCACGGTAAATGGACAGCAGCCACACATATAAAGAAAGTGCTATATTTCCAATGTGCCTGTTGGGCTTCATAGTAAGTTATAGGAATGGTGTGTGGCTTTCTACAGTTTGGCTTAAAGCAGAACTTCTCACCGAGTAGAGGAGCTTTGGTAACTTTACTTAAAGCAGTCGTGTATAATGCATTATAATGCATTCATAAAGTGTTATAAACACAGCTAAAACTATTTATTAAAAAGCATAACACATTATAGCCATGTTTATTGTACATTATGAAATCTTGATGAAGCTCTCATCTATAATGCACCATAGATATCTTCCTAATGCAGTACAAAGCATACTTAATGCTTATACTGACCATTATAATGCATTATGAAGGACTAGTGCATTATAGATGAGGGCTTCATAAGGCATTTCCAATGCATAAAAAGATGGCTATAATGTGTTGTGTTTTTGTAAATATTTATGGATGCATTTGTATTGCTTTATGAAGGTATTGATAATGCATTATGATTACAGCTTTAAGTAAAGTGCTTCCAGAGCATGTAACTCACACAGAAATAGCAAGACATCTACTATGTACACCCAAACCAAGGAAATGTGTACATTCTCTCTCTCTCTCTCACTCACTCACACACTCACACACACACACACTCACACACACACACACACACACAAATGAGCTAAACCTTACAGTCTGGCATGGAATTCATGCTTCTACAAAGTAGTTCCCCAAACTGACACCTCTTTAGTTATTTACCAAGGTAAATGTTTACAACAAAAGTTAAAATTAAGTAAAAGAATAAAAAATAAACAGAATCCAGCACATGTCCCGCCCAGGGTCAAAGATTTACTTTTACAGAGACATTTACCGGCACTATATGTGTAACTGGTGCAACAACATTAAATACAGTCATTGTCATAGCAACAGATCATCTCATTCTCTGATAGGCTGAAGTCATTCTGATAGCCAGTAACAGAATGAGAAATACTTATAACGTATTACAATATATACAAACCATTCACTCATTATGCTCAGCTGCACCCCTGAACCCACCAAACTTGACACTAGATGATCTGAGTACTAAAACAAACAGGATGCAAGTGAGAGGATTGCTGCCACACTAACTTGCAATCTGCTCCTGGGCCGACTGGTCCTGCCTCATGGGAAAAAAACAAGGAGCAGTGAAACCACAGCCAGTGAGTGTGACATCCTTAATGAGCCCCTCAGTCTTCCTCATACAGATCCATCACAAAGGGCCACGTGTTATGGCTCAACACCCGAAAACAGGAAGTCTGATATAAGCCAATGTACTTGTACAAGTCATTCATTGGTTTAATAATTCATAACTCAAATTAAAATCATAAGTATGGGAATAAGCTACATTTTTCTCTGTGTATATCAGAGAGTACAGGACCAAAGCAGGGAGTGAATATCAAGTGTGGAAGCAGGTACAGGTAATGGGGGGGGGGGGGAATGCCTCACGATTTTAATAGAAACAAATACTCTGTTGCTAGAACCACCACAAGCATTTCTGAAGGCCTGAAAAACATCCACTCCCAGGGAAACACAGATATTTGGATTTATGTGTTGGCAGATGTTGATCACAGGAAGACGTCACAGCCCCCCGATGGTGGCAGATGCTCTCAGATTCGTGCTCCCTGTCTATGAGAGGGCAGAGGAGAGAGCAAGAGGACTGGAGGACGCCACGATCCCTCCACATGTCGGGTGTGGACAGCGGCAGGTTCGGGTAGACCTCTCCGGGCCACGGGACCCCCCCCCCCCTGCCCCCGCCATCAGTACAGGCTCCAGCCCCGGCTCAGCTGGGAGGAAGAGGAGGGGAGCGGGGAAGCGAAGGAGGAGTCTGCCACTATCGGCCGCTTTCCACACGTACACGTTCAGTCCATCTTCTCCTTCTGCACCAGCCGCGGCGCGTCCACAAACTCCCGACCGTTGATGAGGATGACGCCCCCCGTGGTGATGCTGGCCGTGCCCCAGAAGAGCACATATGCCAAGGTTTCTGTCCACGTGTCACCTGACCAGGGGGGGGGGGGGGGAGCGGTGGAGAGCAGACAGCAGTATGCATCTTCTATCGATAACCATCCCATGTCCTACTAACTACAATATCACTGATCCAGCCAGAGCCAGAAGCTCATTTCAGCTGTTAACATAATTCTAAGAACTTATATTTCAGATCGTTGCCATGTTCCTGGCAGAAATCCAACAACAAGCTCAAAGGTCTGGAACCTTAACTAGGATCTGGTGTCTTAAGGCATGTGTTAAGCTTAAATGAAGGCTTTATTTTTAGGGTGGAACTACGTTTGACGAACGACGATAATTCACGACAAGGGAAAATAAATATTTCCTCACCAGCCATGAGCAGACAGATGATGCACATGGAGAAGGCCACCACCATGATGACAGGCAGCTGAAAGGGAGGCAGGAGAAGGTCAGTGATGACCTACACACAGACACACTTATAGCTGATGGTGAGCTTCACATCTAGTTGAGGGATAAAATATGACACCAGGCTTATAAGACGATGACTAAGCCCACCGTCAGGAATTTCCAGTCCCTCTGAACTTGAAGGGGCGTAGACATGTCCACCTCGTCCACCATGTAGTTCCCCAGGAACAGATCGATAGAGTCCTACAAGTGAAAGTAGAGAACAAAGAGGCTTTTACTAAACAGGGCACTCACAGCAGGCAGGCACACACACGCACGCACGCACGCACGCACGCACGCACGCACGCACGCACGCACGCACGCGCACACACACACACACACACACACACACACACACCAGTAAGTAGAGCACCTGTCGAAAGCCATCAGAGAAGTTGTTCTTGTAGTATCTGATCATCGAGTTCCAGCCGTCCATTAAAAGCCCCCAGTAGGTCCTCTTCCCTGTCCTGGGGGGCAGTGACTGGTCAGATAGCATCATCAGACTGGACTTGTGTGGCTGCTAATGATATGGCCCTTAATGCATGAGAATGTTTAGGTCATACAGGCCAGTCAAAAGTCTGCACACACCTGCTGGAAATCATGTGTTTTTCGACAAGATAACGACCATAAGTACTTCCCATGGTTATGTTGCACGCATTACCCTGTGAACAAGGAAAGAGTGCTGTGATAGAGGACCTGCCCCCCACAATCCTCCCAAACTAAACCCCACAGAGCTGGTTTGGGATGAACAGGTAGCTGACTTGTGCCCAGAACTTGTGGAAACTCCTTCAGGACTGTTGGAGAATCATTCCAGGTGACTACATCTTAGTCTGCAAACGCTGTCATTAAAGCAAAAGGGGAGTGTTTTGAAGAGTCTAAAATTTGAGAAAACTTCAAGATGTTGAACACTTCTATTGGTTATTGCAATATTTGATGTTTTACTTAATTACCTTGAGAGCATTTACTTTAAGGTGAATGACAACAAAATTGGAAACAAATGCATTAAAAGCAAGTGTGTGTAGATTTTTGACTGCTACTGTAGATCTAATAGTTCTGTCGCATATAAAAGAACAAAAAAAACAAATACTTCAATCTAGATGAGGTACCACTAACATCCACATGCAGGCTAAGCATAAGTCTGTGCCCCAACTCATGGCCTCCTACACTACACCAGCCTGTCACCTTGTGAAGTCTGTCTTCAAGGCCCCGGTTCCAGCATACTGCTTGGCACAGGCATTGGCGTTGTCAGCCCAGGCTGGATGGAGGGCAAAGGGGCACGGTCAGACCGCTGCGGAGGGCGTCAGAAGAGTAAACGGAGAGGGACTCACAGTTCTTGTATATCTTCTCAAAGTCTGCCTGCTCCTCAATCCTCTGGCCCACGTGAAGAACGCCCAGCCTCTGGAAAGACGGCAATCAGGGATGAAAAGCTGGACTGTGTGAGCATGTGACCATTTCAGGGTTAAGGGACTGCTGATCAATGAGGTGATTACTTGACTATACTATAATTTAGCGATAATAACAATCCACCACCATATATGGAAGCAGTCTCACTGGATGGGGGGGTGTGGTCTGAGGCCCCTCCTCCCCACCTGCAACTGCGACTGCAGTGAGCGGTGTGCCAGCAGGCTCTGGATGACGTTGGTGCGGTCCAGGCAGTCCATGCAGTTACTGCGAAACGTGCCCTCCTGCTGTATGAGCACCACGCCCTCAGGGTCCACCAGGAAGTAGCTGGGCACCAAGGAAGAGTCGCAGGATGGAGATCATTCGCGGGCGACCGCCCACGTGGAACGCGTTTCAAACGTTGAGTGAGGAACGACAGAAGCGCATGTTGTAAGTGTAGGCATGCAGTGTCATTACTGCGGGGTTGGGCTGTGTTACTACCAGCAGGTAGGACCTCAACACACCCAAACTCATCCTGCATCTCAGACACGTCGTCTACCAGTATCTGGAGCCGGTCCCACCTCATCTGGCTGCACTCCTTGTGGAAATCGAAGGCTACATATCTGAGGAGGAAGAAAAACACTGACAACCTAACAACAAAAGCTTTTCTTTGGTACGATGTTCCATTCTAAGGAGGGGCTGAGTGAGGCATCACCACACAGGCTTTCCTTGTGCCCTTACAAATGTGTTCAGCTAATCACAGCATTTTTCCCTTTCATTTACTACAATTGTGTTTGATCATACAAAATTCCACAGTAGAGGAAACTGTTTCATAACCTAAATTTCCTCTCTTAGAGGAAAGGCACTAACTCATTTTTAAACCCAGGGAAAGCAGAAATGCGGTTGGACAGAAATTAAGATGCACAATAAAGAACCCTGTAGCATCAGATACAGACAAAGGAACTCAGCGGTGTCAGGAAGAGCTGAAAACCAGGGAGAATCATGGGATGGAGGAGCCCTGACCTGACCATCCCATTGGCCACACTGGAAGCCATCTTGGCGAAGGCCTGTTCCAATGGTTTCTCCGACCCTTTTTGGTTCACCTGCGGAAACACACACCCATCACTGATGCTGAAAAGGCCAAGTGGTTTATACTCGACGTTTGTGACACGTACAGTTACACCAGTGGTGAGCAATCTTATCCACAAAGGGCTGGTGTGCATGCAGGTTTTAGGGGTAACCTTTAGGTCAGTTGTTCAAACCCAGGTGTGAAGACTCTTCAACAGAGCTGCAGTGAAGACCCGCATACACAGAGGCCCTTTCTGGATAAGACTGGCCACTTCTGGGTTACACACACTGTCGCTATGCAAGCAGTGTTGCTGCTCAATAATTGCACGCGTAGTTTACATCAATGTAAATACTGCAGTATTTATAAAGCAAACAGGAGTTCAAAGCAAATTATTTCTCACAAACCCACCTATGAGTGATCTACATAGCAAAGATGAAAGTGATTACGATTGGCATGTACAGTTCATACAAAAAATAGCAGCAGTAAAATGTAATTTCTAAACATATACTAGATAATCTTGAAAAGAACCCATCATCATTATAATTGCAAAGTTTTATTTCCTATGACAGAGTATAAATGTTTTAGCAAAATGTAACCCTCCCCCACAAATTCCAATCTTTTTTAAAAAAATGCTACTTTAATACTAGCATGCTGTATATAAATACATAGTCCCATGATAAAAGTTTACCATACTGCTCGCAAGATTTTTGGTGGTTACTGCTACTTCTATTCATAAATAACGTGTGAAATGAACGCAGGATACGTATGGTGAAGCGGAAGCAGTGTGAGCACGGAGTATAAATGCGCATTTAGACAGCTAAAGGCGGCGAATGGGGATGGCGGAGCCTTACCAGGTTCAGAATCACTTGTTTGCCGTAGAGGATGACCTGGGAGTCGAAATGCCTCTGGAAGCCATCCAGCTGTGAACCGAATGGAGAAGCACCACAGGCCTTTAACTGGGAGAGACATCAGACCAGGTCGCTGCACAAAACGGGGGTCAGGGGGATTTAAGAACACGGCTCACGTGGCTGGTGGTTTTGCTGATCTGCGGTTTGGGTTTGTACTTCAGGTTTGGCCTCTGAGACCAGAAGAAAGGAATAGAGCCTCGGGTCTGCGAAGAGAAGCACAGCGAGAGCATCAGCGTGCCGAAGGCCCAAGCGGAGACGCGGCCTGAGAACGAGGGGAAATCTGGGAAAGCTTTGACATCACAACCTGGGCAATGTAGTCATTTCAATTGACAAGGGCCCCATTTCGCAAACATGTTTAAGGAGAAGCCCTTATAGACTTCGATGAGCTCTTGTTTAACGCTCTTTCACCACGTCCTGTGTTAAGCCTCAGTGGTGTCTGCCGTTTCCACAAAACAAAAACACACAGCAGTTAGTGTCCGAAACAGGCTGACATGTCTTCATCTCCCCAAACTCACCTGCACAAATGAGGCTTTTCCTCCATTGTACTGAACAATCTGTTCTGTCTCTATAAAGTTGGCAGCGTGACCCTCCGAGTCAATTCCTGCCGGGTGTACAGAACAGACTCGTACTGAGGACCGTCTGGCGAAACCCCCAACCACCTTCGCGCTGCAGGGCTAATGACATCAATACACCAGGACAAGTAGGAGACAGGGGCCCCAAACAAAAACCAACTGGCGTCTCACCTCGCACGTAGTAGCGGACTCCAGCCCGGAAGCAGCTTCTGCGGGAAATGAGGACCCAGTCGAAGACCTTCCCATTGATGCAGCCGGACTTCACGGTGATGACTGAGACCTACTGGTTAAGGCAACTCACCAAGCTGTCGCACCTTGGCTTTCATCGGACTTTTCCAATTACATGTTTTTAAAGGACTACATCATCGACAGATTAGCATTCACCAAAAATAAATCCTAGTCCTGCATAAATTCATCATAAATCCATGTAACATTGATTATATTCCTGACAGCTTTTAAATTTCTGAAACTCTAACTTCAACATATAGAGATGACATACACTCCATTAGTTATTTAATAAGTTAATCGAGATAGTGACTGAATATGTGACAAGGAGCTGAACCCTGTAGCTGACTCAGATATTTTATCTTTATATCTGTATATATACACCTCACATTAGATTAGTCCTCCTGCCCCTTCCATATTCTCGTTGCTATCTGAATCTTGGCTGGAGTAATAATTTCCCACAGGGGATCGATAGAGTCATCTTATCTGTCATCAAAGTCCATATTTACATAGACCAAAGACTCAGAGTTTGACAAACTGACTTGGCTTGGTCTTTTGCCCTCTACTCCCACCTTGTGGCTAATACGCTAATCATCCGACACCAGGAAGACAATGCCTGAATCCATTTCCTGATAAATTTTCTGTGCCTACCTGGTACATTACATATATCATTATCATATGGGGGGGTCATTTCCTTTCAATGGGAAGGATACATCCATGAAGGACAGGGTAAGAAAACTTGTGCAGCTGTTACAGGAAACACGCGTTAAAAAACAACTCAAACAGCAACACTCACATCCGTACAGAGCCTGAAATTCACCAGCATTCCTATTCAAGTTGTATTCACATGGGCTACATAATCAATGTACAATATCAATTCATTTTGACTTACCCTTACCTCAGGTTGTGCGATAAATTCTCTCAGCAAGTGTCCATTCCATACAAACCTCTGATCAGCCTGCAAATCAGAGAAACACAGACTGTCTCAATTTGGCTGACAGGGCTGGCTGAGCTTCCAGGACGACTGTATAAGACTGTCCACAAGGGGGAGCCAAGTTGTTAAGAGAATCATGACAACTTCCAAAATGCACTGGAGAAATGAAGGCAGCCAATAGGCATTACTATTGGAGCTGGAGAAATGTGCCATTCTAGTGCATGCAGGGCTCTCATTCTTGTTTTACTTGGAATGCAGAATAGTTCATCCTGAGGTCAAACACTCCATGGCCCTATCTTACATTGTACTTTATTGTTCGGTTACACCCTGCAGTCCTGTGCCTCTTCTTCCACTTTCGCAGTAGCTACCAGCAAGTCAGCACTTTGATTGAAATCAAAGTGTAAAAATTGGCAGCAATGTCACATTTAAATATTTTTCCATGAGAACAAAGGATATTCTTTTACTCTTTTTGCCAACCGATTATCCATTGAAAAGCAACAGTTTTTCAACAGTTTCACCAGATTTCTCATAGAAGCCTATGGAAATTCAAAGTAAAATTGACCAAAATCAAGACATCTCTGGCAAAATGTCACAATCACCGGTGGAAACCTGTTGTGAAAATGACAGTGAAGTCTCAACTCGTCAGGTCAGGGGATTCCAAAATAGTCCTACTGTACCTCAAAAACCCTTTGTGATAATGATTTGACTTGAACCTCCCCTCCTCCTCCCAGCTATTCCTCAGTGTATGACATGAATGACTTGAATTCTGTGTCTATTTAGTAAAACATCCAATTTTTTACCTGCAGGTACCTACTTGCAGGAACTCTCGATTCCACAATCACTGTACGAATATTTACCCCCGCCCATACCTATTCCTCTTGCATTCACACATTATGTCTCCTTTCACATCCTGCTGTACTCCCCTCCATATCTCCATTTTGGAGACCATGCTCTCTCCTCCAATTCACCCCTGACCCATCTCCCAAAACTCTCACCCTCTCCAGCAGGCTCATGTCCTGGAACTCCGGGCTGGTGTTGGCCAGCCTCTGCAAGCTGTGCGTCAGGTCATAATTGGTGCTGAAGTAGAAGCCATCCATGGTCATCATGTTGTTTAGCATGGACAGGAAGGCCTTGTTGTCTTGCATCTGAGGATGGAGGAAAGTGGAGAGACAGGGGTCAGCCACAGAAGTCTCCATAGGTACAAGGACGGGAACTAGAGGGCTCTGAAATCCCAGTTGAGGTGTACATAGTCTGCACAGACACCTAAGCATTCCCACTCAAATACACAAGTACTGGAGAATGTTCCTCTTCCGTGGGACAGATGTGGGCTGTATAGTTCAGTCAGACATACCACAATATACAGTGCATCCGGCAAGTATTCACAGCGCATCACTTTTTCCACATTTTGCTATGTTACAGCCTTATTCCAAAATGGTTGAAAATATTTTTTTCCCTCAGAATTCTACACACAACACCCCATAATGACAATGTGAAAAAATTTTACTTGAGGTTTTTGCAAATTTATTCAAAATAAATAAAACTGAGAAATCATATGTACATAAGTATTCAAAATACAACTGTATTTACCACAGCTGGACTCCAATTAAGCTGCAGAAACATCTCAAGGATGACCAGGGGAACCAAGATGCACCTGAGCTCAATTTTGAGCTTCATGGCAAACGCTGTGAATACTTATATACATGTGATTTCTCAGTTTTTTTAAATTTTTAATAAATTTGCAAAAACCTCAAGTAAACTTTTTTCACATTGTCATTATGGGGTGTTGTATGTAGAATTCTGAGGAAAAAAAATATATTTTCAACCATTTTGGAATAAGGCTGTAACATAGGGAATAAGGCTGAGAATACTTTCCGGATGCACTGCAGATTACATCGGTACCTTGGTTTGCAAGCATAATTCATTCCGGAAACGTGTTTGTAATCCATCGTATATAAAAGCAAAATTTTCCCATAAGAAATAATGGAAACTGAGATGATTCATTCCACAACCCAAAAATATTCATATAAAAATGATTAATACAAAATATAAAGTAAAAATATGTAAAACAAATTAACCTGCACTTTACCTTTGAAAAGAATCATGGATGGTGTGAGGAAGGCGAGAGAGAGAAGACGAGGGTTATTTTGTAGGTAGATTTTCACTATAACTAGCGGAATCACTGCTATCCGTTGGCTCACTGGAATCTTTTTCTTTTTGTGCGACTTAAACAAGGAATTTATCCAATGACAGCTGCTTCTGTCTCCTTTTCTATTCCATGGAAATGTGGACATTGCATTGTTGTTAAACAGATTCATTGCTCGTACTGCTACGCCCTTAACCAGGTGGTGTTTTTCTACTAAATTCTGACTAAAGTGAGGGACGCCGACTGAGATTGAGCATGGGAAACGATTACCCATAATCCCACAGCGAGGGAGAGAGAGAGAGAGAGAGAGAGAGAGAGAGAGAGAGAGAACAATCGGCTCAGTTTGGATGCTAGGCAGACAAAGTGTATATGTAATACTCACATTGCAAGACCTCGCTTGTTCATGAAGTCAAAATTAATTTAAATTTTTTTTACTCGTCTTCCAAAACACAGGTACACCATGTTACTTGCAATCTAAGGTGCTACTGTACAGAGTAATGATATCATCCATCAAGGGGCACCACTGCATTACCTGGCTGTCTGTCAGGTGTAGCATCGTCTTCTTATAAGAGATGATGTCGAAATCTGTGGCCTTCCAAATTGTGTGTCCAAGCAGGTCGCCGACCCTCTTCTTCTTGGTGATGATAATGAGGTACATTCCTGGGGGAGCACAGCTGTCTATCATGTATTCCATGGGAGTCTGATGCTGCCTATGTCTGATGAAGATTGTACAGCTTGTACAGCTCTAAACCAAAAAGAGTGATACTTGACTGCATGCCGGCATCTGTAACGGCATCATTTTCATGCGCATCTCAAATAATGCTTTGAATGAAAATCACTGTAGAATACACAAAGTAATAACATTACAGTGACAGAGTACTTTTAACTTTTATCCAATTATTTTCACTGTGTGAGATGCTGATTTATACATTCTAGTCCTTACAAACTCTAAGAATAGGATGTATAATCCTGCCACCTCACACCAAAGCCACAACTGACAAGCAAAGATCTTGTTATAACTAGCAGCCCTAAACACACAGCTCAACAATGTGACCGGATGCAAGTTCTGCCAAGGCAGTCCTCTGTAAAGAAGTGAGGTCACCAATCTGCTGATTAAGAATGACACACTGGGGCCTCCAGTGGGGGAAACTCCTTTTGGCTAGAGGCAAATCATGGGACCCTCATCTTAAGCACTCACCTGCCACCAGACGGATGGTTCCCATGACTCCAACAATGGGACGAGTGACAGCAGAGGGGGGGACATCTTTCTTCACTGAAGGCGGATCATAAGCACATGGATAACAATCATGGCTATTCCCAACATCTCAACATCATCAGTGTCTCCATAGCACCTTCATGACCATCAGCATTTCCAACTGAAGAAGTATTATTCACTATAAGGCAATCTAAAAAGGCCCATTTCATAGGAAATAACACAATGATCAGAGCCACACACACAAGCTCAGATTTTGGTATCGATTATCTACAAAGATGGTGCCACCACTTGTGAAATAAGGAAAAAACATCAATAATCCCATGAACCTGCCAATTCAAGGTCCACCTGTACCTGTGAGGGTCATCTCAGTGGAAACCCTATCGATGGCCAGCACATCACCGGCCCCCTCATCGCAGGCCTCAATGAAGAACTTCTCAGGGGTCAAGTGACTGTGAGGGGAGAGAAGCCAAACTCACATCTATGCTGCTTTCCCCCACCCTCCAAAAGTAGAACGTTCCTATGAAACCTTTCGTAAGCCGAAATGGCTTAAGAGGCAATTGTCGCTAATTAACATGGAAAACGCTTTTGAGCATTCACACCCAAAATATAACCTACCAAATCATACCATATTACATAAAAAAAAACCTACAAAAACCCATAGTAAAATAACATGTAGTAAAAGCAGGAATGGTAAATACGTAGCCCATATTAAGTACACAATATGTATGGACATTGTAGTTTCGCTACCCGAAAGAAATCCAAATAGAATTCTGACATAAAGCGCAGACGCTCGCACGGTTCAAAACCATGGCAGCTTGATGGCAAGATGCTGAGTGTAGTTTCCCAGGAAGGAGCTTGATGGCGTCCCTGTCTCTGCTTGGGGTGTGCGCTGCCCTCGTACTCGCTGGAAACAAATGTTTTCATGTTTTTTTGCAAAAGCAAAAATCCTCTTCAGATTTCTTTTGGTTAACGAAACCGTAAAAGCGAAGTGGTGTAAAGCGAATGTAAAAAGTGGGAGATACCTGTATTTACATTGATCAGCTGCATACTAAGATATTTTAGACAAATCTTAGCTTCCAACTCTGTGGGAACTTTTCAGTTCCAGCATGACTGAGCCCCAGTGCACAAAGCAAGGTCCAAAAAGATATGGTTGGTTAAGTTTGGTGTGGAAGGACTTGACTGGCCAGTACAAAGCCTTGACTTCACCCCACTGGAATGCCTTAGGGATGAACTAGAATGGAAATTGTGAACCAGACCTTCATGTCCCACATCAGTGCCTGACTTCACAAATGCTCTTCTGGATTAATGGGCAAAAATTCCCACCAACACACTCCAAAATCTTCCGAGAAGGGTGGCAGTTGTTATAGCTGCATGGGCCGACCAATTCCATACCATTGCCTATGGATTTAGAATAGGATGTCATGAAAGTCCCCGTGTATGGCCAAAAAATCCATGCATAGAGCACCGGTATCTCTGTGCATTTCAACCAATCAGATGGTGGTCACTAGGGCTGCAACAATTCATCGAGTAACTCCATTACAAAAAATCCTCGATGCAAATTCTTTGCTTCGATGCCTTGTGTAATCCGCACGACTGTGTACCGCTTAGTGATCACCGTGTTTCACTCGGAGGATTATTACTGTCGCAGTGTGCTTATGCTGCGTTACCTGTAGCAGGTTTGATTTGATGTTGCAATGGAGGAAGACAGGGAAAATAGTGAGGAAAGTCAGAGAAAAAGGCAGAAAATGTCTGAAGTTTGGGACCATTTCAAACAAAAGAAAAGCGAAAATACTGCACAGTGTGTCCATTATAAAACAAATTAGCTTAGCATAGCACAACGTCAATGATTCAACATCTCAGCTGAAGCACCCAGTCTATGCATCCAGTCCACAGAGCGGAAGCATTACAAGGTAAGCATGAGCATTTCACTCACATTTGCAGGTAAAAATATACCTGCGATAGAAACGTATTGTGGACATATGTGTGAATAAAAAAGTATAAAGGGATTCAGTCCAAGCAGCCCCTATTTTTCCTCAACAAAAACACTGATACAAAAAATGACAACAGCAGTGAAAATGATGCTGACGTACTTTAATTAACGTGGAGCTGGAGCCTGTCTACACACTAAGAGCAAAGAGACGGTTCCGTCACAGATGGTGAACTCAGGTGGAGTGAAGGAGAACAACAGCAGTGCTTGTAATCGCTACTAAAGCTTTACTGGTATGGAGCTAATCAAACCAGCTGTTCAACACGCTGAAAGGGGAAGAAAAGCGATGTTTTCAGCTGCACCCATCCATCACCGTTTGTCTTCCACAGCAGCAGGGCTACAGTAATGCTATACACGTTAAAATAGAAGCTGTTTGTATGCAGATAGACTGTTAGCTTAGTTTGAAACAATATTTAAATTTGGCAACTTGCAGCAGGCTGACGGCAGCCGTCACACTGTCACAGTGACACCTGAAGCATGCAGGCGTGAGTGAGTCTAAAGGGGAGCTTGGGGTGGACTCAACTAGATCTATTCCAAGGCTTTAGTAATATTATTTTGCAGATTTGATTACTATGAATAATATTACATGATTATAATAATATAAATAATATATTATAAACAGCAAAGTCCTTTCTGTGTGTTCCAGCACCAGGGGTGGCCAATCTTAACCGCAAAGGGCCGGTGTGTGTGTGCGCAGGTTTTTGCTGCAGCTCCTTAATTATATTACTAATTAGAGGACTGATTGGCTGAGTCCTCACACCTGGGTGTAAACAGCTGACCTAAAAAGTTACCCCAAAAACCTGCATACACACCGGCCTTTTTTTTACTAAATTATTTTGGTAACCACAACGGCCAGCGCTTGCTTGCCGAGGTAACACGCTCTTTATTAGTAGTCCTGTAAAGAACTACATCAGGCACCCAAGGAGTACACAACCAGTTATACACAGGAAACACGAGGTTGTCAGATGCTCAACACACGGTGGGAATTTACATAAGCTAATTACACACGAGAATCAGATAGGGTATCCATAAGACACGCGTAAACACACGCGCAACAATAAGGAAATATAACCATTAATAACAACAACAACAATACAAGGGCTATTTACAACTGCACGCAGGGCATGCTGGGACAAGCAAAGCATGCTGAGATATGTGCCCCGCCAGTGCCCAAATGTACCATCAAAAGCTGACTGACAAACCAGAGAATCCTGGGTTGAGTCGGCGATTTCTTGTTGGTTCGTAACACACAAAGCAAAAACCAAGCGTTTAAACTACAGTAATTTGTT
This sequence comes from Pollimyrus isidori, assembly GCA_019775955.2. Lineage (NCBI taxonomy): Eukaryota > Metazoa > Chordata > Actinopteri > Osteoglossiformes > Mormyridae > Pollimyrus > Pollimyrus isidori. Next base: position 24,268,512 of record JABFDZ020000138.1, on the reverse strand, counting down.
AACTCTACCAAAACAATATTTTTTAAAACCTGTTTATAGAAAAATAAACAGTTTTTTTTTTTACAAATTTCAAATATACACCGCTCTATTGTTTTTCCTTTTCCAGTTTTTTATGTTGTTATTTTACAGAATTTCTCTGTTAATTTCACAGACATTTTTTTTAGTGTAATTCTTGGAGGCAGTGGAAAAGCGCCATTAGAGAAAGTAGCTTTACAGAATCACAGGATGCCTGGGTGGCTGGGATCAAATTCAGCCATGTAAAGAATAAGCCTACAGTGAGTTACACGTAGAGGGGTGTAGTACCAGACAAGACAAGGACAAATTGGGTGGAGCAGAC
>JABFDZ020000138.1:24222492-24240827 GCA_019775955.2 Pollimyrus isidori | reverse complement strand
CACCCGCCCGAATTTAATTAAAATATTATTTTTCGTCACGTCATCCGCCCGATCCGCGGTTTATCCGCGGAGTCCGCGGCTGTAACCGCCAACCGCGCATCTCTACAGAACACCCTTTTTTTAATCATATTTTTTGTTACAAACTGCCTTGGTCACATACTTTTATTTTACAAATTATCGTGTCTCTAGTGACTTTTTCTTGGACTTTCTTTGACTCCTGTGGTTCCTGGCAGGCATGTTCAAGATGGTTCTGGAAGAAATGCCCTATTCCTCGCTGCAGGAGATGGTGGAGTTGCTTCCAGTAGACCTGGAATCCTTCCATCCCACCAGCTTTGTCAGTTGTCACTGTCTGAAGGTGAAAGGCCAAACAGTGGAGGCCGGCCAGGTGCTGACGCTCCTGGAGCCCATGACACTGGTAGATGATACACCAAGTGTTCGCTGCCAGATTGAGGGCCACCGGGGTCCCTCACATGAAATCTTCATCCCGCTCCCCTGCCGTGGGACATTCTATGAGCACGACAATGGGCAGCCCTACACCCTGAAACAGATCCTGACCTCACCCCGCCTCTGTACCCGGTATTTCCACCACATCAAGACCACAAAGTGTAGGGGTCCCTTGAAAATTACCCCCATATACCAAGTTCAGGCCATCATGAGCAGTAAGTGATGCGTCTTTGTGATTATACATGCATGTAAACCAACTTAAATTGGTGTGCACATTTAGTAATGGACACGTAGGAGGGTATAAATCAGGACTATGCCTTTCTCTGTCAGCCCCGGGAGGATGGGCTCCCTCTTTCAGTTTGATTCCTCTCAAGGTTTCTTCCTTCTAGGAAGATTTTCTTGTGCCTGTCGCCTCTGGCTTAATCACTGGGGGCTTTGGGCGGGGATAATGTGAAGCGCTTTCAGACAATCTAATATTGTGAAAAATCAAACTTCTATTTTAGTGGTGTACTGACTGGTTTTGAGCTAATTAGTTAGGTTGTACTACATAATAGTAATACTGTGGACACACATACCTTCAACTGTCATTTGTCAGTACTTGCACCCTTTTTGCCACTGTTACCAATACTTACGCCTACATTGTGTGTCCCTGTTGTTAACATGGGTTCTGTCTGTCCATGCACTTCATTTGTGTAAGTAGCACTGTGGTCCTGGGGAATGTCATTTCATGTCACCATATACTGTGTACTGAATATGACTGGTGCAACAGTAAAGCCCCACTTGACTTGATCCTGTCTCCCGCAGTGAGGAAGGACGTAGTCACCTTTCCCTCCAGTTTGGAGGTGGACGTTGTCGACGTAACAGAGCAGTCTCAGAGCGTCAAGTTTGTGACCCCAATGTCATTGGCGGAAGTTATGGCCAAGCCCCCCGAGAGATTCCCTGCCATGGCTGAGGTCGTGGAGGGCCCCAGTGTACCACTGCCTTTCAAGAGCCCATGGGTGGAGAACCTGCAGAAGGGCCAGCGGCTGGTGCTACACAGCTGCCGTGACTCACCCATGGTGCTGGTCTCCACCCTGAAGAGCAAGAAGGCCCAGCAGCACTTCCTGGTCTCACAGAACTACAGCGGTCGCCTGCGGCGGCGGCCCCGTGAGTTCGCCGCCGTCTACGAGCTGTGTGGCGCCCTGCAGCGGGCGCCAGGCTTGAGCGTGACCGCGTCACGGCACTGCGAGGCACTGGAGAAGGGATTGGACTCCCTGAGTGCCGGTGACCAGCTTGACATCCTTCGGAACCAGATGGTGGAGGTGGAAGGGAATGAAGGCGAGTGTCAGACTGCAGAGGTGCTGGTCTGCCGACTCCTGTCTGAGGCGGATGAGGACGACGAGGATGATGAGGACGACGAGGACGATGGTGAGGATGAGAGAAAACATGAGCTCCTTCTACCCATGTACCTCGAAGGCCACTTTGTTGAGAGGATTAAGGACAAGAAGAAGTACAGCCTGGCCAACCTGATCAAGCAATTCCCACTCCCACTGGACATTAAAGTGGCGACAAAGGACCCGGCGGTCCGTTGCGACCCCCTGTCAGACCACCTGGGCTTGCAACTGAAGGAGACAGTCATAGAACCTGTGGTTCTGGCCAGCCTCGCCAGAAAGCCGGATGAGTGCTTCGAGCTGCCCAGTCGCTGGCTCAGCATGGCACTGTACCTCACCGAAGACCCCCTACCTTGGGGTAGGGGCCAGGCCCCTAAGATGCAGTGCGAGACGGTGACGGAGCTGACAGAGGCCTTCTACCATGAGTTTCTCAGCCAAGTGGGAAGCGCTGACGTGTTGCCCCCTCCACTGCCACCCAAGCGCGTAACGGAGAGCAAGTTGAGTCACCAGAGGAGCGAGTCGCTCCCCACCCAGCTCCATCAGCTCAGCTTAAGCAATGACACTAAACTTAAGAAGTCACCTCCACCACCCCCAATGGTAACCCGCTGCATCTATACATTATCTTGAACATCACTTCACACGCAGAGAGAATTTCAGTTATTGCTATACACACTCAGACTATTATGTCAGCCATCAGCAGTGCTCTACATATTCATCTCCACGAAACAATAAACGCTATATTCTGGAGGTTTTACAGTTTGTTTTGTATGGCTTCTAACATATGTATTTTCAACTCGTTTATACACAACACATTCACACCTCATACAAACACTGTTATACTACACACCAGGCTTTTGGTTTCCAAAAAGTGCTGCTCTAACACAAGCAACTCTTCCTCTAACTGAAAATCTGTTTTGTTAGCTGAACATCTACAGAGGTAGCCGACATAGCATGAAACCTAGAATATTTGCTTCCAATTTCCCAGAAGAATAATAGTGAAATTTTATAGCGATTTTATCAGAAATGCCAAACAGAAGAGATTATAGATAGAAGTGATATGACCATAACAAAATATACAAGAAATTTTTTGGTGTCACTCATGAATACAAGGACTCGATGGAAACATGTTGTATAAACCTTTTTTTCCACATTTTCCTCCAGATTTTAGAAGACCCCCCTCCAGTGTTAGAAAGGAAGCCCATCTCACCGGCAAGCACCCAGTCCAACATGTATGTGCAGACCCCAAAGAGGCCTTCGAAAAAGAGCAAGAGAGGTTAGCTTCTCTTCCTAGCAGGAAGCATACCTGCGTCAATGCCACTTCTTACTTTAGCCACATCACAACACAGATCAGCAGCTCTCTACAGCCTTCCAGTCCAGCTTGCGAATGGACTTTGAGAAATTTCTTTGCATGGGTGTCTTCCACAGCCTCTGAGAATTCTGAAGTATTGTGCAAAAGGCTAACCACTGACTTCTCTCACTGTCTCCTATCCCCCCCCCCCCCCCAGGAAGTGACTCCGACCACGACTATGAATTACCAGACGAGTTCATAAAGAAAGCTGCAGAGAGTGCCATGTTTTACTGAGCCCAAGTTCCTCACACTGGTAACCCTTGGAATCCATGTCAAGCCATCCCGGATCTGCCATGAAGGTGTAATAGTTAAAAAAAACTTTTGTACATTAAGTTGTCAACAGTAACACAGTAAACATGGACTGTCATTTCAGAACCCCAGGTATATACCAGGCACACATATACACTTAGCAGACTTACAGGCTGAATTGTTTGTTTCTTATACACACATAGGAAGGAAAAAACAGAAACTGCAAGCAGACTATGAGAAACAAGGGGAAATTTCACAGATGCAAAAAAAATAGATTTACTTTTTTTGGTAACCCTGACCCCAAGGAAACCAGTTACAATGGCTTAACAGGTAATCTAAGCGTAAGATAGCTCTGTCAAAGTAATTCGCTGATAAGGCCCTACCATAGTACCCTGTTGTAATGCTTATCAAAAACTATGGTGGCATATTTGATGCCAACATTACTGCATTCTGCTGCACCCCGCCCCAAAAGGAAATGTCCCTGGGTGTCCCAAATGAAGATCCTCATACATCATCTTGCAAATACAAATCATAATTTTTAATCCAAAACAAAGAAAAATATTTGGGCAGAGAGACTGGTGCCACGTTCAGTTTGACCACTTTTAAAACAGTCATTCCACTAAGACCACTGTGGAAATCTCCGATGCAGGAAGCTAGCTGTACACAAACCAACAGACATTAAAACTAAAACTGTGCAGAGAACCTCTTCTCCCTATGGACTCATTCATGCCTTCAGTCTGCTCTAGTGGCTCCAGTCAGACTAGGACTGGTCAAGAGGGAGGTTATGGGAATGGCAGTCCATGCACCAAATCCAGTACTGGGACTGGAGGGGCTGGGGGAATACAAGTGCTCTAGTCGTCATTGTCGGTTGATCTGAAGTGATCTTCATCGATGGTGGAGAAAATGTGACCTTCATTACTCAGGAATTCCACAGCCTGCCTGCATTGGGAAGAGGGTGAAAGTCTCACTGGAAATCTGAATTCTGATTAATGTTAACGCTGGTCTTGGTGTTGTTTCAGCGTGCTTGGTCCTCGTTAGAAAGAAAAGGAGAAACTTTTTTGAAGATACAAAACCATAGCAACTACTTCCCCAAAATCAGATTCTGAGAAAAGTTTGCCAGCGCTTAGCCTGACTACTGCTTTCACTACAACATTACAGTATCTTTAGCTGACCCTGTGACGGACCTTGGGGAAGGAGGAAGGGCTTACTTGATAATTGCAATGCTCATGCCACTCAGCCTCATTTTCAAGTCTTGGATGCTGATGCCTTGTGGGTCAGGGCAGCTCTTGATCAAGCTCAGGACCTTCAAGAACACAGATATGGAATATTAAGTCAGCAGTGTCTCACACATCCCCTCCCTCGACGAGGGCTTCAGACACAGACTGACAATGCAGTCTGTATTGACCAAACTAATAAACAAATGGCCACCAGGAGCTGCAAGCACCAGTGGTTCCTGTAAAGCAAGAACCCAGCACCTCACCTGGTTCTGGCTGGGACTCAGCCCGTTGTTGACAAGGTCACTGGCCCCAGAGTAGCCTCCGCCCGTGCTGGCCATACCACCAAAACTAACAGAACCTGAAGGCTTTCCCACTGGCACAGCTCCACCCACCTGGGAAACGGGCAAAACATTTCCTCAGGATGCAGCAGCCATAAGGGGGACGGACAGCAGTGCTTGCCAAAGAGGGGAAGCTAACTGCCCTCTGACACCTCCACAGTAAGCAATGTGCATGCTACACATCATCTAAATATAAACATATTTTATACTTCATGTCCCACATAGCACTCTACAATAAAAGAGGCAGACCCAGAGAGGTGGCAAACTCACTTGTGGTTTGCTGAGCAGCATGTGTGCCTGGACCACCTCCAACATATGGGACGTTATCTCATTGATGTCCTCCAGGGGGCGCACGCTGAATGCCACCACCGTCTTGTGGTTCTGCAACAGGAAGCAGCGCCCTTGTTCAGACCGCTTGGCTTGCCTCATTTCCACCACCCCATAACCACCATAGTTCCTCCCTCCCATTAGTAAATATGATGCCACATTTAAACTCCAATTGTCATACTTAAGGGGAAAGTTCTAGCCTTAAGCTCCACTGAGACTCATACCTTCCAAGTAATTAATAATAAAAAAATGTACTTTAATTTCTTCTGCTTGCACTTCAGATTTTAGTGAAGATAATGAACATACAAACTTGTTGTGTTGCATTTCTTGTGCATATGGTGTGTAAGCGCAGTATGTAAGCATGAAAACTAAATAAATACTTGCTATTATTTCAAAAAGAAACTTATTTGTTGTGGAGGTCGGGTGGGGGTTCTTAATGGTGTACCTGGAAGGAGCGAAGGTTTCCGGAGACTTTAACATAAGTGCCAGGAGGAATGACTGTACTCTCAACGCTCGGGTCCTGGAGAACAAGATGTGGGTCAGTCAGGCAGGTGGAACCACAAAAAACTGGCCCGTATCTAAACAAGTCTCTAGGTAGACAATAATAATAATGATAATAATCAATCCTTTATTGTCCCTCCTTTTACGCCTCCCTCAACTTAGTCTTTGTAGATCAAGTTGTCTGCGAAGGGCAGCCACCTGTTGGGGCACCCAGGGAGCTAGGGGTTTAGGGCCTTGCTCAAGGACCCACAGACGTGCTGAGGCTGGGTGTGAACCTGTGACCTCATGATTATAGGCACACAGGCTTAGCCCACTGAGCCACACGCTGCCCCTTTTATTTAATAATACCATCCATTGCTGAAGTTAACACTTTATGCCCCACAACTGCTACATCCCTGTAGAGTATAGTAATCTGCATAAATTCAAAATTACAGCTCAGCGGTGACATCTTTTAAAAGAGGAGATACTGTGGGTGAATAAGGTAAACAGATGTCTGTGGTGTGGTAGTACTATTTTCAGTATAAAAGTCTGACATTTATTAAACGGAAAATGCGGAATTCATAGAGATTAAAAATGTTTGGGTGTCACAGCATCTCATTAATATTGTAAGTATACCATTTTGCTTACCAAATTGTAGGCAAAAGTAAATGTCCATATGCTATTGAAAGGCCGGCATCTGTACAACCTTGATGCCCCTTATCTACAGTCCTGTAATCACATCGCATTTTCTGGCACTGATCTGTGTCTGCTGAGAACTCTCAGCAACACCACCAACTTGGTAGATGAGTTCTGCTTGGCTGTAGTTTCAAATGAGCGCGATGTGGCATCATGAAGCCCTATAGTCAACTATATAGCCCTTTCGAAGCATAGATTCTCTGTGACAAAGTTAATTCCTCTATACCAGCAGTAACAGGGGACAGTCCCAAGAGCAACAGACAGGCACTCCTTACGCTCCTTATATATTATGTTAAATAAAACAGAGAGCAAGCCCTGTCTAATGATGCCCCTAGACTTTACTAGTTGCAGCACTGGCTTGCTCACCTCAGTGTCCACCCACTGCTTCACATCCATAGGAGGTCCTGTCATGTCATCCACTTTATACTGGATGTTGGTCATAGATTTTTCCATGTTTCTTATGACGCCCACCAAAGTGATCTGGGAGGACAAAGAGAGAAGGGCCATCAATGGGGGTCATCAGGTAAAGGCACAACTGAAGCTGACATATGGTCAACAGACCACCGGACACAAACCCTGGCTACAGGTTTAACTGTCGACCTTCAGACTTCCAGCAAACTTGACACAATTTGCACTTCCATAGAAGCCAGGCTTATACACTCACCTGAGCGATTTCCACCTCTCCTACTCTGAAGACATCCTCAGACTGCGAGGCAGAAAGGAGCTGGGACACTGTGCAGGGGACAATCTGCTGGGCTCTCATCCGCTGGGAAACACACACACACAGCCATGTCACAACATCCATTTCATGTAGTGGAATGTCCACCGTTAAAAAAAAAAAACAGTTCAGCTGCAATGCAGAGGCTACAAAACCCCACTTACTCCCTTTTTCTCTCCTCCTTGTGATGCAGCTGGGGATGCAAATCCCCCAGGAGACTGCGTGTAGCCACCCCCCATGCTATAGTCAGTATAACTGCCTGCAAGGAAAAGAGATTTCAAAGAGGTTGACACTAACTGCAATAAAGGATCGTTAAATATAACCATATAGTGAATATGGGTAAACACGTCGGCAGGAACACGTATGCAAAGACACTGTATCGAATCTATACTGTCAACATCCAGACAGCACGCAGAACAGCCGAAAAACAAAGACGGTGCTGCCATTCCCTGTACACGTTAACCAGCACCAAATCAGCAAGGAGGCCCACCGTGGTCAACACGGGCATCTATTTACCAAAACAGACAGTGACAAACCTGCGAAATAAGCGCCGATAACAGCAGTCAGTTAATGCTTTAACGGTAAACCACTGGAAAACTCAATGACGAGGATCCGTAACTGTTTGTATACAGAAACAGTAAACTTTCTACTCAGAATACAAAACATCACACCGATAAAAAAAAAAAAAACTTACCTTGATTCCACATGCTCTTACTCAGTGACAGTTCTATTTGAACAAAACTATAAAAAAAACTTTTATGTCAAAAACTAAGATATGTTTACTAGCTGCGTCACCTTGCTTTTGACTAAAACGTTCAGCGTCTTAAAGCAATTCCGCGCGTTGGCTACCTGACACCCAAACACGCATGCGCCTTGGTCCTACTGCCGCGAACTAAATGGTCCAATCAAAAGCGCCTATGCTGTTCTTCTTCTCCTCTTGTGGTGCAAGATAGAGCGGCTCAGTTTTCATCTAACGGTATTTCGCCACCTATCAACATCTTGGGAAGTGCGCAATCGTGCGTGCGTGTGTGTGTGGGTAAGAGAGAGGGAGAGAGAGAGAAAGAGAGTTGTGTAACGTTTTAACTCTGAATAGCCACTAATCTAAGTGTTCCTTATTACAGATGTTCTGTACTTTGGATTTATAGAGGCTAACTTCAGATAAGGTTGTTTTGAAATAATGCTGATAAACCCGTAAGAAAATATAGTTTCCATCAAATACAAGTGAAAGTGCGACACATCTTCCCAAATACTTTACATTCTCACTAAGTTTCAAACAAGCAAAAGAAGGCTGTGACAATAATTTTATCATTTCGAAAAGTCAAATTCAGCTTGATCATCAGATCTCTGGCTAGGCTTTTATTTGGCTATTGAAATTGAAGGCACTCCTCACATGTCATTTCAGTTCAGCTATGAGAATGAAACCGTACGGAATATTTTCCAGCCTTCTTTTCCTCTGTGTTGGTCTTAGCAGTAGAAGTTCGGCCGATTTGGGTGAGTTAATGAATCCGTGCTGGAATATATATAAAAAATATAGCCTACAATATGGATTCATTTTCATCGAAGTGACAATCAAACTAATCAATATTGTGTAATGTTTAATTTCACGAATTTACATTTGAAGGTGGGCATTCTTGACTTGGTACTACGTGCCCTGTACCTTGTGAATTTGACATTTTAATTCAACTGTTTAGCCATAAAAAATATGTCGCAAAATACCAGCGACATAATCCAGCGTTTAATTATGTCAATGATTTGCTTTACTTGTTGATTCATCCGTTCATTCTCCAGCAGCCGTTCGAGGCAAGTGTCGCAGTGCTAACTGGTATTTTTAATAGGGTACTACTCATATATCGGCATCTTTATTTAGGCACTTGTACTTGTTTCTCCACCAGTCTGACATTTATTTCGTTATATTTTGTGATGCATGGCCAATTACGTCCCACAGGTCGTTTTTGGCATATCTCAGACCTCCACTGGGACCCCACCTATGCTGCCACAAGCAGCCCCGATCGGGTGTGCGCCTCCAGTGGGACTCGACCGGCCCCAAACCCAGGAACCTACGGCCACTACAACTGCGACTCGCCATGGGAACTCATCTTGTCATGCATAAATGCCATGAAGGCGATTCTACCAGACCCGGATTTCATCGTGTGGACAGGGTAAAGACTATAAAATGTAGTAAATCAAAACCAAGAGATTATGGTTTACAAAGTTAGCCCACACGTTCCTTCTGGCTCTGCTCCTGCCAGCGATGACACGCCACACGTATCCGATGATCAGCTCGGGGAGGACGCCGTCCTGCGCATCGTCGGAAACATCACTCACGTCCTGCGACAGACTTTTCCGGGTAGTCCTATGTCCTGTTTAGTGTAATGTTAATGAGAGATTTAAAGAGAGATTTCAGTGTGTATAGTTTAATAATTACACTGGCTTGACACTTACTGCCTGTTCCAGAAACAAAGGTTTACGCTGCCCTGGGTAATCATGACTATCATCCCAAGAGCCAGTTGCCTCCGGAACCGAACAGGATATACAACCGCACCGCAGAACTTTGGAAAGATTGGCTGGAGCCTGAATCCCAGCTCACCTTTAACAAAGGTACAGATGTCTGGATAGGGCAGAGATGTGCTGACGTGTTGTGAGTTTGGCTTATTTACCAAATTTACAACCATCCTGTCCCCAGGTGGATTCTACACAGAAGAGCTCCCGAAGAAGTCAGGCTACAGGGTTCTGATCCTAAACACCAATCTTTACTACGACCAGAACAAAGTGACGGAGAACATCCTAGACCCGGCGGGCCAGTTTGAGTGGATGGATGCTGTATTGACATCTGCTGCCAGCAAAAATGAGAAGGTTTTTACTTCCTAATTTAGCAAAATCAAGAATGAATCCAAATGTGCTCTAACACAAAGGGTACAACAATATCAAAAAAGTTGCAATCAGATAGTTGTATATGTATGAATCATCTTTAAATGAAATATATGAAAGTGTGGAGTCTTATTTCAGCACTAAATTTTCAAACTGCAAGATCAGCAAAATGTTCACCTGTCATTTAGAATATTCCTTATAGATTAGATTAGATTAGAAAAGAAAAAAGAAAACAAAAGAAAAGAAACCTTTGGTGATGGTCCCAGGGAGAAACCATGTGTAGACTGGAGCAAGGTACACAGATGAGCCTACATTTATAATATAGGCCTACACAATATACACAAAATATACACAGTGCAAAGACGGTACACAAACACACATAAAATGTAGTGCAAACAAATCAAAAAGTACACAGTATGCAAACAGAAACCTTGGAAAACAAAGTATTATGGACTTTTAAGGAGTATTAAGGAAAAGCATAAACATAACAACAAAATTTTAGTGGCAGATGGCATTTGTGCAATTAAGAAACAGTACTGGATTTGTCCTACTGCAAAGTTGGGCTGCTTCCTGTTAAGTTATGGCAGTCAGTAGAAGGTGCTGTGGAGCCTGATGGCAGCAGACAGGAAGGATCCCAGTAGTGCTGTGGGGCAATAATATGCAGCTACAGACTCTCAAGGTCACTCTCAGGCCCCTTCCAGTTGTGGATGCATATGCAGAGATCAAAGGCATTTTCATAAGCTTTCAGAGTATAATTTATCTCTTTCATGTTTTTGAAAAAAATGTCCTACACATATATTTGTGCATGACCTACATTTCACAATTGTCCATCTGTTCTAAATCTATATATCATTTTGATATATTCATTTTAATTTTGTTTACGCATAAAAACTCATGCAACAGAATTGCAAGCAGTATTTTTTATTAATATCAGCAGCTATCTACGATTAAGTGTCAAAGTCCTGCCTAGATATTTATCGATCACTTTTAAAATCTGAAGCATTCCGCATATTAATTTAGTTGTAACATTCTGGGTGGTATAATAATTTGGAATCCATAAATCCCGTTATGTGTTGAGTTATTCATTCTGGATACATGAAATACATCTACATCAGGATTGAAATAGTACTGATGCAGTATATTTTCATGATGAATCTTTTTTTCTTTTATTCTCTTTTACGCATGTGGGGTCCTAAGAATGGTGTTGTGAGGATAAGGGAATTGTTCTCTACATACATGGACTGCAAGGGGTCTGAGAGTGGTGGGGCCAGGGAGTGCCGGGGCCAGACAGTGCAGGAGCCTGAGAGTGCCCGGGTCAGGGAATGCTGGGGTCTGGGAGTGTCGGGGCCAGACAGTAAAGGGGCTTAAGAGTGCTGGGGCCAGAGAATGCTGGGGTCTGGAAGTGTCAGGGCCAGAGAGTGCTGGGGCCTGAGAGTGCCGGGACCTGAGAGTGCCGAGGCCTGAGAGTGCCGGGGCCTGAGAGTGCCGGGGCCTGAGAGTGCCGAGGCCTGAGAGTGCCGGGGCCTGAGAGTGCCGAGGCCTGAGAGTGCCGAGGCCTGAGAGTGCCGGGGCCTGAGAGTGCTGGGGTCAGGTAGGCCATGGTCAGAGAATGCTGGGATCTGGGAGTGTCAGGGCCAGAGAGTGCTGGAGCCAGGGAATGCCAGGGTCTGAGAGTGTCGGGGCCAGTGAGTGCCGGGGCCTGAGAGTGCTGGGGCAGGGAATGCCGGGGCCTGAAAGTCTTTATAGATGAGCGTTTGTCTTTATAGGTGTATATTGTGGGCCATGTACCACCTGGCTTCTTTGAGAAGAAGAAGAGAAAACCATGGTTCCGGTCTGAGTTCAACCGTCGTTATCTTGGGCTGATCCAGAAGCACCATGCAGTAATTTCCGGGCAGTTCTTTGGTCACCACCACACAGACAGCTTCCGGATGTTCTACGACTCTAAAGGTGCTTTTCCTCTTGCAGACCAAAATGTCCTTCACTTTCAGAGGTTGCTGTGTGACATCTACTGGGTTTCTGTAATCATAAGGCTGTTGGTTTGAATCCTGGGGTCAGCAGAGTGGTTGAGCCTTTGAGTAGGACCCCCTAAGAACTAGAGGGACCCCTGACCCTGCTTTCTCAAAAATGAATGTTGCTTTGGATAAAGTGAGTGTGTGTGATGGACTAGCATCCCGAATAAGGTGCCCCTTTCCCTGTGCGCTGGGCTTACTGGGATATGCTCATTGTGACCCGCCTCTGGATAAGTGGCTGTAGCAGACTCCACACTGTGGAATGACAAGAGCCGTCTCTTTGCCCAAATGCTTGAAAAGGTCATCAGACTCCCTCCCATCCTTTTAACTTTGTTCAGGAAACCCAATTAGCACTATGTTCCTCACTCCTGGAGTCACCCCATGGAAGACAACTCTGCCTGGAGTTGAAGATGGAGCCAACAACCCTGGCATCCGAGTTTTTGAGTATGACAGGACTACCCTTCTTGTGAAGGTAGGCTGACCCCAGAGGTAAAAATCATGTAAGCATGTTGATCTTCTCTTGAGGTTCCAGTTCCAGTGAAACATGAGACACAGAAGGTCACACATCCGAAATCAGAGGTTCAAATCCAATCCCACCTCATTGCTTGCAGAGATTGTGTTCTCTGTCCTGCTCCTGTTGACTATGTGTGAAGCAAGTGTCATCTCTGCAGACCTACGGCTGGTCCATACTTCTCCACACACACATTGCGTACTTGCTACGTCATTCCAGTATATCGAGGAGGAATAGCTTTCGTGTGCACAGTGTGTGCAGACTTACGTGTATCCTGTCTGTGTTGTAGTGCAGCTTGTGTTGTTCTGCGGAGGCGCACAATGACCCATCTGCTTTCCTTGCTTCTTTCAAGGACATGGTGACTTACTATCTGAACCTGACCTATGCCAACGTGGTGTGGGACCGCTGGGAGAAGGAGTACCGACTGTGCGAGTCCTTCCGGGTGCCAGATGCCTCTCCGACTTCCATGCATCACACCCTGGAGCAGCTGGAAAACTCCGGCTGTGTCCTGCAGAAGTACTACGAGTACAACTCGGTCAGCTACGACCTCAGCTCCTGTGACGCGGACTGCCGTGCCGACCACGTCTGCGCCATCCGTGAGGTTGATTTTGACAGGTATGAGCAGTGTATAGCAAAGGAAGGGGCCCCGTCCACCCCCCTTGCCCTGGCACCCCTTCTCCTCTGTCTGGCAGTCAGCCTGTACGGGACCAGCCAATGAGCTCACTACTTCCTGATTCCTGGCCTCACCCCCATCCCACAGTTTGGCTATTCCGGTCCTCAGTGGGCGGGTCCTACTAGTCACCTCACAGCTACCTGTTGATACACTACCTAAATAAGTGAGTTCCATCCACTTACACTCACAGTGTAATCCCTTCGATGGATCAATTAGGAGTTCAAGCATAAATGGTCAGTGGACAACATGGTAATCTAGAAAGAAATGATCATTGACTGAGATGGCTGTCATTTAAACTCACTTACTATGCTATGTCACTGTTAAAGAATCACTGTTGATTTCTTGCTGATACCCATGACTGGGTAGTCACAGCCAAAGTCAGTTACAGAATCCATGGTATTTTGTAGTAACTGCATTGCTAGGTAATTAAAATGAATTTTAAACCAGTAGAATTACCAATGTAATTATGATGTTATTTAAAATCAATAACTTTAAAAGTTTTAGAAGCAGTTTTCATAAGTTCTCACTATACGGATGACCATCTGCTGTGTGTCCAATTCATCTCCAGCCACCTGCATGATACCTTGACTTGTACATTTGTGATTTATAGCTGTGGAAAACAATTAAGAGACCACAGCACAATATTTGGTTTCACTCATTTCTCAATTTATGGGTGTGTATCTGTTAATAATATGCGTTTTTTTTTTATTTTGCAAACTGCAGCCTGGTTCTTCCCTGTTTCTCATTAATAAAGGGCATCTTCCTCGCTTTATGGGATTTCAGTCCTGCTTCTAGGAGCCTGATACGAACTATCCTAGCAGTGCACCTCACACCTGCACTTAATGTTTCCCCTTCCTATTGAAGGTCACTTGATGTCATCCTGCGATTCATGAGGAACTGTCAGATAAGTCGACAGTCATCTCTGACATTAGACAGCTGCTTCTACCTCTACAGTCATTTCTGGAATTCGATTGTCGCTTCTGCTTTTCACTTTGGTGGTTTCTGGTCGCTCCCAGTGTCTCCTGCTTCACCATATTCTTGTGTGAATTAGACATTTTGAACCTGGAAGCAACCTGCTGCTCAGCGTAACCTTCTGCCTGCAGAACCACAAGGAAACCAGAATTTAAAAATGCATATCTTTAAACAAATCTGCATTTTTAAATCCTGGTCTAATCCTGGTTTTGCTGGTAGAAGGTTATGCTGAGCAGCAGGTTGCTTCCAGATTCAAAATTTCTAAGACAACAGTAAACATACCATTTTACGCAAACACAGCAGCTGATGTACTGCAAGTGTCTAAAGAACAAGTCAGTTTAATAACTACAAAAAAAAACATTTCCCTGCCAACTTTTATTGACGACATGCTTGGAAAATGCATGTTAGAACAAAGTTGCTTTAGCTCCCAGCTCTGTAGATTTGCAAATCCTCCACCCACTTAGAATGTCAAATAATTCGATCAGGGTGAAAGGATGACCAGATCCTTATTGGCTGGATGGGCAACACATGACCAGAATCTGCTTGGCAGAGACATACGGCTGCATGGCACGGTCCAGCGCTCCCCTGAAGTCCTGCAGGCCGACCTCCGAACAGGCCGGCGCAGTCAGCTTCCCCTCCCGGATCAGGGCGGCAAGCTGGGCCAGCATCTCCAACAGTGCCCTCTCATCTGCATGATATGGGCAGGTGTCGGGTCAGAGAACTGGCCAGATAGGCACAAACCATCCAGAACCTCAGATCTTAGAAAGTAATGTGTGCTCCCAGTGAAGCTGCTCCCTTCTGACGTTATTCTGCAATCCTACCGAACAAACTGCTGTTTCAGAAATTATAGCTTACATGGGGTGAGTCTGACAGTAAGGTCAAGGCTTTCAGTCAGACTCACCACGGGCATGGTCCCTCTTCCACTGGGTCACCCAGAACCCCCTCACCTTCACGTCCTTGAAGATCAAGGAACTCTGCGTACAAAAGACAAGGCACACATCGAAAACACAGCGGAAAATGTTTAGACACAAAGTCTCCAGATACAGATAAAACTCACAAATCAAAGCTATAAAACTTACAGGATCCTTCCAGTCTCAAATAATCATTACTATAATCACCCAAAAAAAATAACATGCTTGCGGAACTCAAGTAAGATTCTTTTTTTCCTATCCTGCACCAAATCATTGTGGTATATGGCATGCGGGACACCTAGTGGACACATTGTGTATTGCACCACACCATGACAGCCGGTCAAGATTAACCTGACTCACCACTGGAACAGTGACTGGCTGCTTTGCCATTCCACCATAGGTAACCATAGTACCACCACCCCTGAAAGATAGAGGTCAGTCACCAGGCATGTCATTGCATTTTTTTTTACACATACATAAATACATTGTCTTCATATCTGACATATTGACTTTCAATTGAAGTGTGGAGCATTTGTAACCAAACCTGGAATGCATTTTAAATGAACGGGACCAATTTGCACTTTATCAGTGTACCAGCCAAATACATATTTGTTTCATCTGCCTTTGCAAAGTTTGTCAGTTCAAGAAATGACTAGTGACCTTAAGATTGCTAATTCTAGCTCCGCTGTTGAACCCTTAGGTGGAGCATGTCATCTGAATTTCTCTAGTTGCAGGGATTCCAAACTCTGTCCTCAGGGACCCACAAACAGTCCAGATTTTTTCTCCCTCCCAGCTCCCTGCCAGACAGCCCACATTTTTACTATCTACTGGGAGCTGGGAAGGAGCAAAATCACGGACTGTCTGTAGGTCCCCGTGGACCGGATTAGGAAACACTGCTCTGCACTGATCTCCTCAAACAGGGAGAGGCAATGTCTTTGGGCCATACTCTGGATCTATCCAGAACCTGAGCTTCATTTCATTTGGTGGTCTCCAACTGGACCACACAAACTCACTGCAAATGCCGGAGCAGTTCTGTCGCGCTCTTCCCACCCACTGCATTCAGCGCCAGCTTGGGTCGAGGACACTTCTGTTAGGGTGAAGGAGAAATGGGAAACATTCTGGATAAACAGTACATGGAAAAAGTTATTTTTAGGAGTAAACAGAATCCTTCTTTACTGTGTCCAGCTGAAATCTATTTCAATTCAATATAAATGTGAGAAACCCGCGGTGTTTTTTTAGTGGTTCAGCTGTGAGATATAATCAATTCAAAGTATAGTAGAAGTACAGTATAGCAGAAGACTTTGGAGTTCCTAATCAGGTCATTACTGAAACTCAGAATAATCGGGGGAGTTATCTTATTAACTCATATCTGTGATAACATGCAAATGAAAAAAATGAACCACAGTTTCACAGAATTCTACAGGGGGCACATATTTGAGTTAAGGACACTGACTTGGACCAAAAAGTTGCATGCTGGAGTCCGGTTCTACCTTATAAGCAGGACATATCGGTACCCGGCTGTATAAACTGATTTAGCAATGACTGTATGAAATTTAAACAAACATTTACTATTGGCCCAGCATTTTCTCCACCTTAAAGAACTCCTTCATTTCTGGCTGCCGCAGTGTCTCTTCCTTGATCACATGACTGGCACCCATAGCCAGGAGCCTCTCAGAGAGCTGCTGGACGCCAGGTCTGGGGGCAGAATCACACACACAACACAAAAAAGGCCCCGTCAAGGGAATAAAGGGTGTATAACCACTTTCAAACTGACACTAGCACGAGTTTTGCAACGTCAAATTGTTGGTTGTACACAGTGGCATGGGAAAGGGTTTATACTGGGGAGTCACAACTTAATCATTATGTCTTAATCTTACCAAAATGTTAAGTGCTTAAGTATGTATAGAACAACCCTGAAACCTTAACCAACAAACCACAAGTAACAGACATACGTTCCTATACCACCTCTGGCCCTAGATCTGATCAAGTCATTGAAGTGATGGCACATACCTGTCTCGGACAACGTTGATGGTGTGAATTCCCCTTGCAGCTGCAATCTGAATGACAGCCTGGCCCACACCACTGTTGGCAGCGTTCTGGATTACAGAATCACCTGGGCGAGTTGAGCAACACACAAGTTTGCACCCCAAACGCTGTTTATTAGCCAGTCCTTGTCCTCTATTGAAGCATTATAAGGTTAAAATTATAATATGAAATCCTCTTGACCTTCTACACATCTCTGGCCATTTGGAATATTCTCAACCTTGCTGAAGGTCCTCAGCAACCTGATGATAAAATCAGTCATACCGGGTTGCAGGGCCTCAAAGTCGGAGAGCATCCTGTAGGCCGTGCAGGGATTGACGCCTAGAGTGGCTGCCGCCAGCAGAGGAATATCTCTGGGTACCTCAGCCAGGGACGCCTCATTGAACACAGCAGTAGTGCGCCATGTGCCTGTACTCACAGACAAGCACCACTTCAAGTCAAAGATATGAGGAGAAACTCCCTCTTCAGCACAGAAGAATGATGACCAGCCACGAAGGATAAGTAAGGTAGGATAGAGCAGCATGAGCACTCGCCTAGTCCAGCATCTCTTGGAATCACCCAGTCACCAGGCTTTAAAGATGTCACTTGGCTGCCCACCTCCAAGACCTGGCCCACCCCCTCATTACCTCCAACTGCTGGGAGGTCTGGAAGGATGGCGTACGTGCCTTTAAACATCAGGAAATAAACTGTTACTGAGCCGGAACTCATCATCTGTGTTACAATGACAGCATCCGTAGTTTGGGGGTGCTGTAGTCCCATTGCCTACCTTGCACCATGTTAATATCAGAAGGATTGATTGGAGCAGCCAGCATCTTCACAAGGACACTTTTTTCACCCATAAGGGGCAGCTCCATGTTCTCAGACCTGACAGGACATGCACACAATCTTTTCACGTCTTTGCACATCGGCAGGCTTATGAAATACTAAAGCAGCTGTGTGAGTTGCAATCTCTGGTAACTGATAATGACTTCCGTTTTATTTCACAAAGTAAATACATTTTTGTCAGGCAAAAACAAATATACATGCTGATGTTTATGTTCACCAGGGACGTGCACAGATATTTTGAGGGGCAGGGGCTCAAGTAAAATAAAGGGCACTTCTCATAATTACATATTTTTTTTCTTTTTTAAAACAAAAAGTATATATATTAACGCAACACTG
>JABFDZ020000138.1:24184688-24194785 GCA_019775955.2 Pollimyrus isidori | reverse complement strand
CCCCCCCCCCCCCCCCCCCCCCCCCCCCCCCCCCCCCCCCCCCCCCCCCCCCCCCCCACCACCCCCCCCCCCCCCCCGCAAAGACACTCTACACACACACACACACACACACACGCACGCACGCACGCACACACACACACGCACGCACGCACGCACGCACACACACAGCTACATTTGTGGGAACTACCCATTCTGGTCTGCTGTGAAATCATTTTGTTAAACCATAAGCACTAAGTATTACATCATGTTTAATTTCTATGTAATGTTGTATCTGTTTTACTATGCTGCAACACAAATAAACACACACACACAAACGGGCTCTGGGCTGCCTCATGGCCTCCAACACATTTACCCAAGGCTCCACCCCAGTGTGCATAACTAAATGTTAATAGGCTAATGCTGTTCCTAAGGCTCCACCCCAAAATGTTAATAAACCAATGTTGCTCCACAGTGATATCCTCACTTCCGCTTCCATAGCTGGGAAACAGAGTAACTGAAAGTAAAATCCACACCAAACCTGCAAAACAATCCTTTCGTCATAATCCCAGATTCAACCCCATAAATATTCCCATGTAAACATTTTATATTGACCAATGATATCTTTACCAGTGGCTCATCTAGCATGAATTTCTGGGCAATCTTGGCCAAACTGCACCTTAATGAAATTCGACTCCTAAAAGGTAATAGAGAAAGAGGAATATTTTGCTTAACAGCTAAATGAAGTACTGCGTGGGAAGCATGGAGTATAAAGAAGCACAGTGTTCTGTCTTTATGAACAAATCTCATATAGAAAGGCTTGTTATAAAATTAACTATAAAATCCCTCTCCAGACATCAGTAGGGGAACAAGTTTAAAGTCTACCTATAGACCTATAAACCAGACTTGCTGCAGTTGTGACTTAATTTATCCGCCATCCTGCTCTGTGTTACTGGAGGTGAGGGTCTTGATAAAGGTACCTTTAAAAGACATGTCAGAGAGACTGAAGCATCATCATGGCTCAGATCACACAACCACCCCAGCTAAGTGTTTTGTTTCTTTACTCTGCCGCGCCCAGTGAAGCGGCTTGTTACTGCCTTCGTCATACCACAGCATCAGGCTAGCATTTCCCATGATTCCAAGGGGCCAAACCTACAGACTGGACAGCACTAGCTCATCATATCAGCTATGCAATCGAAAGGGCTCATCGCCCTAACCCATAAAACACCAAAAGAACGTAACTAAAACCAGAACGAATGTAATTCTCGGTTGCTGTATGCGTGAATTATCATATTAAGTGCTCTCAGAGAATTTAGACAAGAATATGACAGTATATTCTAGTATATTCTGCATTCGCCATAGAAATATGTCCAACAGGGAAGCAGCTACAACACAAACTTGAGCCCTAGAGCTACAGTCAGTTTGCCGCCGAAATGTGATTACGGCGATGCTCGTTTGAAAAGAGCGAACTACGATAATAAAAATAACGCAATAAAACAATAGGTTAAAACAATTATTCCACGAAATTTGACTTATACAAAGCTAAAAAAAAAAACATCAAACACAAGCTGTCACTGCACAAGAACATATATGAACATTCATGAAAGAAAGAAAGTCCCCTTTTATAAACATTAATTTAAATAGGCTCACGTAACAGATCTGAAATACCTTTCCAGCGGTCGTTTAATTAATCATTGAACTAATAATCGTTTTGTTGCCTTAGCTTTTGTTGTAGTTCTACGAGGAATTGACTGTACCATAATTAATTCATTTATAACATACACCCGAATAATTCCTAACATAATTTACAGTAGACTAATTAATTCTGCCCAGAAGAAATTTGCCTATAGACGTGGAGCCACTCAGCCTGAGGCTTTGAATTTTTCCTGTTATATACAGCTTATGCTTTTACCAAATACAGATCGCACGTTTAGATGTTTTATATATTTATTAATGTATTTAATACATATTAATCGAATCAAATGATGTATAGTAATAAAACATTAAGAGGTATGATGAATTGATCTACAGTTTTCCTTTTGACCATAAAAGAGGGTTACGTAGCAATTTCCTCCGCTAATTTAAGAACATAAACTGAAATTCTGGTGGACAGCAAGGACCATAACGCAGCAGCCCCAGGCATGTAAAGGATCCGTTTGCCACTCACCTGATGTACAAACACATCAACGGGGGGTTCGACCTGAGATCCTTCTCGGTTCGTCATAGACAGGAAACCAAAACCCATCCGCACGTTAAACCACTTGCACACGCCACTGCCCTGGAAGGACCGCGAGTCTTCCTCGGTGTTCGGGCCTTCCTCCTCCTCGGTCTTCGCGCAGCCTCCTTTAAAAGGACAGAGCGGTGGAAACGTTATACGGCTTCCCAGACACTGAGACTTGCTGTCTGTAAACGAGGAAAGGACAATTTAGAGTGTGACATTTGTAAAGGTTTCCAGTCCCTACAGTGTTCCAGCCCGCCTTGGTTTTGATGATGGAGCAAAACCACAGTGTCGCGTAAAACGGCTGCATGTCTGATGTTTCACACGGGTGCGCAGCTACGCGCATGAACATTTAAAGAAAATACAGAAGAGTATTTTTCTTTCAAAACGAGAACACCCCCCACCATGATTATCGATGCTGGGAGGGAAAAAACTGTCACCATCAAATAAAATGGCTCTTTAAATTTGTGAAATGAATTCCTCCGCCCTATAATATGATCAAATAAAGTAATAACACGCCATCAGTATAAACGGCAACAACTGATGAGAGAAACTATTGTTTCTTTAATAAGTAAATGCTCATTTAAACCATTTTTGATTCAGTGACCACCCATCAAATTAGCTTGCAACAAAAATACGTATTCCTGTACCACTGAAAAGCCGAACAAACTAAAAAAAAAACATGCCGCAATAATTATTAAATGTAATGGTAAACAAATGCAAAGCAATACAACAATAATCGAAACAACAAACCGCGTGCAAAAATATGTAAAATAGAGAGAATGTGCAATTGAAAATGCAATCATACACGTTTCATTTTAAACGGGTAATTTGATTTTACGTTCTTTCATACATCACACCAACCATAATTGCAAATAGACATTTTCCCCACGTGATACATTAAACCGCCACTCTTCGTACAGACGATCAAAAGAATCAATTAAATAAACTTGCGGATGCGAAATTAATTTTGCTGTACAAATTGAACAAAACCACTGGCTTTCCATTTATAATAAGAGTTTATCATTCCTCGCAGAGCTCGGCGATCACGTGCACATAAGCGTGTTTTGAAAATACATTTAATGCGCAAGAATTCAGAAAAGTATCGGCAGGTTTACATTAAACAAATCCGTACTTAACCTGTAAACGGCTGGTTGGAAACAGAGCCCATCTCGCTGTTTCCTCAAGAAAAAAAATAACCCCAAGACGCAGAATCCGTCTATCCCCAGTATTGAACGCAGCCCGTGTACTCCTGCGCTACTTTCCTGCCGAAGCCTTAGGAATCAAAAGGGGTCATTCGAGGGGGGGGGGAGCGAAAGAGAGAAACAAACAAAGAGCCATGGCAAAATCTTTGCCCCAACAATATGAGGTGGGAGGGTCACGAGAGAGGATTTGCAGAAGAAACCCAAAATCTAAAAGACAATGCATGGAAACCCAGCCCCCTACCATTTCTTATTCCACCCCCCTCCCCAAAAAAAGACCCAAACATCAAACAACCGCAAACCATTTTAAATATTTCATCCTAATATACCTTCTGCCATAGTAGATTTTATCCAGGATATCTCCGAAATTACACAGATGTTCAGGCAATATTTTCTATTTATAAAGAGATCCTGCTGCGCAAGAAACACGTTATAATCCCTGCTTCAGTGAGGTTTTTCAGTTGTTGGTCACTTGCCTTCTTCAAAAACTAATCCCCCCCCCACTACACGCACAAAAACACACTTACCTCTCCGCTACCACCCCCCACCTTTTTCGGTCAAGTCCACGTGATTCACAATTACAGTCTCCTCTCTGATAAATTACGCATTCCACAGAAGGGCCCAAATTCGGAAAGTGACCAATCACAGCCCGAGACCACCTAGCAGAGAAGGGCGAGTGACCACCCCTCCTTCGCTTCTCTATATATTAAATGACCACGGACCCCTACTTTGTTTTCACCTAACATTAATGTTTCGTTTAGTCGAGAACACTTACAGAATTAAACTTCGCCATTGCGCATTTCATGAAGTACCAAGTTCGGAAGGCAGCGAAGTGAAACCGCGTTATGTGTCTGCTTTTCGGTGTTTGACATTTTATCAAATTAGTTTGCTCTTATACAGGGGATGACATTCAGTTTTAACCAGAACGTTTCCTGTACCCGTATCAGAAAAACTAAATCACAACCATTAACCAAAAGCATTTTCACGTTACGCTATTTTTGCTAGATGTTTATATATACTGTTATAATTGTTACATTTAATTGCAAAATCACATCATCCACTATTTGCATAAGATTTGGTGATTAAAAATGCAGTTACAATGAACATGCAAGGCCATTGCATGCTTTATCTAAACTAGATGAAGTTAAAGTATATTTCTTTTCATTCTCAAGGCCTATTATTTTATATGTATAATAAAATACACGCATAACAATAATTTTAATATTTTGAATTTTAATTAAACCGTATTTTACAATATAATTAATATAGGTCTAATTAGTAAACCTACAGAGTACATGTTCTAAAAATCAAATACCCGGACGCAATTTTCCCTCCATTCATTCGCCTCCTATTGAGGGTATTTTAAAAGCTGCACAAAAGCTGATGAATCCAGCGAATCAATGGATCTCGGGCTTTTTCGCGGTTTTGCTGACGGGTGCAGACGGCAAACGTGAGATCTTATGTGTCGATGTAGTTGTAGTGTGGGGGAGGGGGGATGGCCGGCTAAATCGGATGTCACCTATTTTTTTTTTCGATTTTTTGTCTCATTTCACATTCTCACACTCCATAAAATTAACCAAAAATGAAATTAGTAAAACAATGATCAAATGACGGTTACAGCAAATCCACCTATAATTATATGACACCATTAGAGTATGTAGAATATACTTAACAATCTAGTTAACGTTACAAAGTGCAAAGTATGCGCTTCATCGAGGCCAATAAATGAAAAACCTGACCGCTCACATGAGGCAGAAATTTCACACGGCCTTTGCAACGCAACGCTGAGATTAGATATAGACGTCACCGCGTAACACAGTGCTCTTCAGATGGAAGAGGTGTCCCCGGTTATGGTGCCATTCCCTCGTAACATCATGCCCCCTTGTGGGTAATTTACGCCATACTTGAAAGCTGCGGAGCAGATGACGAATTTGGATGGCTCGAGATACTTAAGACAGCCTAACCGGGTCTGGTCGCGAAATTCTGGTTGTTTTAAGGCTTCAATGAGTTATATCACGGTATGCGCGATATTGTCAAGTAACTTGCACAGAAATGCAGCATTGACGCCCTAGAAACACCGCAGAATGATCAAACGGAATTATCTGAAGGCTGCGGGATCTATGTCTTGATGCTGCTGCCGTAATGCTGCTTATAATGCAGCTCTCGAGTAATAAGGGGCATCATAAACGTAAATAAAAGCCTGCATGTATACAGGCAATCCTAATGTCATCATAAAATTTAAGGCAGAATATATTCTTACAGGCCTGTTTTTATTCCGATTCTTATATCACGACTCATATATAGGCTACTGTTTATGTTGCAGAATATTATTTTTATACACATCTAAGCCATTAATGTGCCAGGGCCGGAAACCATACTTATTTCGAGTCATTTTCAGGTACAACACTTTGAACACTATAAAATACACATGCAATCAACACTCAATTAAAATGACAGTTACATTGTAATTCACACTGATCACATTGTATGGCACATGTGCCATGACTTTACGAGTAATTAACAAGAAAATGGTGTGCTTGTTTATTTTAAACGCGAAATATATTAAATATTTCCAAATTTCAATACGTGTGCAGACTCAGACGTGTAAATCAACTATAGGTTTAATTAAACGCGGAGTTGATCAAAACAATTAAAGATCGAATATATCAATGCATTAATATATTTTTTCATAAAATAAACGACCATCCATATGTGTCGTCTGAGGTCAGGGAATACAAAAGACGGCAATGCTGACACATGCACAAAGGTTTCAAGTTGGTTAAATAAAAATATATCACGGTTTCCCGAACTGGTTCACTATAAAAACTATACAGCCGTGGGAAAATGTTTGGATTAATTTAACTAGTTTAGCTATTTTCATATTTTCACTAGTAAATCAGATTTTATGTTTATTTTTATTCCATACAGATACAAAGAAATGTAATTTACACTTAAACGATAAACGAAGAAAACGTGTATATTGATTTAAATTTCTTGAAAAGAGATTAGCCAGATTGGTCAGAACCGAAAATATCTGATAAAAAATTAAAATGGCCAAAAATATCGAAATAATTTTATCAGTGGACTTTTGAGACAATTTAAACAATATTAAAATGTATTGAAATGTATTAGAATCAAACAATAAACTAATATGGACCTCTACCTCTTAGAGTTCATCGGTCAGTTAAAATACCACATCAGCAACAGGTCATTAACAACAAAAACAGTGCTCATTGATTCTAAAAAGGTGAGCTTTTTCGTTCAGCATAGCTTTCTTTGTGATAGCTTAACGATCATGTTTTATACGCAACCGCGTACGGGTTTTCCTGCCTGGATTAATTATTTTACAGCTACTATAAATTACATAAAAACAAGGAGGTGCCGTATTAGCCGAGTTGACTCTAGCAAACGCAACTATACGTTCGAGTTAAAACTGAAAAATGTCTCTCAAACACCGGAGTCAGGCTCATACTTCATTGGTTAAGTCAAACACAGGCAACAAAGATTACACAATTTTATTAGCAGAACCATGGCTGAAATCCCACAATAGGTTTTGGGGAAATAGTTTTGGGATAAGACATATTTTCTTATCAATTTGCCGTTTTTTATACACAGCAGCACCACAAACGATCTTGAAACAGTTTTAAGACAAATGCCACAAAAAGTCGTGAATTTGCTGAATAACCAGATAATGACCATGCTATTTCAGTCGGTAGATGGCCTACCACTAATTTATTGTCATAGACCATTAAAGCATATTAACTCGCCATTTCGTCGATTAAAGAAACTGCTAGTCAGATTATTGGGGAGTTGTGCTTTATTTCCCGATATTTATTTTCATTCATCAAGAAAAAAAGAGATGAAATAAAAGGGATGACGCAGTCACCTGTTGTGGTGGACGCCTAACAAAGGTTGGGGGGTTTCGGTTAGTCTGTCTGGGGTGCAGTGAAACAAGTCACAGAGATGACTTAATCCTTAAAACGAAAATCGCAATGAATGGAAGCGGGTCTTTTTGTTGCTCATACAATAAACTCTTCTAGTGCGGCAGTTGGTATTCACAGACCATATGCGGTGCTCTGGTTTAGTCATCCTTCCTGAAACATGGTACTCAACTAACCACTTTGGAAACCGCTCCCAAACACAAGTCCACAGTTAACGGTGTGGAGTGAGAAGAAACGTTGCTGGTTCGTCTTGTTTAATGACATAACTGATGTATGTCGACGATGTACTAACGCTACTGCAGTTGTTGCTGAAACAACAACAACAACAGCAACAACAACAATAATAATAATAATAATAACGACGGCGCTAGTGCATAATTAAGACCCATGTGTTAACTCCCAGATAAAGCACTGAAACATTATACTAGGTGTTACTGGTAATGAACCAAGCCTCCTGAGGGAAATGTTAGAGCCTGCACTGCACAGATGGAATCTGTGGTCACGCACGCGAACTGTTGAACCTGAAATGGTTCAATGAATAGGGCCGTCTAATAATAGAAGCAAACGACAGTTGCGTAATCTACGTGAGTAGCTGTTTGGGTAACATTCTTTGCTGGTTTATCCTCACCGTCGCTTACACGTAGACACGAGACTAAAGTGCACACATCCTGCACGCATCTGATCAAACTCTGCCCAAACTGTTTAATCGTGTTTTCAAAAAATAAATATGTGACTGTACAAAGTAACCATACAATGAATAATAATTTATCGCTAGATGGAATACTCCACATTAAAATATTATTGTATGGAACTGGGTTTCTCGGCATCTTACTGTATTTAACAGGTTCTCGGACAATAGCCTATAATGAAAGTAGCCTATATAGTCAGTAGACATGAAACTGTCTCTGAACAGTAAAGCCCAGCTTCGGCCTGTCACGCTGAAACAATCGATATCCGAGCAATCGTGTACACCCCCAGCACCGCAGTGGGGTGGGGGGCGTTGCGAAGAACAACCTCCGACCGGTGCCTGCATGGATAACAGACTACCTCACACTTCGTGTGCTTCGCGAGAGTGGGGAGGAACGATCAATATTTCGATCAGCTAAAACATCGATACTCCATTTTTATATCCATGTTTTGGCATCCTTCTCACCGTCCTACAGTCCTAGGCATCATAGGCTAGGGGACTAAGAACTGCGCTCATATTTTTCGTAACCTGGTGGTTGAGTATTCGTTAAAAAGGTGTTACTGAGCTCATTGGGTTTCGTAGTGGGAAGACCCGTGAAATCCATCCACCAACGGACCAGCAATATATAATCAACGGTTTGTCGCAATTTATCCCCTCATACACTCACTCTGTCCCGAGCAACTAGTTTCAATGCAATTGATCGGCAGAGTGACGCTCTATCGGTCGATGCGCAACACTCCTGCTTATTCTTACTGTCGCTTACACGCTGGTTCGGGAGTAAGGGAGACAGAAAAGCATACACGAAATACCCTACTGAGATGTCTTTCAGTATTTAGTGTCCCGTACTAGGAGCACATCTGGTCATCAGTTAGGCCTATCGTGTCCCAAGATTTCACGCCAATCAATCACAAATGCTGAAAGTTGACACTGACTTTTATTATTCACTGAATACTGTAAATCTGATATACAGATTGAAGCAGTATTTTCTAATGTATCAGTATAGGTAATGATTCAGAATAGTCTTTAGTTATAATTATTACTATTTATTCAATTACACACTCTCCTAAATATGTTGCGCTAAATGTTGGGGTAAATGTTCGTCACACCACAGAGATTGTCTTTTGAGAGAAGTCGAATAAAATGTTCAGCCGCAATTTTGACGTTTGTGCAATTTCGGGAACCGCATCTCATCGACGTAAAGCACATGCTCCACAATTCGCGTATTGCTTAGTGCCATCCAGATTACATTACATTATATCTGTGCATATGGCATATACATGCCGACTCCTCTAAATCAATATTATAATTTGAGATTTGAGACAACTACTTTTTCTGAGTGACAAGTTGAGATAACAAAAAATATAAAATTAAAAGAACAATAGACAAACCATAACTGATCGATAGCCTAATATAATTTTCGTAACGCAAGATTGAATCTGTCTGTACATTTAAAAAATATGACATTCTGTAAAACGATCAAATCTCGTTCAAATTTCAACACTTTCCTTGTCCTGGGCTCCCTCTATTGGTCGCAATCGAAGTTGCATAAAATAAAAATACTTTAAAAGATTAATTCGCACTCAGAACTCCGAAGCACTGTCACTTACTGATTGCATATTATACTCTATGCAAATATATTTCACTATTAATTAATATAAATTAATTTAACTGACACGATTGCTCTTCTTTCCATTGCGTTTCGTGAAATCATAATTTTTTGTTCTGCTGCGTTATAACTGCTTCGCTGAAGCTTGGTGCTACAGGTGAGTCGGCACATGGCAGGAATGTAATTCTTAGCCCATCAAAGAGCACTCAGACAGAAGCAATGCATGAGTTCTTAATATCCCAATAAAGGGTTTCACGATTAATTAATCATAAAAAAAGAGAAATTAATTTTGTAGGGGGTCAGCCCACCTTACCGATGGGTCCATTTTGGTCTAGCTTGGCAGTTTGGGGGTGGCCTCGCTACGTGCCTGATTGATAATAAGCCCGTTATTATTGTCTTTGACTTTCCCTGCCGGCCCCTGGAGGATGGGCTTCCCCTTTGAGTCTGGTCCCTCCCAAGGTTTCTT
>JABFDZ020000138.1:24146609-24167223 GCA_019775955.2 Pollimyrus isidori | reverse complement strand
ATGCAAATGCAGCCCCCCCCCCCCCAACCCACACTGAGCCAAGTTCCTGTCGCCCATCACAGACCGCCCTGGAAAACATCTTCATCTTCATGCTGGTCTCTCTTCATCACAGGCTGCGCAGCCACATTATAAATCACAATGGCACCTGGGAGTTAAGCGGAAAAACACCTGGTCCATCAAAACCCATATATTCCTGCCGAATCCCACGGCAGACTCAAGTAAACTGATGAGGTGAACACCCCATAATATGCAACAGGTGGCAGGCACGGGGATTGGGTTTGGACTACAATGGGCTGTTAGTACTTTAGGAACTCTACAGCTAAAGAGGACCTTTGGAGCTGTTCGGCAGAAACATAACTTGTGTTTTGCAACACATTCCTTCACTGCATACCAACTAAGTTAAATCTAATTAGGTAGTACTAGTAAATATTACTATCAATTTGTTACACCAGTACTTCATTACAATGCAAAATGTTGTATTTTCTGCTCCACTCACTGATATAGGAGACAGCACTGGTGTGACCAGGGGAGGGGTTTTTATTACCTGTGTCTGAGAGAGAGTTGGAGCTGCTGTCAACACGACTTGTTCATCCTGCAGGAATTAAGTCCTTGAGCCACTTAAATGGGAGTCATCAGGCTCTTATCACACACTGCAGAGGTGGAATCATCAGCCCAGCATTAGTGCAAACATCTTTGCACATTTAGTCCCCCCGCACGCGTTCTGTGTGGTATGACCCATGATGGTCACGTACCGCCAGTCTTTCTGCATGGAGCCTCTGCCAGAACGCAACCAAGTTTCAACCAACCAGTTGAGTGTAAAGAGTCTCAGACTAGATTTCTACTTCCTGGACCTGAACTTCCCACCTCTGTCCATTAGCATGACCTCTTGGTGAACAAATTTGCTAAGTGGGGGCGGGGGTGGGTGTTATCAATGATTTTGAGTTGGCTCCACCGGGCCTGAGTGGTGGCTGCAGAAGCTTGCCTGTTCTTTTAGCTCCTGTAGCCCAGCAACTACTGGGATACCATCCAAAGCATAGTGCTAACAATGCAAAACTGTGGGTTCAAATCCTAGGGAGCATGCATACATTGCATACCTTCCCTCTACTGGATAAAAGCATGAGGTAGATGAGGTATTGTGTGCTGCCTGACCAGGTCACATGGCGTGCTGCTCATAACCACAGTGATGCGAGAACACCTCTCCATCGTATGACCTCGACATGCCGACATAGTGCCCTACAGCTGGTTCCTGTAAAGAAAGAGTCGCGGGTCTCAGATCACGCTGGGCTGAGTCGGATGAACAAATGCGCGCGACGGGGCAGGATGCAAGTGCGCGGCTCACCTGCGGTTCTGCCTGACGCCCCTGATTACCGCAGGAAGTGCAGCCGCGTGCCCCTGCCTGCAGAGAGGATGTGTGCGTCTCAGCCGATGATTACCTTTCACCTGATCGGTAGGTGAAGCTTTGCTGCCTCTCACTGAGGACGCTCACACAGGCTTGCTGTTCTCTGCATCTCTTGTCGTGTCTATTCAGTTTTCTAACTACAAGCTCATAGCTTGGGGATCCAGTAGCACTGTGACTTCACACCTCCAGGGTTCCCTGGGTTCGAATTGGGCCTCCAGTTCTGTGAATTTGCAGTTTCCCCCAGGTACTTTAGCTGCACCTCACAGTCAAATGGCGCTCCCTTTAGGTGAATTAGTGTCTCTACATTGTGGATAGAGCCAGAGGGTATGTTTGTAATGGATTCCCACCCGGAACCTATTCCTGTGCTACCTGGGATAGAGTCCAAGCTCCAGATAATCCATCCATATACTGGCCGCTTCTCCTGCTGAAGTGTGTTGCAAGGCTCTCCGTATGAGAATCTGACAGGCAGAAAGCTTCCAGAGAGCCGCGAGGAGAATGTAAACAGGGATCTCCTCCCAACGTGCTCTGCGGACATGCGGGCCCCAGACCGGCAGGGCCCCTCCTGCTGTGTGCCGGACCACATCTGCCCATGAGTCGGGCTCCCATCTTTGGCTTGTTTATTCCGGACACATTAAAACAGCCCCGCTGTCCATCACATCCCCAGCCTCTGCAGTCTCGATCCATTAGCGCTCTTATCTCCCGCCGTTGCCGTGACACCCGGGAACCTCGTCTGCTGCCGAGCTCGCCGTTGCCTTGGCAACCCTTTATACACCACCCCCCCCTGCCTACCACGCTCCCTGTTTTTCCCATTCTGGTGTGACCCCTCTGCTTCCCTGCGCAATGGAGCACTGCCACCGCCAAAACCAAGCAGAACTGGACCAATGGACTTAAAACAAGGCGGCTGGTGGACACCAGGACGAGGGACCTTAGTGCCCGCTTGGGTGGAAACACACCCTGGGGGCTGTTATGAGACCGTGGGTCTTTAATGGGGGGGGGGGGTCATTAAGGCACTTTTTTCAAATTGGTGGTGGAATCGCCCAGCCGGAGGTTTCTGAAGCAACAGTGCTTGGCAAGCCGCCGTGTCTTGACCCTTAGTGAGGCTCGCTAATCGCTGACCACCAGCAAATGTCTGTAATTAACCAAGGAAAGCAGTGGCAGGAGCGAGGCTGGCACTCAGCTCCCAGGCTCGGACCCTTCATCTCGTCAAGAAGCTCTTTCCCGCTGCGGTTTATGGCTGCACCCCTCCCCTCCGCGCCCCCGCCTCTGTTCTCCTGGGGCTGCCGTCTCGCCGCCATCCTTCATGTATAATTCACTGCCGCGGTCAGTCAGCTGTCGGGAGAGAGTTTGCCGCAGCCCTGTCTCTCGTCTTTAGGATACCGCCGCCGTTTGAATGTTCCTGGGAATTGAGAGTGTTTTAGTGCTTAACCTGAACACATTCTGCCAAAGGGATTTAGAGATTTCACCCGCTAATGCAGATGGACGCGTTCACCGAAACTGTCAGCCTGTGTCTCCTTCCAGCAGAGAGAAAGGTAAGCGGCCCAAGCCAGCCTTGTGACCTCCTGGGGATCGGACAGGCCTCAGAAGCCTCGGTATGGGGGGGAGTGACGCTTACAATTTAAGCCAAACTGCAGGTTGGCCTCTCAGCTACACAGCTGCTCAGGGCAAATGCCTGACAGAGGACCCGCTTGGTAAGACCTTGGACCTTGCAGTCACAGTGACACCAACGACATCACCAGCAACACACTAACGGTAAAACGAGCCATTTAGTATAAAAGAGGCTGCGTCTCTATCCGAGCACCAGTAACGCATCACCAGAGCCCGTTTAAATCTGCTGCCGCGTTAAATCACACCTGGGGCGGGGAGGGTATGTCTAAAGGGTTTGTATAATGCAGCTTCCTGCCCCCTCCTAGTTGTTTGGGAGGGTGGAAAAGCGTGAGGGGGTGGGGTAGGTAGTGGGGGGAACTGTAGATTCAATTAGACCTAATTACCTGCAATGCCTGCATAATGAGCGGCTAATGAGTCCTGGCTCCCAGACTGCTGTGGACCGTGATGAGCTATAAATTAAATGAAAAGGCCCGGTTTATACATTACAGCTTTCCTGGTTCTGACCGTAAGCACAGGGGTACTTTGGGGGGCTTGGGGACATTCCTAATGTCAGTCCCAGACCCTAGTATGATTTTCTTAACTGTTATGTTCCATGCTGTCAGTGCTTTTATTTTAGATGTTTCTTAGACTCTGAGAGATACAATAATTCGTAATAACGACACTTACTGATGCACGTGAACATCGCGTGGCTTTGCCGGTGTGTCAGCTTGAGGTACAATACAGTACCATATGTAGTTACTTTTATTACTACGGTTTTATTAGTGCTCTGACTTCCCTACATGTTTGACTTAAATGCAGACTTCGGGATTGATTTGCCAGCGATTTGCAGCCTGACCAGAGGCAGACATTTCAGGTCCAGAAAATAAAAATCCAAACTAGGATTTTGTGTCAACCAACCAGTTGAATATAAAGAGTCACAGTCCCAGAGTACTGAACTGGTTGGTTGAGACAACATCTTGGTCTGGAGATTCACACTTTCTGGACCTGAAATGTACGCCTCTGAGCCTGACGGATATCCGTTACCTGGCTGCAAAGAGGAACCAGATAGAATTGTACAAGACAGAAAAACAGCGAAAGTGTGATTGGTGTCTCAACAGTAAGGAAAGTGTGAAGATGTTAACACCCTCTCTACTGTTGGTTTTGGGTGATTAATTTTTTTTTCCCTGTGCTTCACATGTAACACCTCTGGCACCCTGTATTCTCTCATTTTGAGTGGTTTGACCTGCTTGATTCTGAGCGACCCTGTTTTTTGTGTGATTTCCTCCCACAGACCGATGATGTGTTTGCCTGAAATGTGTGAGTGCCCGGGGTAGAATGGCTCCCTTCCAGAATGTTCCCCTGCTGCTTGGGACAGGCTCCAGGCTCGCCCTGACTCCATCCTGCATGGGCGGGTGAATATGACAGCAGCTAATAACAGAGGTTGATTCACGGTCGTTCCTGGTTGTCTCCACAGGTGGCCTTCCACATCCAGCCTTACAAAGGACGGACGGACCACACCGTCCACGAGAACGTCAAGTACATCATTGACAAGTAGGTGCTTTGCTACCGAGATTGCAGGTAACTTTAGTTTATCCTACCAGCCCCAAGCTGATCCGGTGTGAGGGACTGCAACATCAACGGAGGCAGGTAGGAGGCAGTAAGTCCTCAGTCTGAGTGAAAGCCAGTGCCTTTTTCAGTTTTTGGGTGAGCTGCCCCTTTAACTAACATGACATAGGTGTTGACCTGCAGGTGGTCTTTTCCATGCTAGGGGATTGGAAGCTATGGTCTAATGGCATCTTGACAGTTCTTTTTCATGGCAAAATGAGAAACACACACTCTGCTGTTTTTCTGAGCTTTGTTGATCTGTGGATAGCAGAAGTTCTATGCGGTCCATGCTGCAGGTAGAAATTATGTGTTTTATGTTTCAAGGCCCCAAGGCCACTGTGACCAATGATTTACAGCTTAGCGGGGATCCTGGGTCTGTCCTTATTTCAAATAATGCTGAAGGTGCAGAGTCACTCTTATCTGTACTTTTGGGTTTGGGTATACATGAGAATTAACCTTATTTTTATTTCCAGGGGCTTTTAAGCTTCTAGATATGGGGGAAACCTATAATTCTGCAGATAAGGATTTTCACTTGTGACTGGAATGTCACAGGTTCGAATCCCAGGGTCAGCAGAATAATGTCATTATTGGGCCCTTGAGCAAAGCCCATAACTCTAGTTGATCCAGGGCCCTAACCCTGCTCCCTCATCCTCAATTGTACATCGCTGTGGGAAAAAGTGTCTGCTAAACAATGTAGAAGTATTATGTCAAAGACCGATTTACCTGTCACCCTGTCCAGGTATGGGAATCATGGGGCCTTCTACCGATTCAAGACCAGCACAGGCAAGATCCTGCCCATGTTCTACATCTACGACTCGTACCTGACGACACCAGAGTCCTGGGCCAACTTGCTGACTCCCTCAGGCTCACACAGCCTGAGGGGTGGTGCCTATGATGGGGTCTTCATTGGGCTTTTGGTGGAGGAGCGCCACAAGCATGACATCCTGGCCAGTGGCTTCGATGGCATGTACACCTACTTTGCCTCCAATGGCTTCTCCTTTGGCTCATCTCACCAGAACTGGAAGGCAGCAAAGGCCTTCTGTGACAGCAACAACCTGCTATTTGTGCCCAGCGCCGGGCCAGGCTACATCGACACCAGTGTGCGGCCATGGAACAACCACAACACCCGCAACCGAGTCAACGGGCGCTACTACGAGACGGCCCTGCAGGCGGCGCTCTCTGTGCGGCCAGAGATCGTCACGATCACCTCCTTCAACGAGTGGCACGAGGGCACACAGATCGAGCGAGCTGTGCCCAAAAAGACGGTCTCTCGCCACTACCTGGACTACCAGCCCCACAGACCCGACCTTTATTTAGAGGTCACCCGCAAATGGGCCGAGGAGTTCAACAAAGAGAAGGAGCAGTGGCTCATGTGAGGGTTGCCCGGCTGATGCACACTTCACTGATAACCTCAGCTCACCTTGGCCTGGGTGTTCCTTCGAAACATGCTGATGTTCAGACTTCAGATCTCAAAGTCCTCCTTGACGGACTTCGATTCACACAACTTGTTTGGAGGTTGTTGGCGACATTCAGGAAAATGCCATTCCTCCTTGGAAACTTCCTATTTGCACCAGATTATTCAGATATCCTCCATCTCTAAACCATGCCAAATCTGGGACTCAGCAGCTCCTGCTCGCTCAGTCGTTTGATAATGAGTCAGAAGGTTCCAGACCAGAGACAAATCTTGCTCTTGTTCTAATCTTTTGGACCACACCTTGCACCCTGTGCTCTGCTAGAACCTTCCCTGGTTCCCACCCTCCAGCTTCTTAAAAAGCAGTTAAACACAGAGAAACCGCTCCATCTTGGTGAGCACCCCCTCCCTAAATGGGGGTGGGGAACCCACGTGACTAACAATGGTCCATTCAATTCCAAAGAGTGAAACTACAGAACAGCATACCCCCTCAGTCACAGCTGCCCCCCCCAGCATCAAAGTCTAGGAGCAACAGCTGGAATGAGGATACTTGCACCTGTCAAGACAGAAACATATACGGCCGTGACCTCTGATCAGTATCTGTTTAAACCTCCCATGTGATCTCTATCAGTGACACTATAAGTAATTCATTTGATTGCAGAGCAATCTCTGGAATTAGTCTCCGCAGCCTGAAATGTGCAAGGTTCCTTTACATGCCCCTGCACGTAACAAACCACTTCCAGAATGCTTATGGTCTATTTTTTTCCCCCTTCGTTAATTTTCACCTTCAGATTAATTGTCAAGCAGATGCTTTTGTCAAGAAGTCAAGTACAAGTGAGCAAAGTCTTGGGTCAGTAAGCAGGGTCAGCCAACATCCCTGGGAGTTGGGGTTAAGGGTCTTGCTCAAGGGCCCAGTGGTGATCTGAGGAGTCTGCTGGCCATGACCTTTCAAACATGGACTTGGATTCTGGACCTGCTGAGCTACACCCAAACCATTTGAGAGTGACAGCCAGAGAAACTGGAGGCACCTTAACTCAGCCAGTCCCTGTCAGTCTCCGCTGAATAGATGGTCCAGAAAAAAAAGCAACAATCACATTTAATTTGGATTTTTTTAAGTTAAAAATGACCCAGATCGTCAAGGGTGAGAGAATAATGCAGAGGATAGGCTTTGGGGTGTTTAAGAAAGATGTTTGGAACATGCTGAACACACGGTCTTTGCTTGTCAACGGGCAGATGGAGAGGATCGTTTTTCTGCTGGGTCACCTTTTCCAGAGGTGCAGGAAGCCCCAGCAGAAGTAATAGTAGCTTTTGTCTGCAGTCTGCCACTCGTTCAGAGAGTCTCTGCCCTCAGCAGTAGGCCTGGGTCCATTGATTCAGACCGGTCAAGGAGACTGAGGTGTGGTGATGTGGTGGGACAGAGGTGCCCAAGAATCACGATCCATTACAAAAACATCAAGAAAAAAATAATTTATTAAAAAACAGTTTTGTTTACATCGGCCCAGACACTGTAATAATGAACAGGCCACTGGGCCCCCTTGGGGATTCTCCTTAAGAGCATTTGTAACATCAATATTAACTGAAACCAGCCAATCGCTGCTGCACTCAGCTGAAGGGGTGTGGCCTTTTTGTTTTACAGGTTACTGACATCACACCCGACCAATGAGCCGCCAACTTACAACTGCATTTCCCATCAGCTGGGAAAGCAAGTGGGTGGGGGTGGGGCAAAACCCAATATGAAAGAATACAAAACAGCTGTAGATCACATACAGAGCAAATGTCAATTTTTTTTTTTTTACACTTGAGCAACACCTAAACTCAACAGGACTGAGATTGGTGACATTGATTGACACCACTAGAAATGAATCAAACCCGTATACCCCACCCCACCTGATGAAGGAATGCACACACACACACACACACACACATCAGGGCTGACCCAGAAAGAACAGCTCCCCCTTGACCCCACCCACTTTCAAAGCCACACCCCCAGTTCCACATCACAGTGGAAGCAAATGTCGGTTCAGTCACCCCCATCCCAATTCCTGTTCCACCTGATCAGTCCATATCTCTCCTCCAGAAGGGTGACAGTGGGGGAGAAGGCACTGCAAAAGAGGGGGGCGGCAGTTAGGAGAGGACAGATTATAAAAGTTTACACCATGACAGTCCAAGCAGTGAGAACGAGCCTATACACCACAGTAAACGCTACTGCATTATTTTTACGCTGGGGACTGGATTAGTTACCCGTGGTCCAAGGACTCGGGCTTCATATAAATGTGACACGACCACATATTAATTTCAAACGCTGCTGTCAGAGCGCACCAAAACGAAAGCCGTGATGCCCTGTGCGGCCTGTGGGGCACGGAGATGGTCTCTTCCAGCAGCCAGGTGAGCGGAGTGTCCAGCAGCCCCCGGAGAGACCCTAGCTGCAGGCCGAGGAGGACCGGGGCTTCCTCACAGACAGAGTGGTGCTTCGGGGGCTCGCAGGAACATCCTACACAGCCTAGGCTTTCCCGATACCCACCAGCCCGGTCGTATGACGCAGTATTTGCCTGTGGCAGAGAGGTCAACCACGGTCGACCCCAGACGTGACTGTGGAGTCTGGTCCCCGATGGGGCCTCCGTCGACCACCAGGGCCAGCCTGGGCCACAGCTCCTGAAACTCCTGCAGAGAGAATGATTGTGAGCAAAATGCTCCTCAGGGAGGTGAACGGTGTGAACAAAATCGGGCCTGTATTGGAGCGCGTAAGCCTTAGTAAAAGACGCTTGATAGATATTCTTAAAATCGGCAGAATCTTTTTATTAGCGTTTCCATGACGAGCAAGAGTCACAAAAAGTGATGTAAATAATGAATTTCCTTAAATAAAATTGCTCTTTCACTGTTGGAAATTGCGGTCACTCCCCCCTCCCCGTCACATTCCGGGCTGTAGGAAATATTTTGGACTCACGTGTACGGCGACGGTGCTGGCGCTGGAGCTGACGTTGGCGCTGGTGAGCGCTAGGGGTTCGCCGCACATCTGGGACAGCCGGCGGATGAAGGCATGATCTGGGATGCGCACGCCAACCAGCTGGGGGGGGGGGGCGGTCAAACACGACAACTTAGACCTGCGTCCACAACAATCTTCACAATGCACGAAGTCCCGGTTGCTTATGAATCTCTACCAAAGCTTAATTCAGTTTATTTTCAAGGCAATTTAATTCATAATTCATGAGCCATTTAAGAGCATTAACACTGAAGAAGGGCCTGGGGGATAAGGTCCGCAGAAGGGAACATAGAGGCTTACAGAAGTAAAGGGGTTGAGGTCCTGATTCAGCTTGTCAGATCTCTCCATGACCAGCGTTACCGGGCCTGGCAGCAGGTCCCTCAGCAGGGCCTCAGGGACGGTTACCTTACAGTACCTGAAATGCCGGAAGCAAATACATACTGAACGCAGGATGCGACGGGCTCAGTGCCGAACGGGAAATCGGCAGCGGTGCGTCACTGGTGTAGCGTAAAGCTGCTCATGTTAAACAGTGACTGCAAACCTGTCCTCCAATCCACCAATAAAAATGACCGATTATCTGAATATTTGAAAACCTGACTCCACAAACAGGAATCTGCACAGAAGCAAAGACTTGTCCTACTACAAACAAAAAGAGCCATACGTCCATCCATTCTCCAACTTGCTTATCCTTCTGGGTTGTGGGGGGTCTGGAGCCTATCCTGGAACCTAAGGGTATGAGGCGGGGAACAACCCAAGACAGGGGGCCAGCCCATCGCAGGGCACATTCACACACCATTCACTCCCACATGCACACCTATGGTCAATTTAGTAACTCAATAAGGGCATTAAATAAACTTAAACAAAAGCCATTTTAATTTGATTGAAGGCCAGCTGCCATTTTTGTTGGAACAGCATAAAAACACCACATTTCCCATCTTATAGAAAGATAAGCATATAATTTATGATTGCGGATTCTACCAAAAAAAATTACCTCCATTTTCATTACTCTAAAACAGCGGAAACATACTTCATATGAGGCACACGATAATTTGCCACTGTAACTGCAGGTTGTGGGCAGACTGTTGGACCTACTTGTATACGTCTTCCACTTCGCCCACACAGATAGCCAATGGCTTCCCATTGTGGCGTCCCTTGATGTCATACACCTTACAGACAGCCTCAGAGTTCTGTGCCAGGCAGGCCAATCCATATATGGTGTCCGTCGGCACGGCGACCACTTGCCCCTCCTTCAAGGCCTGGACTGTGGTCTCCAAGATGCTCTCAGTATCTATGTCGCAACCAAACATTGCAATTACAGCCTGGGAAACCTGCACTTCAAACACTACACCACACAGAAAAAAAACAACTGTTTTGTTTAACCATTGATTGGCCTGAATGTGTCATTGCTAATCCAGTTGCAAATACCAGAGATATCAGGTCAGGGTTGAACAAGCATCAACGTCCATTTTAGAAAATTAAAGCGTTTCAACACCCTGAAATATACTGGCAATATTATTTCATACTAAGAAACCACACGTCACAAAGGCAACAGTGGATTTTCACACCTGCATGGTTAGGGGTTAGATCGCCTCTGGCTGACTTTGTTGCTTGCATGCTCTTCCAGTATTTCTGTAGGTTACCTCGTAAGGCGTAGCTTGGGTAAACTGCCCTTAACATTGGAGGAGTTACGAAAAAAAATAGCACATAACAGCAGTTTGGCTGCTGATAGTGTAGACACGGAAAGGACGTCTCCATTTGGTATTGACGAGAAACAGCAGGTCTGTTCTCGTCATAGAGACGGAACACATGTCTCTTTAACAGAAGATCGAGATTTTTCCATGAGATGAAAGAGGGACTTGAACCACGTTATTCCACGATACATCCCAGCCTCAGGAGACTAAGCTTAGCTGTACCAATACCAACTCAGTGGTATAAGAAGTTTCTCATCATTCAGAAGCATACTTAATCGTAATTAAATGAAACACCTAGTTTTGCTAAGATTCAAAGCGATAAATATTCCACAACAAATAAGACACATTTAATTAAATGGTCAAAAGTCAATCACGACAGAAATTCTGTAGTACGCCAAAACGGCAGAAAAGAGTTCCTACCAATTCGGATGTGTTAAAATTATTACAGAATTGGATAGTTATTTAAAAATCGCTTTAAATTAACATCTAAAAATACATAGAGAATGCAACGACCGTCAAATTCTGGACAACATCGGAGCAGGTAGGGACTACTGATTTAGTAGGGGATGAACACCTTGCTCACCTTCGGGACAGACCCCGTCCGGTAAAGGCCAGTTAAACGCTCGAGGTCCCAGGCGCAGCACCCGGGTCCTTAGCTCCTTGCACATTACTGTGCTTTCCGTCTGTTGCTTCGTCCAGAAACGCTGAAGTCGCGATGGTGTTGCAATGTTGGCGACGAACCGGACCAGATGCATGTAGAAGGTACCCGGCGAAAAGGATCCATAAGCCACGCTGTTTTCTGACGAAATACATCGCAATACACTTCCGGGTTTATTTTCTTAAAGGGACAGGCGGCCGTAACTCGCGCATATTAAACGGCAAATATGCAGTTTCACAGCATTAAAATGTCCAGAAATTAAACCAGCAATGTGATAATCCATCCTCTTGATTAATTGCACTCATTTTGTAAATAAATTAAATAACGCGGACAACTAATTGAACAGATTAGTTAAAAATTTCACAACCGATTGCCAATTACAAACGCCAAATAAAAGGTGTGACTGTGTGAGTCCGTGAGGAAAAAAAAAGAGATGGCGTCCAATTCAGGTAACACACTAAAGCACAAAGCCTAGGGAAATCTGTATTGTTCGTTTATCTCAATAAATTGAAGTATAATAAATGTTTAGGCGAGACGGAGCTTGAGAAAAGTCACCAGGCATGCGACACCGACGCTCCGAAGAACGAGGTTTGTTCCGTATTTTATTTTACTTGTGGAAGACTAACTATTAAAAAAAACGTGAATCAACCCCCTGTAGACAGTGCCAAACAATGTATTATGCTTTTTGATCAGCTAATGTGGGACCTGACGTTTTTGGAACTGAGAAAGCCAGTTGTAAGATGAAGCAGCCAGTGAGGAAATAACTTTACCAAGACAATGGCTCCTCCCACTACATGGTCAAGGGTCTAGTTCCCTATAAGCCAGCAAGTTCAATGTTTGAAGACTCACCCCACTTTTTTGGGCCCCTGAAACATCTCACTCAATCTGCTGCCTTTTTCTCAGACTGCAGAA
The DNA here is from genome assembly GCA_019775955.2 of Pollimyrus isidori. Lineage (NCBI taxonomy): Eukaryota > Metazoa > Chordata > Actinopteri > Osteoglossiformes > Mormyridae > Pollimyrus > Pollimyrus isidori. Next base: position 24,154,983 of record JABFDZ020000138.1, on the reverse strand, counting down.
CTGGTGAAAGATCTCAATGGGAGACTCTTCGAGCTTCAGGAGAGGATAGACCTTTGCCACAAGCTGCTGGTGGACCTAAGGGCTCTGCAGGATGTTATGGCTGTGTGTTTGGGGAGGGCTGGTCATTTGGAGTCCTTCCCACTATTTTTTTTTTGCACTTGTAGAAATGGATTTGCTTTTGTTTTTCAGGCTAAAAATGATGGAAATGCAGCATAAGCATGTAGAAAGCAGACTCCAGAGAATATGCACTCCCCACCAAGAAGAAACCCTTTGTATGTTTTCACAACAATAAAATGTGGGAAAAAAACTGACAAGTCAAAGGATTTAATTAGTATATTGCTTTCAATTCCAAAAAGTTATATTTACTTAATACTTTATACAAAACAAGCATATAAGCAAACATTTTTTCACATTGTACATTCTTTTAAAATACAAATCCTTTACATGTTAAATTTAATCTCTTTGGGTTTTGGAGACACTCTTCCTTTGGAAGCATTAAAAATCCTATTCATTAACCCCAGGTGGCTCAAAAGAGCAGAACAAATCCAGTGTACCAATGTTACATTTTTTTTTTTTGTCCCCCCCCCAACCTGGGACTAGACCTGGCCAAACCAGGAACTAGAGCATTTAATAAGGGAGGAGGGGGTCTCAAACCAGCCACATGATTTTATAGCATGGCTGGTAAAAGCCAGGCTTTTGAAGCAACAGTGTAACCATCAGATCTGTTCACGCCTCATCTCCTGAAGGTCTGAGCCCCACCTGCAAGTAGGACGGCACCATACCCCCCCAGGTAAAGTGAGTTCGAAAGAAACGTTAACACAAAGGCTGAGAATCTTGCTGTAAATGCCCTTCAAATTGGTGCACACGATGCTGCAGTAATGTGAGAATGACAAGCTATGGAAAATGCTGACTACACATTTTAAGTCAATCCAGAGTTCCATGTTTTTTTTTTTTTTTTTTTTTTTAAAGTGTCTCGTGACTAATCTAATTCTTACAACAGAATTTCATTTTCACATCTAACATCTGCCCCCAAAGAAATGTTTGACAAAACAACTCGATGCATAAGGGAAACAAACTCTTTAAAGATTCAAATACATGAAAGCTGAAATGCGCGCCTACAGTCTGTTTTACATATTGCAGTTAATTTGAATGAATGCATCAGCCATTTAAATCACACTACAACATTTTTATGTATACTTGCCACTGCTTCCTCAGAAACTGACCATACCAAACACTCCCAAGATGCATGCTGTCACTGAGTAATGAGCGCAAGCAATTGCTTCCGTAACAGGATGGGAAAGATTCGCAGCCTCAGCTGTCCCATGCACACGAGACATTAGGACTGCCCCCTTGAGACCGCCCCCTTGGGAATGCTGCTGACCAATGAGACATTGCATAGCTTCTTTCCATATTTGGAAGCAATTGACCAAGACAGAATGGCCACAGAAAAAGTGGGGGGAAAAAAAACAGAAACCCAGAAGTGTCATACTGTTCCACATGCGAGTCCTTGACCAATCAGCTTTCCGATTCCAAGCTGGACTACTTCATGAAAAGATGACAAAGAACGTCACCTGTTAATTTCCTGTCCTCTGAGTTCATTAGCCAACAAAATAAATTAACAGATGAAATTGATTTTACATGTGCATACTTCTAACACTTCCCATATTTCTAAAACAAAGTGCTTATGATACCACAGAACACAAAGCTACTCTAAGAAGGTCCTTAAAAACCAAGAATGAAATCAAAGGCTATTAGCAGACATCCCACAATGCTTGGCTAGCATGCCATGGGAACACGGGGGCCCAAACTTACAACCAAACACTGTGCCAACATGGGATTTTGAGGTCAGCAGCACACAGCATTAAAGGTGCAAATCACACCGCCACATGCCTTCAGCCAGATTTAAGTTATTTTCATACGATTTTACTTCCACTTCAGAAAAACTGTTTAGGGGGAAAAAAACAGTAAAAAAAATAGTCTAATTAAAGATGCTCTTGTGCAAATTCTTTTAACCAGACATTTGGAAAACAAAATGAATGGAGCCACACAGAAATGGTAAAGACCGTTGGAGGAGGAGGAGGAGGGCTGGCTGTTCAAACACACACTTTTTGTTTGGTTTCCTGGTCCTGCTCTCAAAGGCAACTGCAGAAACATAAAAAATCAGAGGACGTATGACCCCTTGGCACAAAAAAAAGAAATAAAATCTGCAGATGGCATGTACTTTGCCATCCCATGTTCCTGTGTTAATGTGCTGTGACCATACTGGGTAGGAGGGACGGGCAGGTAGGCAGACTGCAGAAAAGCGCTGTATTGATAAGCAGGTCAATCCTTCACGCTTCTTTCCATCCTATGGGGATCACTATGGCGACCACACAGGAACAGAGACCTACGCTACTCTACAAGACTCCTTCTCTGACTGACAGATAACCACCTCCTCCCCCCCAAAAAGGCAAGACAAATCCGGTACCTTCCGTCTCCAAACCCAAAGTCTAAACATCCGACGTTATACAAAAATACAAATTCAGTAATCTAAAGGAAGAATATTATCAAATGTATTTACAGTATGATTAATTGCTAATTTCCCGAGGTTACAGCAGTGTTACATAAACGAGGACACTCAGTGCTGACAGGCTCGGTGGGAGGGGACCTACCTAAATGGCTATCAGGTACTGTGGGACAAACCGGGAAGAAAAAAAAAAAAAAACACACACACACTCACGGACACTAGGGCAGGCTACTACAAAAACAGGTTTTCTAATTGCACTCCATCGAAACAAAAGCAGGAAAACTAAACTATTCTGGTTGTATCAGTCGCACTCAACTCTATCCCTGAGGGGTTGTTAAAACACACAGAATGTGTGAAGCTGATTGCCTGTGTCACAAACTGGCAGCGAAGGAACTGGGGGGTTGGGGGGGTCCTCAGCAGGGTTAAATCCAAGGCCGAAAACTGTCTGTGGACCCTGAAAAGCTTCACTTAAAAAACAGCAACAACAAAAACCATCAGTAACATCAAGGAAGGTGTGACATTCACCCCAATTCCATGTCTGTGCAGTAAATTTGAGGGGGTTTACAAAAGGACGATGTCAGGACTTGGTCCACAAATATCAGGCAAAAGTCAAGACGAACCCCAAGGAATCTGACAAGTAATGGCAGAAATTAAACATCTGAATAAATTATCTAAAAAATTAAATATTAATTTAGTAATAGGCAATTGTTTGCAACATATAACTTTGAATCGGAGTTAAAAGGCAAGCAAGTTTGTTATAGGTTTTACGATCGATACGAACAGGAGTAGAAAAGGTGGGGAAACAAAAGTTACTAGATTAACCTGGACTGTGATCACATCTTCTGGATGATACTAGTATTTCTAGTAAAAATTGTACACGATATTTTCAAACCCACAAGACATTTGGTGGGACCGCCTGTAGTCCCGCCCCACAGGAACACGTAGCGAATCACGTGTGAGACGCTGCTCCGAAACCTGACCAACTCTCCCAGCATGCAGTACATTCTGTTTATTCGGCAGACATCCGCTCGGCTCTGCATCCGGCAAAGCAAGGCAGACTGTTGGGACAAAGGCGTCCTCTGCTCAGCGCGCTGGCTTCCCTTTCAGAGGTGACAGTAATTTAACATCTAGTTCAGCGTTGACTTAATCCTTAGTGTAACTACAAGCATACTTTTGGAAGTTAAGCTACAGTGAAGTACAATGCATATGTTTCTTGTTAGGAAAATGCCACCTCAGCTTTGCCAGTGTTTAGTGTTAGTTTTCAGGACACACATCAGGGATGCAGATCACACAAGAAGAGGGTACAGTACTGCTCATGTGCACAGGCGAGCACCACCGCCCACGATTGTCGGCGATGGTACGGCTCCAGGCTCAGAGCGCCATATGATACCCAGAATGCACTGCATGGCTTTCTCCCCACCAGACAGTTCATTTTGCAAAGCCGCCCGCCTGTGTGCTGCCCCCGGAGAAGTCATCGGCCACGAGGAGCAGAGCCTCAATGGCGCTCATGCTCGCAGGTGTCTCGGGGCTCTGCAGGGACAGAAAGTCGGAAACGTCCATGTTAATTAGGGCGTCGCCAGCCGTGTCCGGTGCTGCAGAGCTGCCTGGCTCTGGAGGAAAAGTCTGCGTGGGAGCGGTTGCGGGCACCCCCTGCTGCGTCCCGCCCTGCACTGGGGCTTCAGTCCTCTGGCAGGGAGATGAGACTGATTGGCCTGAGCAGCACGCCAGGGATGAAGGCGGGGCTGTCGAAGGAACAGGTACAGCGGGAGGGGGAGGTGGGGGGGGGGGGGGGGGGGGGTGGGGGGGGGGCCAGATCTGTGGCCTTGGTGCTACTCTTGTCTTTGGAGTCCCTGCATGCACACTGGCACTGGCAAGACTCCTCCTGCTTGATGATGATGACAGGAAGGCTCAGGCCAATTTGCTGCACAGAGCTGCCTGTGAAATGAGCGACAGGGCACATCTGAGCACTGCGCACAGGGCCACGCCCACCAAGAAAGGACACACCCACTCAGCAGCACCACACCTACCTGAATTCCCTCCTACTGGTATGGCTGTGGTGAAGAACACCTTTTCTACTTTTGTACCTTGATGCTGCTAAAACAGAAGATTGTGAAGATTAAACAAACGCACAAGTAAACAAATGCCTTACATAAATAACTAGCTCTGCTGCATTTATTTACTTAAATATTTACATTTCATTAGATTTTGATAATTGATTTGGAAAATTTATTGGGCGCAACCATATGTACCGGCGGCTCGGAGCTCTGCTGGGCATTGGTGGCGCTACTGAGAATCCACTGCAGGTTCTGGTCCGACATGACGATGCTGGGCTGCAGGAGGTTCTGGGTTGGGGCAATGGTGATGCTCGGGCTGGACGTCAGCATGGGGTTGGCGGCCAAAGGCACGGTGTGCACCGCGGCTGGGACTGCCTCTGCCGCTGACACCACTGGGGCGGCACCGGCGAGCAGGGCTGTCGGTTCAGCGCTGGGCTGGGTTCGGGCAGGTCCTTCCTGCTCCAGGAACTTAGCTGGGAGGGTCAGGTAGTGCTGGGAACCCTGCTGGCTGGGCCCCTCTGGCCCCTGGGTCATCCCCGACAAGGGTGCAAAGGTCACTGGGGAGGGGCCCAGTGTGCTGGGGGCAGAGCTTGTGGCTTGGGAGGGAGCCAGGGAAGCAGTCTGTGGGGGGGGCTCCAAGACAGGGGTGTTCAAAGAGGAGGAGGAAGAGGACGAAGAAAAAGGCAGAGCCCCAGAAGCCATGGAGCCACCATCATCCACAGTGGCTGTGGGCAGGGCCGGCTCTTCAGAGCTGAAGGCCTCTGTGAGGTTATCTGCAGCGTGCAGACAGAAAGCAGGTTATGCGCCAAGCTGAGCTTCAGCCTGGGGGTGGCGGTCAGCATGGCTCTCCCTACCTGGGGGTTGGGCCTCATCCTGACTGACACTGTTTTCTGGACTCTGGAACATCAGCTCGAATATCCTCACTGGCGTGACGCTATTCAGATCCAGACCTTGAGACTGTGAGATGTGCCGGAATGAAATCAGACGAGCTCCATCGCCATGGTGCGATGGTATGTCACGGAGAGAGCCAACAGCCCAAGGCTTACTTACGTTCTGCATGTTTTCTTTGAGCTCAGAGTCTGTAGAGAGCAGGCTCAAATCACTGAGGCAAAGAGAATGATTCGCATCCTGGAGAAAAAAAAAATCCAGAAAAAGAATGAAAAATAAAAGTTTTACTTAGCAAATGTAAAAATACGAATGTTAACCTTTCTGAAGGGAGCTGAGCCAATTAAGACTCGGGAAGGGAGAAAAGACCCCTCGGTGTGTTAACATGCCTCAATGTCCTTCGTCTGTACTAGAGGGTCTTGGAGGTAAAGGGGGCTCTCAGAAAGGTGGGGTTACACACAGAGTACAAAAGCTGCTTGACTCTTGCAAAGACTACACTAAGCATGCCTGTCATTTGCCCAGCAGGGGGCAGCCTGAGGAGGGCCTTGCCTCATTGAGCGAGTTGCTCAGTGCGAAGTTGGGCCCCTTATCGTGGCCCCGGATGTGGCTCTTCAGGCTGTACTGGGAGCTGAAGGTCTTTTCGCAGCCGTCGCTGGGACAGAGGAATGGTTTCTCCCCTGGGGCACATACAGGCAGTCACATGATCAGTCAAATGATCCTCTAAGGAAGTGGCATGTCTATCCTGTCTTTTTATACCGCCTCACGCAGGGCGGCAACGTCCAAAGCCTGTATGGAGCTCATCCGCGGACTCAGAGCCCGCCGCTCTCCCAGTGCTGTTAAACAGCCTCACTAGGGCGTCCCTCCCCACTGACTCAGCAACTTCAGAGGGGAGCCTCGACCGTTCGCTTCTTCCTTCCACGGCAGTGGAAAACTGAGGCTTACAAATGTGACAACATGGCTTTGATGTCTCTGGGCAAAGTTACACTCAGGTACAAGCATAACCATACACCCGTACTGGCAGAGCTAAATAAACGCTTCATTCCTGCCCCAAATCTGTTAGTATTAAGTCGAAAGAGGTACTACAAGTATCACTCAGTGACATGGCAGTTCGACAGTTACCTGTGTGGGTCCGGACGTGGGTCTTCAGGTGGTGACTCGCGGCAAACGCTTTCCCACAGCCGTCATGGTCACACCTGAAGGAGACGCGGAGGGGGTCATGAGTCAGGGCAGGGGAGGGAAAAGCACAGGCCCGAAGCAGTAATGGACATTTCAGCATGAGAGATCAGGAGGGTATTTATCTTTAGAGTAACTAAATAGTCATGCACATAAACCAAAAAAAAAGCATATTAATAATTTTAAGTGGCCATGCTGGAAGAGTAAGAGAGTGGAGTTCTAGGCCTGCATCCTGAGCATAGGCCATGATGTTCAGTTGCATTTTCCTCCAGTACACCAAAGCAGACAATCCCCACGCAGCATGAGCCACGAGCTGTTCTCGCTGCAGCTGGCACTGACCGGAACGGCTTCTCCCCGGTGTGCGTGCGGATGTGCTTCCTCAGGTCGCTGAGTGTGGTGAAGTACTTGGTGCATCCTTCCGATTCACAGTTGAACGTCTTCCCTGTGTGCAGCCTCTGGTGTGCTTTCAGTCTGCAGATGCCCACACACACACACACACACACACACACAGCGAGGTTAGAAACTCACTGTTGGGTAACCGAACAGCAGCAGGGTGAAAAGAGGTCAGAAAGGTCACAGACCCCAGACTGAAAGGAAATCAGTGAACAGTAAGCAAGTAACCATGAATCGCAAATCGGTTAAAAAAAATCGATGTAAACGTGTGACGTTTTAAACCGACTGATGTGGAAAATCAGGAGTACTTTACTTAACAGAAAAACTGGTGTAATATTACATTTGATTTCACAATGTCAATTCGACGTTAGTTTTTGGTTTTGACTGAACGCGAGATGGCCAGCGAATTTGAAATTGATGACACACCCCCCCGATCTTAAATCGGCGGTGTGGCAGCATTTTAGCTTTCCAGTAATCAGGAAAGGAAAAAAAAAAAAAAACAGCAAGAAAAGCACAGACAAGATGAAAACTGTATACAAACACTGTAAAAGACTGATAACATACACAAATAGCACAACGGACATGCTTCAGCATGTCCACCCACACCACAGTGAGCTCAATTCTCCACCGCCAGAGTGAAGATTATTAAAAGGGCAAACCACACTAAAAAGCTGCACATGGAAGCCTTGGTTTATTCAGTAATGCTCTGTACTGACAAGTGAGTTGCACCACTCCATAAAGCCTCCTTCAGCACATCCCAAAGACCTTCAATGAGGTTAAGGTCACAATTCTGGGATGAAAATGATTCCTCATAACTCCCCGAACTACTCTTTGACAATTCAAATCCAATGAATCATGGTATTCTTGTCCTGGAATATGCCCATGCTAACAGGGAAGAAAAAAATCCACTAATGATGGATGGATGTAACCTGGTCATTCAGTAGATTCAGGTACTCAGCTGACTTTACTTTATTACTTCATAACGTTGCTGAGCTGTAATAATGATCCAGTCATTGGCCCTTAAGTATTTGCTGATATAAATTCAAATGGTGACTTTTTGTATCATTTCATGTGTGTAACACCGGCAAGCGGTGATTGTGCATAAAGTTTGTCCTCTGTTAACCTTTCGAATTACATATTTCTAACAAATTATCAATAAAATTAAACAATTGACTTCTAAAAGCGGGGGCGGCATGGTGGTGCAGTGGTTAGCACTGTTGCCTCACACCTCTGGGACCCGGGTTTGAGTCTCCGCCTGGTTTCATGTGTGTGGAGTTTGCATGTTCTCGTCGTGGGGTTTCCTCCGGGTACTCCGGTTTCCCCCCCACAGTCCAAAAACATGCTGAGGCTGATTGGAGTTGCC
>JABFDZ020000138.1:24131414-24142405 GCA_019775955.2 Pollimyrus isidori | reverse complement strand
CCCCCCCCCCCCCCCCCCCCCCCCCCCCCCCCCCCCCCCCCCCCCCCCCCCCCCCCCCCCCCCCCCCCCCCGCTACAAGGAACTCTAACATTACATAGCAGAGGACAAAGACACAAACATCACTGACTGAACAGAGACACGATACAGCAAAGCAGCCTACTAACTATTCCTATTGCAGATCTGACAGCTCCTTTTACGTCGTTATCCGCAACGCCTCCTGCTACGTGCCAGAAAAGAGGCAGAGCCAGCCTGTCAGCCCATGATGGGCACAGTCATCCAGCACTGCGCAGTCTACTTGGTCTCTGCTCAAAGAGACTCCTCAGGGCCACGAGACAGAGCAAACTACGCATCTCAGTTGCCTAGATAATCAAGACAGCATGGATTCAGAATAATTACTCTGCACTCGCCGTGCTAGTCTAATTACTGTTGCCAAACCAGTCTGTATTTAGCTTGAACACCTACAGCTACACCATGTTTGAAATGCTCCATAAAGCTAATTTGAGGAACTTGCTTCAAACAACTCCCTCTTGCTCACAAATGCTTTACATTCCAGCGTCATGTTGTTAGTTACTGCCAACAAATCATTTCTTATTTCCTGCCTGAGATTTGTTGAAGTTCTCACTGCCCCATAGATTAAGCTCCTTACCAACTGAGATAACAGTCCCACAACTTTCGTGCAAAGTTAAACTATTTATTTGTTTGAAAGTAACAAAGCAACACACTTTGGAAAACCATCTGACCCAGCTTTACTTATTGGCAGGCATGTGAAATGCCTTCCTGGCAGTGATGCGATATATCCGACGTGACGCAAGACCACAGTCCTGGTTCTTACAAAACAATGCAATGGCATGTAAGCAGGGGAAGGGTTGGCATCCTAAAAACTGTGGTAACACAGGAAGAAGCTCTCTGTCTAGGGGTCTGACTCTGCAAAGCAGGTCAAAGGCTACAGATCAAAATACAAGGCAGTCCCTGCACTCCCATGCTGGGGTTTGACTGAAAAGACCACCCTGGAAGTAGGTAGTCATCATATAAACATTAATGAAGGGAGCGGTAGGGGAAGTTACCCAGAGTCAAAAATGAACCAAGGCCTGATGTGCCATCTGGACCAGAATGCCAGGTCATTAATTAGCACTACAGCCGAGATATTTACAAAAACAATTACATGTTTTTAAGTATTTTATTCTGCAAACACTAATCTGGCCATGTCTACACAGCATCTACATCTATCAGTGCGAGCTAGAGGGAATCCTGCATGTTTGTTTCATGCCAATCACTGTGAATAAAACAAACTCCTTCCCTCTGGACAAAAAGAGCACCACAGAAATCCATCAGACGGATGAGGGGGGGAGGGGCGTCACAGCACAGGTTTAAACCACAAACGTCCAGAACTCCTCAGTCTGCTTTTGGAACATATGCCTACATTAGCTCCTGCTAACAGAAATGCCTCACACCTATATTTGTTAGGTAATGAACCAAGAAGTGGGGATTACCTCTCTTTGCTTGGTTTCTGGACATTCCGAGTGCAGGGTAAGAGTGGCCCCTTCGATGTTCCGTGGCATAGGAGTAGACCCGGGGTTGATGATGAACTGGATCTGGTCTGGCGAGATGGTGTGGTGGACATAGCCCTGTGACATTCCATCAGGGTCCACCATGAAGGCCAGGCCAGCCTCCTCATCACCGTCAGCCAACAGAGCCATGTTGTCACACTGGCCATCATCCTCGCCTTCCTCATCCAGGTTGATGGGGTCCTGCTCGATAAGCACGGTGGTGCGGTCGTAAATGCGCCGCGAAGGGGAAGAGGACGATGGCGGCATCAGGCCATCTTTGTCGAAGTCCACCATTTTGTCATCGTCCTCCTCCTGTGTCAGATTCCCCGTCTCCCCTTTGAAATACATGGCCTCCTTGTCAGGGCCATTTTCGCCCATGGTGGTGCACGGCGTGATCACGCCCTCTCTGTTGACGGTGCACTGCAGTGCCCTGCAGAGATGGGAGTGGGAGTCAGTTTTAGAATGGACAGCCACACCGCTCTCTGAATGAGGCAATCGTCTCTTAGGCGGGTCCCTTTGAAGCATGCATTTTTGAACACTGAGCTTCTTTCAGAATTATACAAAGTGAAGACTTCTCAAAGACAATATTTTCAACCAACTGAATATAAACACACTTCTGCAAGATTTTAAACTACTGATACTTGGTAAATGAAATATTACAGTCACGTTTACCAACTACACAAAGAATGAAGGACTGATTTAGCTGATCTGTAAAATGCCTTCTGGTTTCTACTCTTTGTGATGAAACAGCAGAAATGAGTGAAACCACAGCAGGCAACTGAACAAGGGAGTTTCAGAGATTCCAACAGTAATTGGGTTTTAAACAAGGAAAATAAAATAGAAGCAAGACTATTATTGTGCACGTATCGTTTGTCTCTTGGATGAGCATTGATCATTAACAACCTCAAGAATTCCATTTCCAATACATTGTTTCCACCTATATGTTAAAATAGATGCCAGATATTATCCTTGGTTTTACTACATACACTGACTAATGGAAAGGCAAGCAGCCAGACTTTCAGCAAAGCACATGCAAGATAAGTGGAAGAATGACAACATACTGTTTTCAGCTAGTGTCAAGCATCGTGCACAGGTTACGAAAACAAAATAGCTGTGGCATGGCACTGGCTTCCATGATGGGGATATCAGAAGGCTGACGTCCGCATGGTTCCTTGTGTTACACTCATTAACCGAATGAGTGAGAGCAAAATTCCATATACCAATCATTAACTCAAAAAAAAAAAAACAACAATTTCATCATCTACACACATACACACACACTTGTCTGCAGAATGGAAAATATAATGCATAACATGCCTGTGGTACTTATCTTAAATTCATATGAATACAGAAATGGCATTTAGAAAGTTAATTTTAAAAAAAAACAAGCAAGCAAGCTGTTCTGTTAGAATATGCTGAAAACATTTTTACACTAGTTAATGCATTGTGCCAATTCTGTTATTGCAACAGTCAACATATTAAAAAATAAACTAAGACGTTGTGCAACCCCGGGCAATTCAAACTGCTTCTCAAGGTTGAAATGAATTTGCTACTCTGTGTGAAAATAATATTTCTTTGTTTTGGGGTATTTAGGCATGGAAGTTGCCTTTAAGAAAACAAATGGCTAGACCATTAGGACAAAAGTCAGAAAGAAACAGTATACTGATCCATTTTCATAAGGATTAAGAAGCAGAAATATTTTTAATATTATGGAGTACAAACAAGAAGGTAAGTGAATACTATCAATAAAGTAAAACTTTAATCAATATCTTTTGGGTGGTGAAATAATTCAGTGCCTGAGTGCGAGGGATGGCAACATTTCTATGGCATATCAAAAGTATTTTTCATACTGGCAGCCAAGTAGCAGCTAATTACCTAAGAGTTCATCATGTTCCTAAATGACTGGATGTGAGAAGCACTGACTGATCATAATCATGGTCAGAAAATCTGCATCTATCACTCTCTGCATTATGATGAGCACATCTGGCACGAAACATATATATATAAAACATCTGTGACATGGTGAAATGTCCTATAGCCACTGAAAACGGCGTTCCATGGATTTTCAGGAAGCTTATTCCGTGCTGTCCGATGTACAAAACCCAATCGATACAAAATATAAAGCTCAAGTATATTCCCAAAAAACGACATTGGAAGTTAGTGAGCGACAAAACGTCAAAATAAAATTTCGCTTTAAACTACTAAATGTCATGGCATGATGAACGGACGGTGCATTGTTACATACGGGAGCTAGCCTATCTTTAGGCATTAATGTAACGGACAGGCCCGTTACTATCTATACAACATATTACAAATGTATAATACTGTAGTTATAGCATATTGCCAATAAAGCAAAATATATTAACATGTCTGTTTTTACAAACGTTCACCTATTATCCACTGATTTACATGCAGGTTAAAATATGATTTTTATATACTTTTATTGTTAATCGGGATACAACCTGTCACTTTGCTTTATGCTTTATGGTGTACTCTTATTTTTGGAAGATGTACATAACGCACAGATTTTACGCTGGAAAATGACTAAAGGAGTGATGACACTTAAAAACAACGAATTCAGAAGCTCTTGATGGGGACTAGTCTTGGGATTGACAGAACTAAGCTAAACCCGAAAATATTTGGCTATGACAGGGTCTAGCTGTGACATGTCGCTTTCCACCTCCTCGGCGGCTATGACCCGACTAGCACTCGAAGAAATATCCTATGAGGATAATCACCATCATGGACAACATCAAGATGAAACCATTTATGTAAATAAAGAGAGAAACTTGCGGGGAAATTATTAGTAATGCGCAGCTGACTAACCTAGCCGCTAGTTAGCAAGTTAGCGGCTTGGCTTATTTTCTGACAGAAGACAGTTAATTTAACTAGCAACTATCCGGTACCTGCCGAGTTGGGCTACTATATATTTACACCGTTTAGGATAACCTAGTACTACTAGCAGACATCCACCATGCCTAGTCCTTTTGGCTCAATACAAACCTAATACAACTAGCCTAGCCACCAACTGTCACTGCCAACATAACGCGACCAGATAACTAGTCACCCAGTAGAGGCCACACGTTTATTAACCATAATCTAATACTCGGCGAAGAACAAATTTTAACGGGCATCCAAATGATTCAGTTGGTTAGTTTTTAACTAGTAGCAGCGGACTCTTTTAAACGCATCTAGCTTAACGGCCAGCTCGCGACAGCAAAGAGCACCAACTCTTGTCAAAAAACCGTAAATTAAAACAAACCAAAAACTCAGGTAATGTCTACCGAAAACTCGACACGCTCACGGCAGTACTTAGGCAATGTTATACATGGAAAGAAGATTACCGGTGGAGAAACGACGCCGACTCGCTGCAAATTTCGGGTTGCTAGCACTTTCTCCTCTTCCCCTCCCCAACGCTACCATGATTAAAACGTCGTCACGCCTCGGCTTCCTCTTCCCAGAGCATCATGGGAACGTGCGATCCGCTCCTCCGTCTGTCGCTGTCAAACCACCGTGGAGTCTGCTCCCCGCTTTGTTTGTCACAATTTTTTGCGCGATCTGATCTCCGGTATATCTGTATGTCTTTCTACCAGTCAGTTAAAGGAATAACCGACAAATCTCCGTGCGGTGGGGGTCCGCGCGCTGTCATATCTCCGTGCGGTCACTACAGTACGCGTCCAGTTTCTTGTCAGTCTATTTTGTACAGCCCAGTACAGTCCATTTGTCTGTTAAAAACCAGCCAATTACAGTCGGCAACCCGGATTGTCACGCGTAGCTCGACCTCATTCGGTTATACTTACCTTCGGTGCATGTAAGGGAGCCATTGTAGAGGAATCAGTGTGTTTTATAGCAGGCTAATAAATGACGCTAATGCATTTTTTCCATATAAATGGCGACGTTTTAACATTACTGCTTTTTGAAGATTACTTTAACATTTTGAATCACAGACGTCACTTTAAATCGCTATTATTTGTTGCTAGTGATTATAGGTTGTTCTGCCCCATAGTTTTCCCGTGAAAATACTACAATGTATCTATAGCGATTAATCTGGCAATGTTTTGTCTCTATTCGATACTTTTAAATGTTAAGACCAAATTAAAACTAACATTTTAATTAGTTAACTTACTTCTGCATCACATCCGTGTTTAATCATAAATACTACATTTACTATAAAACATGAAAAAGACCATTGCATCTAAATCTGGAAATAGTCACTAAGCGCTGCTGCTACAAGTCATCAAATCACCGCATCATTCCCCCCCGCAATACCATGTGGGTTAGCAGGAGGTTGTTCGTTAGTTTTCCAGTGGCATTTCTGTTGAGCAACAACGCAGAGTCAGAAAATCATGGCCAACCACAAGCAATAGATTCCTAGGTGTTGATGGTGTGTCCCCTTTGTTGTAATTCGCTCACACTTAAATACAGTCTGGTTTTGAAGTGTTAAATTAAAATATTTTAATTATAACAAATCAAAATGAAGCCACAGAGTTAAAGCATATAGACATACATCTAGCAATTTATATATAAAAAGAATGACTTTACAAAACAGTACAAATGAACTGAATCTAACATGTAAATACATACTTTAAAAAAAAAGTCAGTTTTCTACAAGTCTGGTAAATTAACAGCTGATGTTAAAACTATTTGCTGCTCTGTACTTCATTTTGAAAAGGTACAACAAATTATCTATGCACGTATCAAATTTTTATATAAAAATATGATTCTATACATTAAGCTGTGTATGTGTTTGTTTTTCCAAAACCAAGGGAATGTGGTCATGAATGATCTGGGATGAGGAAATGCATGAGGAATTCCCAGGTCTTCCTCCTCTCTGCCTGCTCCTGCTTCGCTGATGACCTCAGTAAAAAGGCGGAAAAGATGGTTGCTGTGGACAAGAAGGGCATTTAATTACCCATCTATTATAACTGAAAAATGATATACAGGGTCAAAGTAGGTCATAATAGATCACAAGCCCTATAATGTATTTTTACTATGATTTTTACATTGTATTTTATTACATTTCAAAGGTACATGGCTCCCAAATATAAAGGTGGTAACCTCTTTTGTAAATATTCAGTCAAATAATTATGGAAATATTACTTCAGTTTGCATTAAGGGAGAAAAAAAAAAGATTTCACTGACAGTTATTTATTAATGTGTGCAATTATATTTACTGTCTCTGCAACGCAGTTCAAATTAAAAACACAAACATTTGCCCGGCAGCAGTACAAGTTGTTTGCGATTTCACAAAAAAGTGCATTACAGCAGTGTGATGTCATGGGTACTGAGGCAGGATCCAATACAATGTCTAAGGTTTATTGCTCCATATAGTTGATAGCAAGTTCATTCTATTACCATTTACACACGTTCCATTTCAAGGCAGTCAGGGAGACTGAACATTTACTGAAGTCTGCCGACATCCAAAGAGTTTTTTCATAAGCTGCAGAGAAATGGCAGATTCTGCAAAAGTACCTACATTTACTAGTGATGTAGAGAATGCAAGTGCATATTTCTCAAGGCACTAGCTAAGAAACAGGTGCTGCTGGTCTGAGTGCCCAACGATTGACCAGAAACAGGTGCAAAGTACAACAAACAACTTCCTCTGTAATGAAGATCCTGACATGCAAACACCTCCTATAAATCCACCAGGCACCGATTGCCCTTCAGTGCAGCACATCCCAGTAGGTAACATTTTTCACCATTCGCACAGAGCTTCTGTTTGGAAGCTTCTGAAGGTGATGTGAATACATCTAGATAAATATTATGCATCCCTGAACCCTTGTCTGCTCTCTCATTCTCCGCGTCCATTCTGAATCAAGTTCATTACGGACTCACATGGGACCATAATTTAACAGATTAGTTTAATCAGTTTAGGACTGCGACAAAATAGTATTTATATAAAAACAAGGCCATATATTACATCTGAGGTAATTACTGCAGAACCTGCCAGACTGATTTACATCTTGAAGAACTCGAATAACAGAGGGGGAACATTCTGGAAAGCATTCGAAATGTTCCATTTTAATCATAAAAAGAAAGTTAATATTTTCTCGCACAGAATACAATTCACAGCTTCATCAAGTGCGTGACAGTTCCTATGACTCAGACGTTTCCTTTTACATTATTCATTATACCAACTATATATCAGCAAAAGAAAAAGGTTCAGAAAGAAGAACTGAAACATGTATGAGACACTAAGGAACTCCTCACAAAATCAGGGCAGACAGTTACTAAAAAAAAAAAAACACACAAGTAAAATAGAAATATTCCTACCCAAGTTGCTGGTATCCAGTTGATTATATTCTGAATATTTCAGCAACTCTCGTAGAAAAGCTGTCAGATAGTTGAACACATTTTTATGACACTGAGGTAGCGATGAAATAACCTGTACAGACAAAAAACGTAATCAGACAATGCAAACTAAAATTCCAGTCCATCAAAACATGGCCGATTGCACAGACAAAGTTCTTTGCTTCTGGGTATTAAGCATATATGAGACAGAAGGCCTCTGTCAGTCAGCACTTGGCCTAACCCACATGCAGCCAGCTAGCTCCTGGTGCTGACATCGTGCGTCGCTGACGCTCCCACCCCCACGCACTTCTCAACCCCGCCTGACCTTTCTACACTGGCTGGCGCTCGAGCAGCTCTCCAGGCACTGCTGGTAGGCCGAGTAGCAGACCACAGGCTCCGGAAGAGCATCCAGGAAGAGGAGCAGGGCCTCTGCCACCGAATGGTTACTGCCCGCTGCAGACGCCACCAGTCAAGGATACAACGTCAGCACAGCACACCCTCATAGGGCAGGCATTTGAAAACAGAGAAATACGAGTTCCTCCACTCAACCACTGAGAGAGATTCTGTGTCTCTCTTTAATGCTCTTTAAGGATGTTTTTCAGCTAAATGCTGAAATAGAACAGAAAAGTGGCTTATATGGGAAGCGTGTCAAAGGATACGAAGAGAATCCGGCGTCCCGGTGTCTAGGCAATCCCGGATATTTCCGACCTCACTCCTTAGACCTGGCTGCTGAAACAGGTCCTCCTGGAAAATGATACTAGAGATTAAAAGAGGGCCACCCCCAGGGTGATGATTTGTGGGAGTGAAGCGCAGCGATTGGGGGGACAGGCTCAAGTGTACACAGCCGGTTCTGGATTAAAAGATTGAACAAGTTTCAGGACACAGTTATCATCAGGCTGTCGGAGTTTGCTGAGGGCTCCATTGAATTTTGTCAGCCAAATCAACAGGAACTTAGGCCGAGCCAAGAAGTACCGATTTTAACCCCCCCCCCCCCAACCCCAAGTGCTGTAGGGGAAGGAGGTGCTCATTCCACAGGATCTCCCCATCTCGTAACAGAATTCATTATAAATGATCAAACTTGCCTCTGCTCTTGGCTTGGGAATATTAATGGGCTTGATTCTGGGCACACCAGAGAAATCTGCATGCGGCCTCAAAGCCTATTTTTTAACACTTGTTTAGAGCTTTCACCAAAAAAAAAAATGTTCCTCAGTCATAAATCATAACTTCAACTCTCAGCATGGTACAGCCTCACAACTAGAAACTAAAACACAATTATCAAACAAACTCTTTTTAAAGAGCCAGTTCACCCAAAATGCTCCTGCTATAGAATAAAAATAAATCAGCAGAAATCAGACCCAGTTATTCAACCGTATAACTGCGCAGAAGATACAAGCATGAGGACCCCAGCGATATCTTCTGTGCAGTGACATGATTGTTGTGTGAAGCTCGGTAGAATAAAAAAAAAAGTTTGTACATTAAACTGCTCACTACAAAGTCTATGGATTTTCTTCACTAACCCGTCATGATTTCTGGTAAGAGACACCGCTGCTGAATTTTTCAAATGTATTTTTCTGGCAGTCAAATCACCACAGAAAAAATACCATTCACTTCTATTATATTCGAGAGAAGTCTGACATTTCATCTCCAAAACTAAGCAACTGCAGGCAGAACAGCCTAGATGGACACACAGCGCTAAAGCCCCTCTAAAACACATATTTTTCGTTTTGCAACCCCTTTAAATTGCAGTACATATGAAGTATATGAGCAGGCAATTTTGGCTCAGTAAATATAGTTAAATGAAATATTTCTAGTTACTTAAAGTTTTATCCAGTTCACACATACTTGATTATTTTATCATAAGGTCTGATAGAAAGACATACAGATATACCGGAGATCAGATCACGCAAAAAATTGTGACAAACAAAGCGGGGAGCGGACTCCACGGTGGTTTGACAGCGACAGACGGAGGAGCGGATCGCACACATCATAAGGTCAAACTGTAAAAACAATGAAAATGAAAGTGGAACCCATAAGAAGCCTGATGGTCACACACCTCAAACGAAGAAAGGAAGAAAGGAAGAAAGGAAGTGTCACAGAGCTGAGCGCAGGCATCGCGTTGCATGTGGGTCTCAGCTCCTGCCAGCCCAGAGGGGGCCTGGGAACATTCCTGCCCTTTTCCTGCTGTTGCCCTGATACGTGTGTGTGTGTGTGTGTCTGTCTGTTTTTGTGTCTGGCTCACTCTAGGCAGGTTACTGGAGTTTGGTGTCTGCAGAAAGGCAGCAGGAACCCAGGGGAGGGAGGTTAAGAGCAGGCGGTGTGTGGTCTATGCCCTGGCATTGCGGCTTTACAGAATTTAAGTTGTAGGTTCCAATCCATTCTCTGTGTGCAGTCCTCAAGTCCGTCTGGGTAACTCGAAGTCCAAAGCAAGTATTGTTTGTTTATGCGTGTGTGTGTGTGTGTTTGTGTACTGTACCCTGCTTTGCCCACTGATTTCTGACTTCACCATAACCACAACTGGATGAGCAGGTCCTTGAGAATGGAGGGTGGTCCATACTGCAGTGCAGCTGCAAGGCCAACACTGACCTGCTTGGAAGCGTTACGGTACAGGTGGTCCACCATCATCCAGATCTCCTTGGGGATGTCTAGGGGCTTCTCTGTGATCGTGCCGCTAACCTCTTCACTTGTCATCAGTATCTTCAAACCACACAAAGAGGAAAAAGTCACATTCACTGACTCGCCTCATTTTCAACCATTCACAGGTTACAGGACACATGCTAATTGACACTATTTTGCAGAAAATTAGCATGTATAACAGAAATTCCGATTGTGTGACTTTACCCCATGACCTTCCGGATACAACTTGAGGGAATAATTCTATAAGACTCTAACTAAATTGTAACAAGAACGTACTGGCACCGGCAGGGGTGGTTGATCTAATCAAGACCGACAGAGGGAGCAGACAAACAACGTAAGCAGCCCTTACTTATCTTTAGCGGTCTACAAGGACAAGTACTAACTGACTAACTAGGGAAAACGTCAAACATGTGGTTGCCACGGAGATGGAAGGTACCGAGAAAGGGGGGAGATGCCCAAAAGGGCTATAAGAGGGACAGAGCCGATACATATGGTTGAGCCTCTTCCTGTACATGCTGG
>JABFDZ020000138.1:24117928-24131314 GCA_019775955.2 Pollimyrus isidori | reverse complement strand
CCTCACTCGTGAACAAGACCCCGAGATACTTGAACTCCTCCACTTGAGGAAGTACGTCTTCCCTGACCAGAAGAGGGAAATCCACCCGTTTCCGGCTGAGAACCATGGAGGGGCAGAGGGGCAGAGCTGTCAACTGACCACCACCTGGTGGGTTTCCTATTTTCATAACTAAATTCTAACCCAACCTACATAAGGAGACCCCTGTTCCCACATCAGAAAAAGAGTCCTGAATATTTAACACCTGAAAGAATCCAAGATGCGGACAGAGTCAACTTATTCCTACTTCCTTTAATTGTTCTCTAAACTGTATACACACAGAAGCTCAGGTGTGTGTGTGTGTGTGCGTGTGTGTCTGTGTGTGTGTGTGTCTGTGTGTGTGTGTGTGTGTCTGTGTGTGTGTGTGTCTGTGTGTGTGTGTGTCTGTGTGTGTGTGTGTCTGTGTGTGTGTGTCCTGCGATAGTCTAGGATCCCATCCCACTGCCTTCCCCAGGATGGCCTGTAGGTTCCTTCCCCCATAACACTGCACTGGGCTATTGACACTTTGTCTGTGTTGCACTATACAGACGTACAGCTGTGCTGTTGCCGAATGAACCAAAATATCCCCCCTGCGATCAATAAAATGAATCTGAACATCATGCTGCCTGAAACTGGCAGAAAGCAGCCGGGCCGGTTCAGCCAAACAGTGATGTTACTGCTCTCTTGGCACGGGAGCCTCAGGTTGGGGCAAAACTCCTGGTGCCACGGCGGACGTGCTTCTCTGCTGGTCTCTGTCCCAACGTCACTGACCTTATCTGCCACAGCTGGGATCGGCCTGCTTCCGAACGTCCCATTAAATTATGCCGACACAGTGACATACCGCTGTCTATTTTACAGTGAAGCAAGGGGCTGATTCCCTATTTGTTTTACTTTTAGGAATGATCTGCTCTGCGGTGCCCTTGGGGAATAGCATGATAATATAATTCGTCGGCGAGTTAATTTTGGAGGCGGATGCGCCCAGATGAACCCCCTTCCTTCAAGGCCCGTTCCGACCCAGGGGTCCGGCACATTCAGCCTGAACTGAATGTAGTTTCCCCCCCACCCCCCTTCCTTTTTCGTCTTTGGCAAGCCGGTTTGATGTTGCTCCAGGCCTGAATGAGATATCAGGCTGGCACCAGTGCAAGATTGCAGTAAACATCTTGTATGAAATCAGAGAGGCAACAACAGGCAGTGTGGTCTATGAAACTCGGGGAGGGAATAATTTCATTTGTCTATTTCTTTTTTTTAGGAGCTCTAAAGAAATGCGTTAACGGCATTAAAGTACAAAGTAAAGCAGATGTATGATCAGTAAGCCTTTAGCATCACGCTAAAAAACAATACACAAAAATTACAAGCAATGCCCCAATTGTAATATCTACTTAACATGAGCACCTGCAGCAATAAATGCAAATCTAGCCAAAAAAGAAGAAGAAATCAAATTAAACTGAATTGGCCAGTTTCCCAGTCAAGGATTAAGCCTAAGCCTAGACTAGCTTTGAGTTACAATGGTGAATCTCCATTGAAACGGCAATTTAGTCCAAGACTAGTCTTAATCCTTGTTCGGGAAACTGACCCAATGAGTTTAACCCACTGAGTCTAGTAAAACTGGAGAAAAATGTTACCCTTGAATATGGTGCATAAACCTAAATTTCCAGAACATTCTTAAGGTTTTCTTGACTGAGAGGGTGGTCTTGCTGCAGTATTTTTGTCTCCACTGGATGTGGAGAGGACTCTAGAGGGCGCTCACCAGCTGCTGTAGGGTCTCCAGGGGCATGTCCTGGATGGGCTCCCTGAGGTGGCACAGGGTCTGCAGTGAGGTGCCGAAGCAGCTGGGAAGGTAGCTGCCGGTGATGGATATGAAGTAATCCTTGCCACGATCCAGGTGCAGCACCAAGATGTCCTCTATCTGCTGCCGGCCGCTGTTCAGATCCGTGGCCGTCGAACGGTTAACGTACAGCTCCAGCCGAATGTCGACGCTCTGCCCTGGAGAGAGAGACGACTCGTTTGAATATGTTCAGCTGGTTCTGATAGCCATAGGTATAGGTTGGGGGCAGTCAGTTCCGGGCCACTCAAATCGCTAGTGCTGAGCCCCACTGCAACTCCGAGGGGCGTCACATTTCTGAGGCGGACGGCTCCGGCAGTGAGACACGGTGGGAGGAATGGGCACCACTAGCCCACAACTGCCATCTCTCACAGTGAGGGGGGTCAGGGTGCACTCACACTAGGCGATCTGTACTGTGCCTGAGCACGTGTGACCCCTGAAGTCTAGTTCGTTAGACGAGTGTGATCACTCGGTATGGTGCCCAGGCACATTACCCTGAGATGTGCCTAGACCCGCTTGCAGAGGTGGGCCGGGGCACAATTCAGTTGGACTCGGACACAGTACACATCTAGTGCGAAAGCTAAACGTGCCTGAGCATGGAACACGGACATGACGTCAATGATGAGGCTGCCACACGCATGAGCTGTGCACATGTATGCTATACATAAACTGGCCCCGAAACGAACACGTCCGGTAGCAAGAAATATTTCACGAACATAAAATAATCACTTTGGTCTACAGCAGAGGTTCAGTGCTTAATGTAAATTTGGAATAACTTGATGCAATGCTCAAAACTCCAAGATATTTGGCAAAATACGGGGCTATGTTCTGACGCATGCAGCAGGATCGCTGTGTTGCATACTTGATAAAAATCTACAAAGGCTGTGCATTATCGCCCCCAAAGTGATACCAAATAAGCCACAAAGTAAGGACATTAATCACGAGCTCCATTGTGCTGTGAGTATTCTTCACCACACAGTGATAACAAAAGTGTGTTCGGCCCGGAACCTCAATCGCAATGTGAGAGCAGACCAGCGGGGGAAGGGGGGTTGTAGGACGGGGGGACAGTCAAGGCAACCGGGCCAAGTGCGAGTGCACTTTTAGGGCAGTTCTTGCCCTCCCTCTTCACGATCACAAGACGCAAGGTTTCGCGAAAGACAATCCAAGTCAGGCCATCAATATGAAACACACCTCGACTGACAGTCAGCTGTTAAAAAAAAAAACATCACTGCGCTACTTGCTAATTGCCTCAATAACATAAAGTATCATTCATGTTATGTTACTCATGTTGCCGCGACGCCGACAATGCCCCCGTGTTTGCCACGCTATGGCTTTGCCCCCCAGGGGATCTCCCCACCTTCATTTGCTAAGAGACGATTATCCCTTCCTAGTAACCCCACATCGCCTGGTTTCTGTAGAACTGGCAGCTTGCATGTGTGGAGAACCCTACAGCTTTGCTGTACACACTCTGCCACTGCCGTATACATATGCAAATGTATGTAATCATATACACAGCTGGAAAATCATTGTAACAATCTGTGTTATAATGAATTATTAGATTTCTTCAATTTTCTTCAGCTGTTACTATCTTACGCCGCTTATGATTTTCCCCTTTGTACAACTGAAAGGTTCAACAGAATTTGACTAGACACCCGGCTGGTGCTTAAGCCAACAGACTCTCGCTTACCAGTCCAGAACATTAACAGCTGTGTAATCTGGCACTTGACTGGTGCCAGATAACACAAGAGAAACCCGGCTAGAGCAGCTTTCGAGGAGGCTGAGGATCCATCGCTTACCCTGGGCCAGGAAGCCTTGGTGTGGGCTGATCATCAACCAAGGTTTGCAGAAGGTAGGTTCATCCAGCTTCTGGATGAACTCAAACTGACATGGCACTTGTCCATCATTGTAAATGGTCAGTGTCTTGGTCTGTTCCTGCATGAACTTCACGTCATTAAACTGGAACTATATTGGACAGATAGAGGACAAGGCTGATTAAACAAGGGCAGCGGTAGTCGTGGAATTACCTAGCAGAGACCTACAATTAGCTAAGCGGGATAAGGCAGTATAAAGCTAGAATGTAGCATGGAACCAGAATTATTCAAATGGAGCTACATATAAAAACAGACAAACTGGTTAATTGGAATCAACTTCACAAAAAAAAGTTAGAGACCCGAGACCAGCTAGTATGAAACTAAAATTAGCTAGCTGAGATTTATTAGCTGGAATCTGAAGGTTCTTTCCAGGCACAAAAATGATCCAATCCACGTAAAAGCAAAGCAGATTGACATTGGAGGAGAGTATAACAGGATTTATGTTTGCTGGTTTAGATTTAAGGTAAGATGAACGTTATTAATCCCATGCAGAGAAATTTCAGACATTTAAGTAATTTAGTCAAGTACAGAAAAAATGCCAAATTAATTAAAAAAAACAGCTGGAACATGTTGCTAGAGTACAGTATATGCAAAGGCTGGCTTGTTGTTTCTGGGGCCCCATTCAAAAAGTCCCTCCCCCCAACCCACAGATATGTCAAAAACGTAGTATCTAACGAGAAGATTGAGAAGATTGTGGCTGACTAGATGACTAGTAGAACACCTTCTAAATGAGGATCATGTTTACTTAGCGTGATAATTGTTTTTGGCCAACAGGGGGCCCAAACCTAAGTACCTCTGAACAAGGCAGCATGCGTTTGCCTATAAGGTATCCATGGAGACATGGGTCCCCGATGAGGCCACTTACCTCTCGCCCGGAAAGTGAGACAGACGGGATGCACTCGTTCTCCATCTTGTCCAGATTCCGCACGATCTCTTCAAAAGTCTTCTTGTATTTCTCCTCGTTCACCACCTTAATCTAAGGACAGGCCGGGAGAGCGCTATGAACTCCAGAGAGCGCCTGGAGAAGAGCCACCCCCCCCACCCCACCAGCAGGGGGAGCTGCCCTCACCCCAATCTCCATCAGCGAGCTCACGGGCTTGTGGTCACTGGTCTTCAGGGTCATGTGACTCTGGTAGTGCAGCTGTTGGATCTGTTTGCCCTTCCACAGGATGCGGTCACACCAGGCGGGCACTCGACACTTTTCACTGGGGGGGTAAACACCCAAAGATCGGCTGTGTGCAGTTACCCCCCCCCCCCCATCCACAAGTCCCTGCGATTTTCATCACACCACTCAGCGTTGAGGAAGATCCAGCAACTGAAGAAATTCACTAGCAGAAATTCACCCCCAACCCTGCTTTCCCTGTATTTTGCAGGAAACCATTTCAGCAGAAACCATCTTCAACTGGGCCATTTTAACAATCTGTTACTGGCTAAACCCAGAGCCACTTCACACTCTCCCATAATGAACATGCACTCACCAAAACAGCAGTGTTCCCAGTAAATATTATGGGACATTTTTCTCAGTTTGAGTCCAGTGGGATCTGTAGTAATCAGCCTCAGATGTGTTTGGTGAAAAGCGTTTCGAGTTTTCAGTAAAAAAAAAAATATGTGCACCATACAACAAATCTCATTCCACCCACTCAGTCTGTTTCATATTTTTTTTTCTTGTATTTCCCAGAATATATATATATATACACACACACGAGTAAAAGCTTGCTTACATCCTTCCTTTTGAAATGCGAACTATCACACAACCCAAACAGGTAGCTCTAGAAGGTACGCCTTTCCAGAATATTCCTTCAGGAAACTCAAGACACTGTGGCTGTCTTGCATGGAGACTCCCTCTGCAGAGAGACATGCCTGGTTTCGCTTGGTCCCCACCTGGTGTCCCACTGGTCGGAACCTGTGTTATACTTGTATGTGGGCTGGAACATAATCTCCCCTTCCACAAATCCTGAGAACACAGCTTCTTCCTTGATCTGCCGGCGAAGCTGCGGGACACACACAAACACACAGTCAGATGCCCCATGATCCCCTTTAAAACAAGCTTCTGTCTCGGTGATTAACACATTGATAATCAGAGACATGATCATGTTATATCAGGCACAGTAATAAAACAATGCTTCAGCAGATCCACAGCACAAAAAACTGACATTCACACACTAAAATGATGCTTTGGAAGTGGGTGGGATTACAGTACACTGCCACTCACAGATAGGTTTAAGACAACGACGGACCAAATTAAATCAAAGCAGCCTGTGACTGACACACAATAATCCCAACCGCTGCGTGTTCTGGAGTGTCACCTGACCTGGAGTAACTGCTGAAATGCAGTAATTAAATAATGAATGCCCGTCTTTGGTGCGCTGATGTGGGGCCATACCTGGTCGAATTTTTGCAGGGTTTCAAAATCTTTTTTGGCAATTAGGTTTTTCACTTCATCCACCTCAAGTTCACATATCCTGTAGTTCAGATCCCCAAGCCAAAGGATGACACTAAAGACACACAAAACAGTTATGTGAAGGAAAAACACACAACCAACAACTGCAGCAGCAATAACAGAAGAAAAAATGCTAAACGCAACTTAAAGCAGCTAGTTAGTTATATGAACGTGCTGAACAGGAGCTAACAAACATAGTTATTAGCAGACAACATTACAACAATGAGGCACTTTTTTGCACAGCAAGGGAAACGATTCAACGCACTCGTGCTTTAGGATGGTGAGCGGGGACAGGCCGGGGTCTTTCTGCCGGAACAGGATGCGGCTGCAGATGTCCCTGAAGTCCTGGTTGCGGCGCTCGAACTCCTCCACGTGGGCGGCCAGGTGCGAGTTCACCACGCAGATGTCCGAGTTGTGGAATCGGAAGCGGACAGCCACCGCGCCTTTGTTGCCCTGGAAACAGAGGAAGAGGAGCCTCACACATCATTTCGTGCCTCAAACCTCAGCCAGTCCCACAGGTGCTCGCCAACTTGTTACAAACGAAAAGCCGGCTTTCCTTTTCAAAAAGCAGTCTCACTAACATCGCCCACAGGCAGCTCTTACTGACGTCACTTTCACTTTGCATCTCCGGGGTTTGGGATTCGACCTCACGGGAGTTTCAGAGGGACATTAAACACTCCCTCATGGAGAAAATTAGGCCTATATGCCGTCATGGTTATGGGGTCAAATCTAGCCCCTGCTTCAACTCATTTACGTGAGTTTCCACAGCCGAATGTTGTCTCTAAATTGCCCGCGTGTGTTATTATGTAAGGTGTCCTCTGCCTTGTGCACAATGCTGCCTGGGATCGGCTCCAGACCCCTCAATTGGCTTCAGGAGGGAGGGATTCGATTTTTCTAATTCATGTGATGCTTTTATCCCTGGGATCTGAGCCGATGCCTTTTGCTGAACTAAAGCAGCCACCGGATTAATAGCAACAATAAACACCTCGATCACGGTATCACCTATTCCCTTGCTCCTTGCAGCCCCGACCCTTGGCAGTGGGGTGAGACGCGCCGGGCGGCCGCTCACCATCCTTCCCATGATCCCGGTGCCCACGCTCTCAGCCTCCACCTCCCCGATGTGCTCAGCGTGCTCCTCATTCACGTAGAACAGCAGCATGATGCCGACCAGGCGAACCAGCTTCACCTGAAACGGGGGTGGTGGAAGAAGAGGCTCGCTGAGTCAGTCAGTGGCCCCCTCCCCCACCCCACTTACTAGCACTAAGTGACACAGAAGGATCAGGAATGGATGGAAGAGAGAAAGGGCTTACGGTGTCCTGAATCAACCTACCTGCTATGAGTTACTTTATTGGATTTAATTGGGTTAAACCTATCGGATTGTCAGGGGACCAAAAACGTGCATCAGAATAAAGTGTCTGAGAATGAGGCCGCTGTTAAGCGACCCTGGCGTTGGATGGTGTTCAAAGGGTGGTGTCCTTACAAAGGCGTACTTGGCGTCTTGGTGCAGGCCCTCCGAAACGGCCTTCATCCACTCCTGCTCCTTGGGAGTGTCGTTGAAAAAGAAGGCTTCCTTGCTGAGGTCCAGCTCTTGGAACCTGCAATCCAAAAGCATCGGCCATCATTTTCGCCCGCCACCACACAGACCCCCCCCACCCATCCCAAGGGGGCAGGCGCAGGCAGCTTTACCCCACACAGTAGATGTCCGGAGGGTCAGAGGTAAAACCCAACCAGGGCCGGAGGCTCTCCTTGGGGGGCTGCCCATTTACATTGTAGGTACCTAGGAAAAACCTGGGGGGGGGAGGGTTGGGGGGAGGAATTAACACACAGACAAATCCTGTGTCGCCATCACCGCCAGCACATTCAGGGTAGACACTCAGCCAAGGACGTGCGTCTACTCAGGACATGAAAGTTCAGCATCCGGAAGAACCCCAGAATATTTGCATTTCTTTACCCCAGATCTCCGCATGCTGTGTTGTGCCAGACTCTCCATCCATCTGCACACATACATCCCATCCCATCCTGGCATGTTATGAGAATCAGCAGGTAACTAGAAGACTGGCATTCTCAGTTGAGCGCGCGCGCACGCACGCACGCACACACACGCACACACACACACACACACACACACACACACACACAGCCACCCAACACTATAATAAGGGGCAGCGGTGGCTCAACGGGATCGCAGTGACCTCTGGGCGTCATGGCAACAGCAAGCTGGGCCAGCAAATCTAGCTGCGTCACATGACGCCGGTTGAAAACAGCTCAGGCCAGAGAGCAGAGCTATTAACTATCAAGCCAACCGCTGCATTGTGCCTGAAACGGAACAGATACACTTTCAACCCTGTTTAAGGTGGTCCGTGCACAAGGTATAAATTTCATCATCAGGGTTTTGTGCTGGACAGTGCAGCCCAGATTCTTTCCTCCTGGGGACATCATGTGCATTGGTACAGGTCGACTGCGCATGCGCAGGTATTTCCAGGAGGTGGCAGCATTTTTACAGCCCACAAAGGTAATGCAGAAGAATAGTTGTTGTAGTAGTTATGATGAGCAGCTGTTTGGGGAGCTACCTGCATACTGAAATTTTCATACCGTCCAGCAGTATATGGTATTTTCAAAAGCAGCGCTATTGTAACATTTGGAAATCTTGGTCATAAAACTTGCCAAGCATTGGGTGGGCTGGGGGGATATTTCAACACACCACCATATACCGCATTACCGTAATATCAGCCAAGCCTAGCAACAACTTTAAAATTGTTCACCAATACGCTGCTTGTATTTGCTACAATACATCTGCCCTCTGCTGGCCTGGAGGAATATCACTGCTGTATGCATACATCACCCACAACCACCAGCATCCACAGTCAAATGCATAGAACCGTGAGCAAGGGCATGGGGAAAAGTGAAGCTTCAAGCCGCATTGTGCACAGCCCTTTTTGACCAGCAGAGGTCAGCATTACCCCTCCATTATCCCACTACTGTGGGCAAACCTTTGAGCCCATCGAAGAGTGAGAGAACATGGGTTCTAAATGAATTCTGCACTACTGGGACCACGATGACATCACGGTACCCATGGGTGCAGCAAGGCCAAGTATGAAAACAAGGTGCTTGAACGTCATGCTGTGGTAGCACAGCATCAGGAGCGGCTGGCTACGGCTAGTGAGAGTGAGATGCCCCCTCAAAGACCCGCTCTCTCTTAGCCCCGGACTCTGCTCGCTTTTACAAATGAACTTTATCCCGGCATATCGCACCAGTGATTTACACAGCTGGAGTTCCGTAACATAGGAGGTGCTCCCGCACAAACTCGAAGGTGAAGGACTGGCCAAGAAAGATGCGAGAACGCGGGGGACACCGGTGTATGAATGCTAAGCCTGGGGGGGTTTCTGCAGGGACAGGGGGTTGGTGGAGCCCACCTGAAGTTCTTGATGTAGATGTACTGCTCCTCGTTCTTCAGCAGCTCGGAGCGGATGAGGTTGTCCCGCAAGCCGAACTGTGGCATGGCCAGCATCTGCGCCTTGTTGGACACCATGTATCTGGAGGAGCGAACCAGGTCATCCCTGCTCTCCTCGCCCCTCCCTCTCCTGTAGCACATGAGAGTTAGAGCCAACATCCCAACCTCAACCCAGCACACACGTCATCCTTCAGCATAGGCAGATCTCCAGCACAGCCTCCAAGGCCACACGGAACAGCTGGATTTACGCAGCCGTTTACATCCTGGACTGGGGAGAAGCATCATTTAGCCTTGTGCCTTCAGAAGCAACATAGCTCTTCCCTGCTCAGCACTGCATAAAGACAGGAAACGTCCCCCCCGAAAC
The DNA here is from genome assembly GCA_019775955.2 of Pollimyrus isidori. Lineage (NCBI taxonomy): Eukaryota > Metazoa > Chordata > Actinopteri > Osteoglossiformes > Mormyridae > Pollimyrus > Pollimyrus isidori. Next base: position 24,121,351 of record JABFDZ020000138.1, on the reverse strand, counting down.
AGTCAGGCTCTGGAACTTTCTTTCAGCTAACCCGGCAAAACCGTTCTGGCTAAAATCGAATGGTGTGGCAACATTCACAAAGCGGAGCTTTATATAAAGGTAACCTGAATCTTTTTGTTAGGCCCTGAGTCTCAGTTACACAGTTTGGCTCAGTTTGATGAAGAAATGTGCGCCTTGGGAAAGGGGGGGGGGTTAAGAGAATGATTACAGCGACTCGGGGGCCAAGCTCACCTATCCACGTTGTTCTCCACGCTGGCTGGATGTCCCTTTCTCTCAGCCAGTGACAATTTTCCTGTGCGGAGAGGGAACAGAAACCTCATCTATGTAAGGAAATGGGAGGGCCCTCCTATTAGAGCTGCGTAGCAATTAAACTCAACCACACGAGCGACCGCCACCCCCGCCCAGTCCCTGCCAGGCAGCACAGCCAGAGAGAAGTATGCCTGTGTGCCCCATGCATTTCATACTGCAGAGTCAGACAGTAACAGCACCTCACTGATGAGTCAGCGAAGGCACAGACCATCTGAGGGAAGGGAGATAAGGGCGGGTAAAAAAAAAAAAAGAAAACACAGAAAAGACTGCACCTTCCATTCATTTGTCCCTCAAACACCGCCTGATCTGGCAAACTGCTCTTCTTTATAGCCTCAAGATTCAGGCTGTTAATGTCACACAGGAGGAGGAAAGCAAAGCCCACAGAGAATGAAAGAGTGGACGGCAGAGAGCGAACGGTGAAAAAAAGAAAAAAAGAAAATCGCTGACTTGAAGGTGTGAAGCCTTCTTAGATCAGCACAGCAGGCAGCACCTCGTGGTTGATGATACCAAGATGAGCAGAGAGCTCGGTAAACGTGGACAGACTCTTTGAAAAGAGGCTTTAGCTGGCGCTAAAGAATTCCACGAGGATCAGCGCCAGAGACCCCAGGGCCCCCAGGGACCCCACGCCGCTCCAAAAGCCCGGCATGCTATCTCTGCCGGACCACCTTTCCATCCCCTTTAATGGCACGCTCACTGTGTCATACGGCTAAACCAGGGAACGTTTACAGGACAATCCCTCGAACATGATGGCGGCAAAAATGATCTTGAACAGACAATGAACAACAGATGACTTGCATTCTTTGCAAACAGGAACACAGACATTTATTGTCACCCAGAGGCTGTAGACAACAGTGTGATTGCTTTTCAAGGTAAGCGCTGACATACCTTTTAAAATACTCTCCAACACGGTGGTGAAGAAAACAGAGCAGATCAATTTAAAAAAAAGGCTTAAGGACTGTTTTATGCTTCGCTGATGTTAGTTTTTGCTGCGGACGCAAAACACGAGTAATAATGAATTACTGTCAGGAACATTTACCACTGAACTGCAAGTCACTCTAGAAAGTGGCATCGTCTCCACCCATCGGACAGCAAAGGACAATGGGCTGATATCAAATCGAGGCGGATCTCCTACTGGATGTCAAGTTTAAGAAGAAAAATGCACAGCGCACCCCAACAAACTTCAAGTAACACACCGAGAAGGGGTTGTCACTAAAATACAGAAGGGTGAATTGTGATCATTTCAAAAAAGTTTTTTTTAAAAGTTCCAACTATGAAACCTGGTATTTTTGGGTAAACATTAACACTGATGTTAATATTGGCTTTAAGCCTCACACACTCAGGGTTGGGGAAAGAAAAAGCACTCTCGCATTGTATGATTTATAATGTTGTTCTTTATGATCCACCCCCCCCCCCCCCCACAGTCCAAAATGATGTGATCAGGTGACTTAGCATCTCAAAATTCAAAATTGTCCATAGTGTGTAACCTACAGAGAATCGCCATTCTATCCAGGAAGTCCCCTGCTTTGCGCCCAGTGCTCCCTGAGAGAGACATCGGGCCCTTGCAACTCTATACTGGATATACTGGGGTAGTGTGTGGCTCAGTGGGCTAAGCCTGTGTGCCTGAAATCAGAAGGTTGCCAGTTCAAACCCAGCCTCAGTGTTTGAGGGTCCTTGAGCAAGGCCCTTAACCCCCAGCTCCCTGGGTGCCGCTACGGGTGGCTGCCCTTCAAGTTGAGGGAGGTGTAGACAATTTCAGAGATCAATAAATGATCTTATTTTCTGAAAGGATGGATAGATTGACAATTCTTTTGTCAATAATGGCTTATTCTCCAATTCCTTTTGTCTCCAGAAGCCTATTTAAAAGGTCTGGGTAAACACAGCTTAAATAACCACCTTAACACTGCAACGCTCAGCAACAACAACACCATGACAACGCAGAGGTTGTGGGTTTGAATCCCAGGGAGCATGAATAAATTGTGATCTTTGGATAAATCACTCTGGATAAAATTGTCACAAATTAGTAAATATAAAATAAATACCATCTCAGCAAGACCAGGTGCCCAGCTCACCGGTGAAGGGTTAGGGCGAAACGCACAAAAAATAGCAGTTCATGTTTTGGTCCAAAACAGAAAAGGGAACGATGGTGATGCTAAACAGGTTGCATAAAAATGGAAGAGGGGAGATATAATTAGCAGCAACAGAATCCAGCTGCATAATCAGGCCGCACCGCAGAAACAAAGGCAGCCCCCGCAAAAGTGCAGCCCATGCTGAAGCTGGCAGGCTTCCCACGGGACCGGGATGAGAGCAGGAAGCCCCCCCTCCACAGACCTCCAAAGGCACAAGGCGGCCCCCTCGCCGAAGGCGGCTTTCCTCATCGCTACAGTGTCGACACACGAGCATCCTTTGGGGACCCACATGGTAAAGGTCACCGTTTGTGCCCGCTCAGCAGGGGTTCCCACAATGCATCTCTCCAAGTCCTGAACTCCCTGAACACGAGGACGCTTTGTTACACCCAAAAGGACAGAGTGTGAGATGCTGCTGGTAATACTGGTCTCCCAAACACTAACAAGACCACCGTTTCCAGTGCTTCAACAAATGAGCTGTAGAACAATGCCCAGAAATCAGTCCAATCAGTAATTCTGCGCCCCAAAACAGCTGAATTAATGCAACTCTGAAAAATATTTTACTCAGCCATGTACATATTTGGCTTAATTTTTAAATAATCTGAAGGCTTATGTACATTTAAAGGCACAGTACAGAAACACTTGCATTATTTTGTCATGCACATGCTCAGGTGTCCATAGATGTGCTTAGAGCCACATGCATCCAGGATCATCTGCACTCATCACTCATTTTACTGCCTCAAAACACTTCAATCACAGCTGTCTGTCTTTATAAAATAGCAGTCTAAATAGCGATAAATTTTAAAATATTACATACATTATATAAGGTATAGAAGGTAATGCTAAGATTATACAATTCCTTAGTGAGACCTCACCTAGAATATTGTCTGCAGGTTTGGTCACCATATCTTAAGAAGGACATTGCGGCCTTAGAAAAGGTGCAGCGTAGGGCCACAAAAATTATTCCAGGTCTTAGAGGAATGTCATATGA
>JABFDZ020000138.1:24103666-24117828 GCA_019775955.2 Pollimyrus isidori | reverse complement strand
CTATTAGTTAAGTTCTCCCCAAGCGAGCTTGATGGGCCGAATGGTCTCCTCTCGTTTGTATAGTTCTTATGTTCTTAAGAGAAAAAAATGTATTGCTATACAGCCAGGTTGGTGGATATTGTCTGGCACTACTCATAAATATTCGCGTATAGGACGGTGGCATCACCCTTTTCAATAGGTTATCCAACTAAATGCTGCCACACTATTAAGTTTTAGACTCATGCACGTAAACGCTCTTTTAAAATCGACATTCTGAAAACTTTACACACTACAGCTCAGCTCTTCGCGTAAGGCTTAGCCATGGCATGCACTCCAAGCACAAGTGTTAAAAAAGAAAAAAAAAAGCCAATGAACCACCGGAATACAAATGTGCCGCTAAGAGAAAACAATGTATCACTTATTTTTGAGCCCCCTAAAAGACACGGCTGATTAATCCTCAACACATCGTCATATTTATTACACCATTAGGTTAACTTTTAACTTGCGAGGTACACAGAGCCTTTGCGTATTAGATTCAACCCTTGTCCTTTCGCCAGATCTTAATCAGCCGCAGAGAGTCGTCTAATAAGACCATGGACAAGTTTCACAGAACGCGGGATTCGCTAGGCTATATTTCAGGAAATGAAAGGAAATCTGCCTAATCAACCCTGTCTGCACTGATTTCCCACCACCCAAGTTATCAGTGTGAATAAGTAATTTAATCAGCGGACTGTAACGTCGGTGGATCTGACAACTCGCAAAAAAGCTTTCTGCGCTCCGCGTCTTCTCCAAATTCGCACGTGTTTAAACAAACAAACAAACATGAAATACGTCAATCTTTTTTTAAAAGGGGGCAGATTTGTAACAGATTTAGCCCGACTTGTTACCGGATTCCTGGAGTACATCAGGCATGTCTCCTTCTATTCAACCGCATTCACCGCGGCATCGCCTCGACAAGCCGAACTGTGCCGGCCCGGCGCACCCAGGCCGGAGCAATCAAACTCCGGGACACGGATGAACCATGTACACCAAGCCACGGGGTTAAAATGTAACCAGAAAAGGGCGCGCCGTCGCATTTCCAGCACAATGAAGGCCGCCCGCCCAGAGCGATACTGTACCTACGGGTGCGGCGTCGCAGCTGATCGGATCTGGCCCGACTGCAGCGCCCTCAAACAGCCGCGGGCTCCAGCAGGAGGTCGGCTTCCGACACCTCGAGCAAAGTTAGCGGCACCTCGGCATTTAGTTTCGCTTGCATGTTGTCAGATGGAGGGCAGCAATACGAAAACTACCAGGAGGCATTAAGCGGAGCTTTCTATACAGATCGATATAAAGAGGGTAGGTACGGGTCACCCGAATGACATGGTCGGAGAAGCGGAAGAGCGACGTAAGAAGGAAAGGTTCAAAGCAACGAGGTGCTATGCTGACATACAGGTCTGAAGACTTTACGTGGTGGAAAAAATCCAAGAACTTCCACGCCAGAGACGAGCGAACTGAAACTGCTTTGTGAACAGCGAATACCACACACCACACCCCCATGACAAATCTGACAGTCAATTGTGTGCCTTTCAGTCGGTTGTTTATGAGGCAATATTTTTTCTTATCATCAATATATGAACTGAAAAAGGCCATTACAGTACAGGTATAGCATTACTGAGCAATGTTTCCCACATGCTTCCCAGTCCAGACAGTGACAAGGAAGTGAGGATTAATTTGAATGGAGAGCATCATGATGCAATTTATCTGACACTATAAAAGCTACCTGCAGCCCCATCTACAAACAGAGCTTCACTTTCGATCACTTGATAACCTACACATTTCTACTAACTGTGCTTGTGGTTTCAGGTCAACAGAATATTATTTTGATGGTGGACAGGAAATACACTATCCAACAATTAGTGATTTAATTAATGAGTTATTATATTTAAGGCCTTATTAAACTGCTATATTGATCTGTTGATCTGAAAAAAAGATGATTTACATTTTTGTTTTTTTTAATATTGGTACTTGAAAGTAGGCTCCAGACCCCCCATGACCCTGAGTAGGACAAGGGATTACAGAAGATGGATGGATGGACTTTGCTGAGAGTTTAATCAGCAGCAAATTGTGACTTCTGTCACTGCGGACAGAAATGTTTGCGGGGTAAGTCAATTCGGGGGCCTCATGAAACAGAGTGTGTCCTGAAACCAAAAACCTTTAGCTCACTGATCCATTTCTGTAACTTGGGATGAAAATAGATGATGGTTAGATGATGGTTAGATTTGGTTGGGGGGGGGAAGGGGGGAAATCTACATACCACTCATGCTGCATCGTGTGTGTGATATTAGGGTGACCAGCTATCGTGCATCACATTTTGCAGGAAACTGTTGCACGATAACTGCTCTAGATGTACCTGAGGAGCCTAAAGGAGATTCTGGTTTCACTTTCGGTAAAGACTCAGTTACAGCCAACAGTTTGATTGTCAGACGTGGAAAACTTTGCAGAGGATGTTGCAAACACAGTAAGCAGGTATCCAAGAACAGTGCTTGGTCTAAGATGGGAGATATATAGTAAGTTTTTGGCTGAACCTGTTTACAGGGACGGTGTTCGGCAGCAGAGATGGACGCGGCGACAGACACCGGCACGGCGATAAGGTTCCTCACCAGATTTTTTCAGCTGGCTGGTTCTGTTTGACGGTGTCTGCAGCAGCACAGCAGACAGAGAATCTGTGCTGGTCCCTTTAGTGGACCTTCTGTACTTGGTCAGCCAATCAAATTGTGAGGCGGGAACTTCGGTGGGGGACTTCTTGCATACCTCTGTGGATAAGACACCATAGTGAGGAATGTGCGCGCGCGCACACACACACACACACTCACACACACAGACAAACACACACACACACACATTTGTAATTGTATTCTTGTGGGGACTCTCCATTCATTTCTATGGGGCAACCTCTAATCCCACAATAACCTCTACCCATACTATAACATAGCCAAACAAAATACTTTTGTAATTTTTAGTTTGTTGATTGCATTCACGGATCTTTGTGGGGGCCTGAAAAATCACATTGCGGGATACATTTGGTCCACACAATGTAATATAAACATTAGCCACACACACACACAGGCCTGACTGCCTGTATATATATTATGCAACAGTAACATACTGCAGAGATAAACATACATACACAGTGCAAGATCAAAGTCAGTGCACACAATGCAGATGAATTAATATGGTGCAAATCTAGTGCAGAAGACACAAGCAGAATGTCCTGAAAACAGAACATAGACGGGCTCGTCTTTAAACACAGCAAGTGCACTTATATCACCATCTGGACCTATACCCACACAGAATCTATAGTTCGTTGACTATATCGTGTCGTTTCATTGCTAAGCAGCCACTTGCACAGCCTTGCAATTTTGCTGAGGAAAAGGTGACACTTTGTACCCCCGTCAGCTGACTTAGGTGATCGAGGTGCTGAAAAGCACGACAGGGCTGGCTGCTTTGCCAGTTTGATAGCAGCGCCATTCCGCAGCTGGTCTGACCCCCACAGGAACAACAAGTGAAAAAACATGACTTGTTAATCTTTCTCCTTTTGCCTCCTCTTGCCATCCTAAACCAGCTGTGCATTTAAAAAAATCACCTGGAGATTCCTCTCCAGCTTCCAGCCAGCAACGCCCTCCAACGCAGAGAACAATGTGGACCCAGGGGGACCCTCTCAGCAAATGCGGAGATGAGACGACAGTTTGGGCACTTCCGCATCGTACAAGGAGCGCACTGAGCAGCAGAGATGCCCTGTCAGATAGCGCCCACAATTTCACTTCTAGCTGACCGTTATTTATTTACAACAATCCCTTTTCTGCAGTCAGACTCGTCAGAGTGTTGCTTCTTCATTTAGCCTGTGCATGCTGTGGACTCGCGGAAAGGAAGCTCATAACCACAAGAAGAGCAGCGCAGTCCTGCCATTTTCAAAAATATCTCACTCTGTCGCTCATTCTGTCTCTCCCTGGTTAGTTCCTCTTACCTTCAGAGTTCCCCTTGTTCTTCCAGTTGTCGACCATCTCCATCATGTCCCCCGTCCCCCCCCTGGACTGTACTACAAATGTGGCCTATCGATGATGGCCTATCGGCTGGGCGGAGAGGCCGGGCACAGCCCTCGGCCACGTGATCTAAAGCCCAGGTGCCAAAAGTGACACTTTCCCTCTAAAGATTCGGTGGATTTACCTTGGCAACGGTTGCTACGGAAAGGCATTGCGACAAGCTACATTCTGCCCCACAACCTCCAGTCTAAAATAAAACTGGGGTGAAAAACACAACAGCTGCAAACCACAGCTTAACATCACAGATGACAGGTCCAAGATGATGGCCCTCGTTGAATCTCGGAAGAAGTAAATGACTAAAACCTGGCTAAATACTCCACCCCTACCTCCGCCCCCACCTCCGTCACACTCACTTGTTCTCATACTCTCACACTCTCTCTCTCCCCTCCCGTCGTCCATACTCAGAGCTCACCACTTTGCTTATCTGACCAAACAGTTGCTACTCTTCTTCGCCTCTTCTGCTGTCATAACACGCTGGAAGGAGCTGCATGCCGTGCGTCTCTCTCTCTCTCGCTACCGCGGTTTGTTATCGCCCAGCTTAAGCTTGAAACCTTGCATCCCCCCTCAGACTGTCATGAAGAGAGGACTCCGATCATATTTTCTGTGTCTTGTTGCTCTCAGAGTGTTGATTTGAGCTTCTGTGCTTTTACTGACTTTGCAGCAAAACATGTTGCCTGTATAGCTCATCCTTCGTTCTCACTGGCCTGTATGACAATGCAGACTTATCAACCCAACCAGGACCACTGCAATGCCATGGCCCACCTCCGCTCCACGGCGTGGCCTTCACCACTACAAAAACAGCAAGATTCTTGGTACCAGTGAGCTGCAAGTGCACTCATTGTTTTGACATGATACAGAGGTTGACCCTCCCCATCCCTTTAACAACCAAAGTCTATCTCTTTAAATAAACAATCATGTAAGGAGCTAAATTTCCTTATTCTTCTGTATGAGTAAACCCCCCCCCCCCTCACCACCCCAGAAAAAAAGTGAAACTACCAGCATCAAACTACAGAATGGTTCCTACATAAATCCAAAGAAACTACAAGGTAACTCTGCGGTCACAAACATGCACCTACTGCAGAATATAAGGAATGGAAGCCTCATGCAGTGACAATAAGCCACTTGGTGACAGTAAACCACCCTACAGCCACTGTGTTTTGTTCATGTTACCATTATGGTTCTCAGATCTGGTGCTGGGATTTGACTTCCGCAGCTGAGAGCAGAGCTTGATTCAGTTTCGAAGGACATGGTGCCCAACCACAAGGCAGAATGTTCAGCCAAATGCTCTTTGCCATTCTGACTGCACAGGTGCTGGGATACTTTTGGCAGGAAGCCGGACACTAATTTATTGAATAAAGTAAGTATTTTTTTAAAGTATCACACTGGATCTTAAGCAAACATTTTCCCTTCAAGTACTTGCTGATTTGCCATTCAGATCAATGAAACCATGAAAGTGTTAACAGATGTCAGTGGTGGGCCATCTCCCCTGACCTGGCTGTTTGGACAAGCTGAAATGGAGCTGTCTTCGACAATGGGAGGGGGTCTCTTACCACTCCAGGCCCTATTGACTTCACTGAGGAATAGCCGCGTGTGGGAACCAAAGGGCAGCCTCAACTCCAGGTCCCGATCCAAATCTGTCACCCGCACCCTGGTATCTGCGCCTGTGGAGTAAAGGACTCCCATTCAGTTTCAGCCATGTCGCAAACCTTCCACTCATCATAATACAATATTCTGAGGCAAATTGTGAAATACTATGATTTTACCTTTATCACAGTATAGATTTCAATTATTAACCTTGAAATTTAAATTTCGCCAAAATAAAAGAAATAGTTAATTCATTACTGTATTAAAAATAAATACCAGCCTTACCGGGTAACGCGGAGAAAGAAATATTCTATACTTGATAATACAATAAAATAAACTCACCGATAATGGCAAGTTCATCTGGAGAGGAGACTATCGAGAAAAAGAGCATAACGTTAGATACACGCTACCTTCTACAGATTAAACAATTTAGAATGTCACTGTTTCTGATAGTAATGATGAGTTTTCAGGATTCATGCACCAACAACAAACAATACAGTGGTACCTCGATTCCCATACTCACTAGAACTCAAATTTCTTGAAAGTCGAACAAACCAGTTTGACCTCAAACACACTCAATGACCGGACTGGGTCCGAGGTTAACGAGGTGGTGTGGCACACGGAAGGAGCGGACGATCGGGGCAGGATAGGGGTAATGTTGGGATAAGATCTTTATCGCTTTGAAAGCCATTAAGAAAAAAATGCTCTTCTTGTTTTATCCTGTGCATTTTGTGTTTAAATGCCAAAAAAACATGTTTAGGTGTAATTTTGGGGGGCCGGGAACTAATTAATTGGTTTTCCATTATTTCTTATGGGAAAAACACGATCAGAACTCAAACTTTTTAGGATTCAATCCAGAGTTCGGAATGGATTAAGGTTGAGAACTGAGGTACCACTGTACTTGCAATGAGCAGAGCGATTTGCTGCCTTCACCTTCTACAATAGCGAAGTTGTGGGAGACGGGTATTATGTCATCCAGCGTTACATCTTCACCGGTTATCGCCATTCTTCTATGCGTGAAGATAAACATCCTACGGGAGACATATTAACCTATACACAAAACAGCAATCATCGCGAAGATACTGTGGGACCAGAAGAATAAAATAAATGACAACTCACGCGTGGGCCTCGTAACGTGCCACCAAGCCCACCAGCCTGCTTTCGGTGGCATTGTCCACGACGAGAAGACATTGGGCAGCATGTTTAAAACACTTCCGTTAAGACAAATATCCAAATTACATGTGTAAAGTTATGCACATGGAAAAATCGTGACGTTTATTAATGCCATGACACTTAATAAGTTAAACACTTAATAAAATACATGTTTGCAAATTGTCTGTCGGTATTATAAAGTAGTTGTGTTAGCAATACTTGCCACTAAACACTACATCTACTTTGAGCACATTACAGAGTATAGTACTAGTGACCCCTTATGGACACATATTATAGCGGTTCTTGCTGCGCTACGCGCTTAGGTATGAGCGCGCTGCGCATGCGCCAGTTCAGCCTCTCGACAGTGGTTTTATTTATACGTTCAGTTCATTTGACAATACAAACATGAATCATTGACATATAACCAACATTTCATATTTTAAAACTGTTTCGAACTCGAAACTAAACAGATTTTCGTTCAAAGAAAAACAGATCCAAATTACATGGCACGAAAACACGAAGGCCTCTCCTATAGGCACAGTCACATGAAACTTCCTTCCCAGAATACCGTTAACTTTCCATAAATACTATTGCAACTGCAAGCTCAGCTGCCTTGAACTTACGCACGAATAATGCTTCATTTAAAACAATATCGACTTCTAGATTATCCTCGAACCGCTTCCAACGAATCGTATTAGCGGCAATGTTTGCCAAATAAAGGAGGATACTATGATACAATTTTCGTCTTCGGACAGAGTCTCCTGAATCGCTACAGACTGATCCATGCGTGAGAAAGGGTTTCGCCACTACTTCTCACTCCCCAAAATACTACCGTCTGTAAACGCCGTTGATGAGCTCCAGCATTAAGACTTTACGAGATAAGAAGACAAGCGAACAAGCTCCTTCTATACAAAGTGATGGCACCTTCTGCAAAATCAGATCATTTTGCTTTACCAGATGCAACCCGCTGCATCCGTCGCGCTCTGCCGCTGCCACGCAGCGAAGTCTGATGCGTGACGTCACATACCCCCTGCCCTGCCCACATTTTTTTTCTTGCGGTTACTACCGCTACTTTTTGCCAGTTAAGGATTTCCCTCACTCGAAAGGATGTATCTAATGTTTTGTGCATGTATTAACTGTAAGCACTGGGAAAAAATGCATTGCTTATTTCTTCATGGGCTAAAATCGAGTAAGCCAAGCTATAAAAATTATACAGACTGCTGAAAAATATTATAAATGTCGGACATGGTGAAAAAAAAATCCCGAAGAGTCCCGAAATAGAAAAAAATATCATTCGACGTTCGTTTGCCATGTTGATTATTCGATTGCGTTGATTCGATTCTGACAAGGGGCGAATTGAAGAGAAACTTGAACATTATTGCAAATCTAAAATAGTTTGCGCATAAATGCGTCGTTAACTAAGCGTCATCTTGCCTGGTTTGCAATTGTAATCACGGAACATTTGTTATAACTGAGCCTGCATTCTGTTTTAAATAGCTAACACTGTGTCGCTTGTTTCACTGAACCTGCATTGTGCATTGTGCTTTTCACTGAACCTGCGTGTGTGATGATCATATGATGTTTCCTTCCGTGTGTATGCATCGGGATTGCGAAGTCATCCGTTACCGACTGCGCAACAGATTCTATACATAAGTCAGAATGTAGATCTGGATATGGACAGTAGGGACATTTTCTTATCAATATGGTGGGAGAATCGTGTCTGTTTAAGGGAGCAGGGGGTTCAGAGTGATTTGGTCCCTACAAATGCTGAAAGCAAACCTGCAGCTTTGCACATAGTCGTAACTTGCTGACGTATATGCGAGTGTTTTCCACCCAAGACTGACCTCATCTGGATCTGGGTCAGACAACATAGGCGGTGGCCATGGATCAAAGTACAGAAAACTAAAGCCATATCACACGTACATGGTGATTTTGTAGCGCTTGACCAGAGCAGCGCACTATGGTAGATGATGAAATCCAAGGTTGCCAGCTCTCACGCTCATGCAAGAACTCTTACGGCAAATTTATATTAATCCTTTATAAAACTAAAATTAGCTGCATTATGAACGTTGGGGTAATTTTCAAACCATACAGACTATTTACAAGTTAATAAAAATGTAAATGTGGGTGCATATATGTGTGGATTTGTCTCGAGCTGAATGTCTCACGCCAGCCAGTTGACCAAAGTTGGTGACACTGGAGATCTTCGCTGTTAGTCCTTGTGGTTTCAACACATAGAAAGAGCTAGCTGCGCAGTATTTTAAAATAAGCTGCGTGTAAACGTTCATTTTAAGGAACTGATGGTTTTCGTTAGAGAGCACTTTTATTTTACATGCCCAAACCTCATAGTCCTGTGGCTTTTTACTTTGTAGATTCAACTGTATGCAAGGCATACAGTACGACTATGAGCTGCAGTGAAATGCAAGGTGATCCTCTCCACCATTATAAACAGTGAAAGCAGTAAGACATAAAAGTTGCAATGAAAATATATCCTAAACCAAATAAGGAACAGTAAAGTCATACTGAAAAGAAAAAAAGAAAAATCAATGGTGCATGATTAAGGATATAATGTCGAAGCAGGGGCTTCATTAGGCCTGTTTTTGGGGGGCTTTAACCCATAAAATTTTTTTTACCGCCCCCCCCCCCCCCCCCAAATAAATGTGCATTTCTTGGCCTAAGTCTTTTAGAGTGGGTTGCATCCGTATACTGTACATAGTCTACATAGTATACATAATATTCAGTCACAGGCTGTTACCTGAAACTACATAGTACCACACTAATGCAAACAACCAGCATTGTGGCTGAGGGGTAAGATTATATTTTAATAGAATAATAACAAAATCTGAGCAAAAACAATAAAAAAGTCATTCACTATTTTGTCTCATACTTTCTGTGGTATTGTAAAAACCTTTTAGCACTTTTAAAATAAAATATGTTCTATTACACGTCTATGTGTATTTATGGGTCAGTATCTCAAAGAAAAGATATACATAAGGATTCATATTTAAGTATTGTCATTTTCATAACCCATTGGCAAAGCACATATGGTATCTGCATTTTGTCATCAATCTGCCTTTCAAAGTCTGCGAAGTCTCAGCAATTGGCAGGATCACAGAGTATTTAAGGCCCCCTCATCCATTCTTGCAGACAAACTGTAATTCTGCCCAATGTACTGTAGCATGAATACTGTAAGCTTACGTTTGCCAACCTGTGATTTAAATGGGCGCAGTTCACTGACGCAGCATGATCCCGCACCCAACGCTTTGATTGTTCGCATTCTCTGCACGTCGCAGGCAACCCGCCTATCATATTGTTACTCTGTTATTGAAATCATTTAAGGATTAGTTTTTAGGCGATGTTTTGAAATGCATAGATGACGATGTTATTAGCTATGTTTATGAACAACAGCATCCATAACGATAATAATGACAAAGACGACAAACGTAGACTCATTGACTACTTCATTTGGTTGTACATCAATGGCTGACAAGCTGTTCCTTAGGAGATGCCTTTCTGCCCACCACAGTTGTATCGAGTTGTTATTTTTGCACATGAGCCTTCTGGTTTACTTCAGGAGTCTGGATATTCGCCTCATCCCTTAACGGCATGTTTTTGTTCACAGAAATGTCATAGACCGTAAACTATAGACACTGCAGTTTGCAGAAACCTGTTATGGACTAGAGGCGCGGCGCCGGTGGGAAAAGGCAATGATCCACTTTGTAGGACAAGGGGTTCATTAAAAGAAAGAGAACATGCTGAGGTAAACAATGAAAATAGAAGGACTACAAGGGGTCAGAACTATAGAACTGAATAGGAAACTAAAGTAACAGAACCAGGGAAACAGAAAGAATAGAATTAGGTGATCAGTGTTAACACACCACAGCACACAGTGCACAATAAGGAAATGTGTCCTCTTCACTGAACCCATATGTGACTTTGGCGATATAGCATAATGGGTACGGACAGGTCCTCACTGAACAGGAAAACAAACACTGGGGCGCCCCCTAGTGCCTAAAACTGCATCATCTGATGTTACCAGCGGTTAATGGCCAGGATTCCCCGCTGGTTTCTCATGTTGTGCTTCGTAAAGTTTAATATGTGTTTCTTTTAAGGTTTAGCTTTTAGCACAATCATCCGTAATAAAGAAAAGGAAATTTCTTTGCAGTATAGTTAGACATTCATTTAAGTTTTCACAAAGCGTTTAACCAAGATAAGACATGAGACTTTTTCAGGCCGTGTTGCTTGCGCTCGGACCAAAACAGCAATACATATCTGTAGGGGAACATTTTGCGGTTATCTAAATTTATGACTTATCACTGTAAAAAAAAAAAAAGTTGTTTCAACTTGAAATAGTTTGTATTCGTCTTTGTTTCAGAGAACTTAAGAAAATAAGATGTTTAAACCAAGTGCTTTGTCAGTCATCCATCCATCCATTTTCCAAACTGCTTATCCTACTGGGTTGTGGGAGGTCTGGAGCCTATCCCAGAGGCATTGGGCATATGGCAGGGAACAACTCTGGATGGAGGACTAGCCCATTGCAGGGCATACTTGCACACCATTTACTCACGCATGCATACCTATGGGCAATTTGGCAACTCCAATCAGCCTCAGCATGTTTTTTGGACTGTGGGGGGAAACTGGAGTACCCGGAGGAAACCCCACGATGACAACACACATGATACACACATGAAACCCAGGCGGAGTACTAACCACTGCACCACCATGCCGCCACTGCTTTGTCAGTCAAACTAAACATAATTTACTGAGTGAACCATTTATTTTGTAAAATAGATTTGGTGTTTTAAGTAACTAACTTTTCAATAAATCACCTGAAATTTCCATTTCTAGTGGTAGCTATACACATGAGTGCAGTCCCTGTCCCTGTCAAACTCCCTTTGATGCTACTGAATATACAAAATATTACCAAAAGGTCAGCATTGGCCTTACTAATTCATGGACTGGGAGCAAAAAAAAAGTAAATTGTCTCAATGCAACTTCTAACTGTACACACATAAATATAACATTCATCCACTTTCCAGCCATTTATGCTGCTCACAGGGGGCCTGAAGCTTGTCCCAGTGCTGGGGAACACCCTAAATGACAGGCCAGTGTGCTGTGGGAATATTACAGTGTGGGCAATTCAGAGACCTGTGTCCAACAAAAGGAGGTGGGGCATCTGCCTACAGATCAAACTGGCCCACTGATGATGTCATTACCGTAGCCATCCACACCGTGCTGAGCCACCTCAAGCACCATAGAGTATAGATATAGAGAATAGCTATAGAGTATAGCCATAGATTATATCTTGGCTTTTAACACAGGAAACTGCTGGAGCTACCCCCCCCATGACCTGTACCTGGGTAAAAAGCATCCTCACAATCCGGCCCCAGTCCGTTAGATGTGGCTCCTGTGTCTCCATCTCCCTCGCACTCAGCACTGGCTCTCCACAAGGCTGCGTGCTCAGCCTACTATACTCTAATCCCTGTATACCTACAGGGAGCGCAAGCAACACAGTGTTTCCACGGCCTGAAAAAGTCCCAAACCCATATGTATTCCCGGACCAGGAAATACAATGATCAGAAAGTTGTGGACTACAGTGACATATGGATACAGGTGTGTCAGGGTCAGCAGCCATCTTTCATGTCTCCTCCCCGTTTGGCCAGCAGATGTCCTGGCTATCCTGTCCTCCCCGTTCTCAAAGTCTTCAGTGTTTTTCTCCTGCTCTTCAGGTGGATGCTTGGCTCAATGAGCTGAGCATGTATCTACCTATAAACCCTCGAGTACTTAGCCGCCTGCACGATTGCTGGGGGTGTGTCTGAAGGTGCTTTACATGTAGATGCGGCAGTTAATACGGAATCAGGTGTAACTGATCTGATTAACGATGATGACAAGGAAGCAGCTTGCGATGATGAGCCAGACTGCTGGACAAATGACCAAGCGCAGTACTTCCGCAAAGAAAACCCCTGGTTAATTCTAAAAGAAAAAAGCTTGGATGCAGTATATGTGCCAAAATGTCCTCCCTCTCAGACTGGTCTGGTTCATGTTGTTTTAATGGTTTTTCAGTATTCCATTTGTGTAAAGCACTTTCAGACACCCCCAGAAATCGTTTAGGCGGCTGAGTACTCACACTCGCTAGTTGTTTCCTTTTCTGGGCTTCCATGCCGCTTTCTTTTTGCTTTATTTAGCCACGCTAGCATGATTAGTTCATGGACCACCAAAGACGACCACCACTTCCGTTTAATGTATCTTTTTTATTGAGTTTTTCAGTGAACAATGGCATGATGATATTCACAGTTTAAATTGCAACAGTTTGCATTGCTTCCCTGATGCGATTGGTTGGGACTCAGTGGATGCAAATGATAGGGCACTGTCGTGGCTTGTGGGTAATGTAGTCTTATATCGGTCTTGTGATATTGTCTATTCTCGGGCCACTGTCGCTGCGTCGGATCAGTTTTAGTAAGTACCGGAACGCAGAAAAAAAGTGGCGGAACCCAAAAGACGAAAATACAGAAGTTCCGGAACTGTGTTCCGGCCCACTTCAAGCACTGGTACGGATGTTATGTAGGCCTATTTCGCTCTGATACGCAAAAGCATAGCTTCCTTATGGATTTTTAAATAAAAGCTCAAACGTGTAACTTCGGAGAACTTAAAGAATCAAATTGTAATTGGAGTGGCGGAGAAAAAAATGAGGGAGAGATCGTTGAGGGGCAGTGAGCTGTATTTGGATTCAGCAATTAAAATTTGTCCTGCCAGTCACCTCTCGGCTCTAGGTACTAAGACATTGGAGCAGGGCGCGAGCGGCAGACAATGGAAAACTTTTCGATTGGTGCAATTAATAGAATGGACGCTAGACGGCGCACCGACTCCAGAAACGTGTCAGTATTCAAATACGAGCGTTTTGCTAGTAACCAATGTCCAACCTATGGGGAAAGCAGTGCAAAGGCAGAAATCACTTCACAAGAATGTGTTCCAGGGAATACAAAATTAATAATGAAAAGAAACAGGTGCATAGGCCTACTACTGACAGACATGAGCTCATTAATGATGATCCAGAAACTTTATTTGTTGGAATGCTCCAAGCTGAAACCAATGAGATAAAGACTGTGGAGACAGAGAGATGAATAGCACCTCCATCAGTTAATGGCACAATTTCTTTCTTTAAAATGAGGTACAGGGGCTAAGGCAAACATTTATAAATTTTTTAAAAAGAAACCAAAGATTCTCAACAAATTGATGAATTTGAAAGCATATAATGGACATAGTATTGAAACAAAGGGATAGGCTTTAAATGCATATACAGGACTGTCACAGAAAATTAGAATATTGTGATAAAGTTCTTTATTGTCCGTAATGCAATTAAAAAAACAA
>JABFDZ020000138.1:24046849-24066375 GCA_019775955.2 Pollimyrus isidori | reverse complement strand
AGGTCAGTGGAATCTGACCACTTCTCATTCAAAGAGGGCTGGAAGAACCTGCAGCCCAAGCAGAAGCTTGCAAGAGACAATGGAAAAGCATTTGCGTTGTCACGAGTTCATACTTCAAACTACTATCTGGAGAAGATTCACACAGATATGTTAACAGCGCCAAGAAAGCAGGTAGAATATTTTGTCCCTCCTCCATGTTTGAGTACATTATCTTCTCTTGCTAGAATGCAAATCAGCCATTCGCAAAAAAACTCAAGAAGTGTTTTTTCCCCCTTTGTTAATTGACTAGCTTCAAAATCCTGACGTAGCGGTTTGAAAACCTGATAAATTGATGGGGCTGTAAAATACTGCAGGCAAACACTTGACAGAACATGCACACGGAGGCGAATCCTAATCTTTTATTGTAGAATCGGTCACCACAAAAATGTTTCAATATAAAGGCTTACAGGATGCTTTCCACCCTCTGCAGACCAGAAATAAAAGTGAGGTCCTCTTACAGCGGCCATGCAAGGGCCAATCACAAAACAAAGAGCACAAAAAGACATTCCTTCGTCATCGGCCATTTTTGCTGGACATATTGTGTCAACGCAGAGTTTGAAACTGATTGCACTTCTATGCCAGAACAATCACATATAAGGGGTAACAACTAATCATTTTAAGACCTTGTATAAAGTGTGGCATCTAATGAAATTAGATGCATAGCCGTGTAAAACGCCTTTTTATGGAGAAATCTAGAACTGCATACGTCTTAATATCCTTCAGCATCTACATTTTGGAATATTGAAATATTTATGTCACCGTTTCCTGCGACTTCTTGGGTCTTCCTGAAATAACGTCCATGTATCAGTTTAGCAAAAATCCTGCACAATCCTCTATGCCACTGCACAGTTTTAGTTGACCCATCCAGATCTATCAGTGCAGTATGAGCAACGTTCACTTGAATGTTCACTTGGCTTAACATGCCTCATCCTGTTTGAGAGAGCAGCCAGAGGCATGTGTCGGGTGTTAAGTGTGGCAGCTCCTGACCTTTTGTGTACAGCTGAGCTTCACCTGTGCTGTTGAGCCAACTACCTGCTGCAGATGAGCAGGAGCACACCCACAGGATAGCTCGTCTGTCCTGATTGATCAACAGGAAATGGGGACTAACTCATGACTGGGTGGTAAAGAAAAGGAGGTGCCGATCACCTTATGTCACTCTTGCTAGTGTAATCTTAAGCATGTGTTTTCTCTCTCTCTCATTCTTTCAATTTTCTATCAGTCTTCTTTTCATTTCTTATTTTCTGTCATTATTGAGAGCAGATCAGGAGCCAGGCAACCCTCCAGAGTCCATTTCTCCATTAATGGACTTTAACTCAATTGTGTAGCCCTTGGGTGTTTGCTTTTATTAAATAATCATGATCTTATCAAGAGAAGTCAACACCATCTCCGTTCCCTCCAGGCGACCTTGAAAATGTGCGTGTAGGGGGAAGTCTCTCCTGTCAGGAGTCCTGCCTTTGACTTTGTGCCTGGCCATCAGACTATTGGGGTTTGTGGTTCAAACTTGACCTAGGGGACAGCTGTGAGCACTTTACTCATTTGAGGGCTGGTTTATCAGCCAACTGGATGTGTGAGAAAGTCCCTATAGGTGTCCCAAAGGAGCTGGTGACAGATTCTGGCTTATGAACCGGATCTGTTAAATGCAGGGTCCCAGAAGGACCAAGGTGGAGATGTGGACCCGCCGTCAGACCGCCGAGGCCTGCGTGATGATGATTCGTCGAGCTCACGTGTGCGGCACTCACACTCCTGTATGGCGGAGCCACAACACAGGACCCGTGCGAAGCACAGCTACCGGTCTCACTGGCGTTTGTCAGATTTGATTTTCACTTTTATGCATCTGTTGATGTAGAAACAGTCCATACTTTTGGAAACACTGTGTGGATCCTTTGCCCCACAGTGTTGATTTTAAAACCGGTGTGTGCAAGTTTTATTAAATCCTTTAAAAAAAATATATATATATAATAATAATAAATCTACAGTAAAACTCCAGTACTCAGAAGATGTGTTTTTTTCTGCTCGACATAGGTAACATTTTTAATGGATATTTCTCAAAAGGACAAAAAATGAGCCCAAGTAATGAGTTAAGTCAGCTGAATTTCCGCATTTTGCACGTGAAGCGAGCAGCCTGCAACAGAAAGGTGTACTGAATGAGTGTTGCTGGGCCAGTTTAGCTCTACATGTCCTAATCCAAGACGGAAGAGAACAAGAGAGAGCGTCAGCGGTGGCAATTTGCATGTTGAAGAAATGAATTCCGGCAAGTACTGACGTGGGAATGGGGACAAGCAAGAATAGAATCTAGGAAAAGGAGTGGTACGGGCAACAAATATATCTTCTGGGCATACAGTCTTGTCTGGAACTATGACATGCTACAGAAGGTCCCTAACCGTAAAAGGTGTGGGGGGATAGAGAATGGGGGCCCATTTTGTTTCTGAACCTGTACATTGTGTAGGTTTCATCCATGCCATAGTGCCTAGGTACATGACAGGAAATTAGAACATTAATTCATGATTCATGTAAAATCCACATGCACAAAATGCCAAAGTATGTCACCTATTTTGTCCACTAATGCGTTTTAAAAAAGCCATAAACTATCATGAGCTTAATTAAACGATTCATTAAATCCAGTGGAAGGGGGAGGGGGGGAAAGGAAGCTACAGCTTTCTGCTGCAGAAATATTTTATAGTAAGACCATCTGCTTATGTACCAAGCTGCTTATGGTCAGAGCTAAGCCACTTCATTTATTTAGCATGACTTACTTAGCCTGGACACAGCATCTACATTTAAGATATCCTGTGTAATTTAAAATTATATATTACACACACACACACACACACATATATATATAAATCCAAATATATCTTATTGTTCTTCAATAAAATGCAGCTGTCAGTATCAATTTACAAAGGTAACTGCATTGGCACTGATTAGAATTTGATTGGCAAATTAACTCAACTCCCCGCTGCTACTTTCTGACAAATACAGATGCGGCCCAGCGCCTTCGTGCACAACGGTGCTGCACGTTTCACATGACTTGCGTGATCTAGAATTAAAAACCATTTTCAAATCAACTGAAGTATTGAAGTACTCTATGAGACATGTTTACAGAACATTTTAGACCCCTCCCTCCATTTTCTGTAACTGTCTGTTCTATTCAAGGTCATGAAGGGGGGCATCTGGATCATGGAGGCTGTGGTGCAACATTTTAAAGCAAAATATTTAAGTTAGAGAATATTAGTAATGTTCTGTTCATTAACTCACAGATAGTTCAAAATATTACCAATATATTTGTGTTGTTTATTACATTACCTGGTGTATTTAAAAAGTTTGGATGCCAATAACAACAATGTCAAACGGGCCGGCTGTCAACGCCTATGTAGTGGCCCTACATACTTTTCCTGACCTCTACCACTTAATAAACAGTAGTAGCAAAACATACAGAAAGTCCATTCACCAGCCAACCGGGACTCATATGCAGAATGGAATAACAGGGCTTAGCTCAGTCACTGATGCATTTAGATGGGTGGACACCTGGAGATTGTGTCATCGCCACACTCACCTCATGGCCACATTGCTGCCATCGATCACGATGGGCTTTAACGTGCTTTCCGGCTCCTTCTCGCCCTCCTGGGTCAGTGCTGGGCTACATCCCCGCGAAACCAGCATGGGCCCCATGGTAAAAGGCAAGGGGGAAGCCTCCCTGTCGACTGAGGATCCGGCGCTGGCGCGGACGAGCTCGCCCAGCACAGCGTTGTTGTCCGCGCCCAGCCCCAGCTTCAGTAGCACGCTGCGCGCCTCCTTGGCGGAGTAGCCTAGCTTGCGGAAGACATCGACGCGAATCTGGAGTGAATCTGGGCCTCCTACTGGGACCCCCTCCACCTCTTGGTCTGGACTGCAGTAGCTGGGGTCCATACCATTGCCGGACACACTTGGGGCTTTGGGGCGTGCAGATGCTGCCGGGGGAAGGGTACCGATGGCCAACATGTGCTTCTTGCTGATGGGTGGCTCTAAAAAGCCCAAGGTCCATAGGGCTGGGGAGGCACTATGAGATTTGGGCCTGATAATAGAGGAGTCCTCTCCTGGCCAGGCTACGTAATCTACACCCAGGCTTGTACTTTTTCCAGGCCGGTGTCAAAGTTCATGGGGTCTTCCTCATTGTGCTTTGCCCGATTGTACCTGGGTCAGAAAATCATAAAGAGGCATCACTGTTATCAGAAGAACCAGCTAATGTACAGGTAGTTGAGCTACAAACTGTAAACACAGACCGACATGCTCCAGGTTTTGTCACGCACCAGGTATGCACTGAATGTTATCATTTGTGGTTTTGGTATTTGGCCAGAATGCAAGAGTCGTAAGCTTATTGCTACACATCTTAAGCATAACCTTAAAATATTTACTCAAAATAGCCTATTCACCAACACTAGGTGGCTGTTTCACAAGCTGGAAAAACAAGCCATTCTCCTCAGAGAGATGATTTTAAACAAAAATTAAATTCTTGTTTCTTGTTACTACTAACTGAACTGTAGCGAGACAAAAACGATTCCGACAAGTGCTAATTTTCAAACAATGAGTAGAAACACCGGCCAAAAGTAAAAAAAATAATAATTCGTTAATGGTCGGCTTCATACATTCCCCCATCAGACAGCTTCAAAGGGACATCTTATTCAAAATGTATGACGTAAGAAATCGATTAATTTCTGTTTCGAAGTGAGAAGGCCAAAATGTTACAAAAGTAATACCTGCTACGCCTATATGAATTTGTTTAAGAAACAACATCTTTTCCCCCAAGTATTACAAATTAAATGAATGAGAAAGAAGGCATCATTTTCATCGTTCAGGTGAAAAACAGCTCAGGACTCCATTATCGTAACTTTACACTTTTCCTATAAATATTACTTTACATACCGTACAATCTCGTATATCTGCGCTTGTAAAAAAAAAATAACGCCGGTCTATCCCGATCGAGGATTTAAGCTAAATACGTGTGCTGTTCTTGTTCTGCGGTAATCCGAGCGAAGGACTTTTTTTAGAATACCCGTTTGTATATTACAAAATAACGCAAACGGTTACCAGAACTGTAAAAAAATAACGATCAAAATATTTCTGCTTTCCCTACCCACAAAAGACGTAAGAACAGGTACACGAACTGTACTCTCCTATACAGACACAAAGATATCCAACATTTTCTAGTCTCAGAACTACCTAGATTTAAACATATTATCAATAACAGACAGTTTGCAAGCTTACCTTACACAACTAAACGCGTTATGTCCCCTTACCTCTTCCGCAGGGACATCTGGCCGCACCTCCGCCTTTATACCGCATGGCACCTGTGAGCCCTGACGTCACTGGTCAGCTCCGCACGCAGCGCCGGAGCTGTTCGGATAGAGCGGAGAAACGCAGTATGTCACGCAGTCTCTTTCCAGCCTCCAACGCTGCTTATTACGAGATTCTGGACGCAGTTTCTGCGTTTCTCCGGCCTGCGCCTGTTTTCATGTAACTTTTGGAGCCATATTACTCTCCGCTGGCGCCCAGCCAGACATAGGGGAATGTTTGCATTAAAAGTAGTTCAGTCGTGGAATAGTCTGTGCGCAGTAAAACTAACCCCTGCTCATTTCAAGAAATGGGGCTGGCAAATTCTCCGTTTGTATTTACATGTATGCAAACATATGTGTAGTATATGCTTGGAATTAATAGGTAGAATAAACCATTTATTAACTGATTAACTGATAAGTTTACTGTAGTGATGGTCGAGCCACCCACTAATTACAAAGTTTACGCTGTGTAGAACCACTGTGCGTCCGGTAATTATGCACCGACACTTTTCTGGGAACTCGTGTTACAGGAAAACGGCATGGAAATGAGGAAATGGCCCAAAGTGAAAAGGCAATCATTTAATGTGAACACAAACCACGTTATAACCCACCGTGACTACCTTTCGCCTTCATGCTGTCTGGTAGTAATGGAATAATTTCTACCAATGGGAAAAAGATACTAGAAATGATACAGAGTATTATTACTGTTATATCCTTACAATGAAACATGTCTCACGTTCAGAAGTGTCAATCCCCAGGATACAGGTCATTTTTAAAATGTACCACTAGGTGTCACCACAACACCACTCTGTACTACAGTGCCGCAATTGGCCATATCCTCTTCAAGAAATCCAGTCTGCCCAGTGCTTGAAGTTGGAAAAATTAAGTGCAGGAACTCTATTTTTGAAAAAAAAAATCTAGTCTTTAGGATACAGAAGTTCCGGAACTGCGTTCCGCTGCGTTAAGGCCCCTTCAAGCACTGAGTCTGACCATCTCCATGTACGGCTCCGAAGAAAGAATACGGAAATAACAACAACAATAATAAAAATGGTCATGGATTACAGAGGGCTGTTCCACGAAGCAGGATTTCATTGCTTAGCCAGATAACTTGTTGGATTTAAGGTAGTCTGGGCTAAATGTATGGGGACGAAAATAAAGCCCATTTAGTCCAGACTACTTTAAATCCAAGAAATTGTCTGGCTAAGCAAGAAATCCTTCTTCATGGAATACCCCCCTGGGGTCTGTTTCACAAAGCAGGATTTCTTGCTTAGCCAGATAACTTGCCAGATTTAAGGTAGTATGGGCTAAATAGACCTTATTTTCATTCATTTACATTTAGCCCAGACTACCTTAAATCTGGCAAGTTATCTGGTGAAGCAAGTAATCCTACTTTGTGAAACAGGCCCCAGGTTAACATTTAAGCCGTGTATAACATATTCAGTGTCGTAAATTTATAACGTGTTAAGGTGTCCCTAAACAGTTTTTTTAAACACACGCAATTTTTCACAAGTGTTTGCATCGTTCCTATTGGGTGTGTTGAAAGGTCAATTCGGGATCAAATGGATTAGTTTATAATGTAAATATACAAGAATATACAATGATTAAATAGACAGTTTGTTAGCCATAGGCCTACACGATGTCCACGGGGTTCCAACTCTCACACGTCTGGCATAACATAAACGCTTTCTGATTCTCACGCTCACGCAAGACTTCTTACGGCAAATCAATATTATTACTACATTATCTATATTAAATCTATATTATTATGAACCTAAAATTAGCTGCACTAAAAGCGTTTGGGCAGTTTGGTAACCATATGCACTATTGACAAGGTAATAAAACTGTTACACAAATGTAAATGACTGTGCAGACTTGTCTTCAAAATCTCACGGCAGCCAACCGACCAAAGTTGGCAACACTGTGCGCATTTATAATATTGGTGTATTCATCATAATATGATGCTTATGGCATTGGTTGCATTGTAAAACCGGTAATGTCTAATAGCTTAATCAAGTTTTGTGGAGCACAACCCAATCTTCAAATGTCAGCCACACTCCGTTTTAAAAAAAATTATATTTATAATTATGTGTCTGCAAAGCCACTGACGCGATGAAATGAAAAGTTACATTTCGAAGTCACACATTGAAAAATCCATATAGCTTTGTAAGGTTAGTTCCGGAGGGTTCGCTGGGAGGTAGCATATACACCCCAGCCTATGCATAAATTCGGTTCTATATTCTAACTGTAAAGTTGTCAGACAAATTCCTCCCATATTTCTGTCATGCCTTGTCATGTCTTTTTAAGAAATCTTTCCCCAAATCTTTCTCATATCAATGGTCCCAAAGAAACTTCTGTACATATAGTCATAAACAGACAAAACCACTTGTCAGGATCGATCAAGTGTGTTTAAAATATCACCCATTTAATTTCATTTTGTTTTTCCGTTTCAAGAAGTTGTGTCATAGCTACCTGCCTCGTGCAGCATATTGTGTAATGTCAGGAACCAGGGAGGATCCCGATGGTGGGGACAGTCAGCATTCTTGGGTTGCTTTACTGTAGGATCACACGCATCCTGGAGCAAAGAATCTCCCCAAAAATGTGCTATATATGTAGTGTTTTGGTTTATTTTTGTTCAATTTCATATGCATTAATCATTCTTTCCTGGAGTCCTCACTCAGTCTCAGCTTCTTTGTGACACAGTTATATTAGGAAGAAAATATGGGGATTAGTCTTACCTCTTTGTAAAATATTGTGAATTGTACGGGACTCTTCTTTTGCTCTGTGCAAATTCTCTTTACCACTGAAATGCCTATCCGGTCATGACTGTCGTAATGTGGGTTCAGAAAGAACGCCGTTTTGTTTTCACTGCATATTGTGCATGGCTGACATGACAGTAACACTTTATTCGAGATAATGTGAGATAATGTAATGATAATGTAATGTGGGGAAGATGGTGGTGCTGTCGTTCGGCAACCAGAAGGTTGCCGGTTCGAGCCCCGCCTTCTCCTGACCCCATCAAAGTGTCCTTGAGCAAGACGCTGAACCTCAAATTGCTCCCAGTGTACAGGTTGGCGCCCTGCATGGCAGCCTTCGCCACCGGTGTGTGGATGGGTGAATGTGAGGCATAAATTGTAAAGCGCTTTGAGTACTCGGAAGAGTATAAAAGCGCTATATAAATGCAGTCCATTTACCATGAGGGTGAGATGCTAACTGAGGCAGGTCGCTCCAGCTAGTGAAGATGGTGGTGGAGACCCATGCAAAGGAAACACTGTAACTGAAAGGTGATCAAGCAGAAGGAAACCCTCGAAAAGTCTGTTTTAATGATAGATGATCCTTACTTACAATGAAAACAAAGTGTGTAATGGTAATTACAAAATGTATGTTGTATAATCAAAAAAGGTGCGGGGTTTGTTTGGCTCTATGTTAAGTATGTTTTTGGTTTTGTAATAGAAAATGATTCTGGCTACATTGCTGTGATGCTTTCTTACAGCTTAGTACTGGCTCTATCAGTCAGACAGCTTTGTAGATGCTTATTAAATCAACAAGTCAACCAAAGGACCAAAGAAGAGGTTAAAAATAAGTTGAATGTCAAGTGGTACTGGTGTCGCACCCAGGGTGCCCCCTCCCACATGCCCGTGCTTCCTGGAACGGGCCCCAGGCTCACCGTGAATAAAAACCCGCTGTCGCCATGCACCTGTACTTCTTGGAAACCTCGGGGCACCAGCCCCCGAGGCCGGGAAGCTGAGCCTGAGACCCCGAATGGCCACAGCCGGTGTAAGTTTGCTTTTTCTTCCTTTTTCTGTTCTCTGTGTCGATGGGGGCAGCATGCGGAAGCAGTTCACTGCCAGGCTGTTCCTGAGTGTTGGTGCGACCCGCTTCACTTGAGGACCCTCTTTAGCGCACCTTGCTTAACTACAGTCCAGTTCTCCAGAATTGTCCTGGGGTCAGCCGGGCTGGTTCACATGCTTTGAGATTTGAATGTTATATCAGATAAATTCATGGTTCTGCTGCTGTCCTTAGCAACCCTTAAAATGTGCTGTTAACAGAAACATGTCACTGTGGTAATAGTCCATAATTACGGTCTTTTCCCATGTTCTGATGCTTCTCCTGTTGTTTTTCTTCACTGTGTGTTGTTGAGGCTTGTGTTGTGACACCCGTGTCGCTGTTTCCTGGGGGATTTTTTTCAGTGCTTCCTTTCCCATGCTGATATTTTCTAGGCTGTGAACCCTCAACGCAGATATCCTCCCCGAATGAACATGTGGTGACAAGAAGTCGAGGAGCAGAACCAGCGATCCTCAGGTGCCCAAGAAAGTGATTTGCATGATTTAACCGCACAAGCCATGGGCCTCTGTTGTCATTCCTGGCTCGTTCTTGTTTAGAATAAAGAAAAGCCGTAGATAGGGTCACATGTCCCATGATGCCATGCTTCAGGAAGTGGAAGCAGACACTGACACTGAGGACATTTTTTAGGTGCAGGACAGGGTGACCCTGCTGCTTAGTGGATTTGCCCTTAACTTTACCCCATCTTGCTCTAGGAACAAACGTGCGACAGCTTCAGCGGCCGACTCTGGGGGTTCGGGACTGGCGGGGAGGAGGAAGAGGCAGGGTAGGACCGTGGGTGTGGCTGTGCACCAGGCCATCACACACGCTACAGGAAAATAACGGAACAAATTGTGAAGAAGTCATGTCGGGAGAGCTCGGCCAAAGGTGTCTGCCAGGCAAACAAATGAGATAAACGCTCTCAAATGTAGACGCCAGACCCCATGCAGTGAATGCCAGGCCCTGCTTTGATTTTTGCTCCTGCTAGCCCTGGCCCGTGCCTTCCAGACACCCAGTGACTCACAGGGCACAGCAGGAGTGAGAGGTAGGAGCCGATTCCCACTGTGATCTCAGGAATAGAGGAGTAACCCCCCCCCCCAGGCTGGGATGCCCCAGGCAAATGGAAGCATTTTCCCCAACGGTTATGATCACAGAGGACTTCAGAGCTCTGACAAGTGTCTAAACCACGCTCTGAATTATATTTCTCAAATAAATGACCCTTCTGGTTGATCTCCTGCCTCAGAAGGATTATCTAATTATCTAATATAAGGATTATATTATCTAAGTACAGGGTCACTGTGAACCTGAAGCCCAGGGTACGAGCAGAGGACACCCTGGATGGGACGCCAGTCCCTCCCAGCTTCCTGCCAGGCCAGGAAGCAAAAACTTGGACTGTCTGGGGGTCCCCAAGGACAGGGTTGGAAAACACTGCATTACAGGAGACGTCCTCACACACACAATCACACTAAGGGCAATATGCAGGCATCGTTTTACTTGAATTGTATGTCTTTGGATTATAGGAGGAAATTGGGGACGGGAATCAAATGGCGTGGGGCTACAGTGCTACCCACTTAACTGCCGCTTCACTTTGTTATGTATTTTATGCAAATAATGAAACAGAAGAACTGTGTACTTACGTATACCTACCTATATTGGGGCCAGCAAATTTTTTTGTTCTACAAAAAATGGAGAAACAGTGACCTCTGCAGGCCATAGGCAAACTAACTGTTACTCAACTGACGACTGTGCCGATTCACTTCTAAAAACGCCCAGGCTAAATTGTACTGCATTCAGTCTTTTACTTACGTTATCATATTTTTAAGAGTGCGCGGCTTTAAATACCAGAATCACACAGTTGGTGACACTGCAAGACCCGGAATTGGCTCTGTAGCCTTTTATCTTCCCGTGTTGGCAAATCAGTTAGGTCAGTTGAATTTCTCCTGATGGAAATGACGTACATTAAAGAAAAAGCAGATAAACAACATGTCATTCTTGCATATTTTAAAAACTTATCAATTAAAAGCTCAGAATAACAGTTTTAAAAATGTAAAGTTTGAAAAATCAGTTTAGATGGGTGAGATAAAAAGCACATCGCCCCTAAGTGTGTGAGATAATGTTTTTTTGTGTGAGGTACTGGAATTATTGGAATTAATAGAGACCCCAGCTTCTTCTTGCAAGTACATCCTGGTCCAGAGTCCAGGCTCAGTCTGCCAAAGCTCTGCCCACAACAGGTCTGATTTGGTTTCCTTGCCTGCCCCTAATACATTAATCATTTTGATGTAAATAATACTGTCTGCACCTGAAAAGGGAGATACTGCCAAAGCCTGTATCACATGACTGCTTTACCATCTCTGTGCTTGTGGTGCCTGTGTAAATTTGAATTTAGGCCCAGCTGATGGAGAGTTACCCTTTGGCTGCTTGAGGGGATAAGGATATCAGACAGTTTCACGGACAACAGCAGCAGTACCTTTTGTTACGGTAAGCTGGTCCCTGTAATCTCTCATCCAATTCTGGGGGCAGCTGGAGTCATTTTCCTGCCATGAAAATTAATTTTCTTACGATCCGATCCTCCCCCCCCCCAAACAAAAACATTGAAAAGGAATGGATAACGACCTCCTAACATGGGTGATCCATCTTCAGGTACTGGTGACAAAATGATTAACGATTTCCAATTTACTCATGGCTTGAATCTGAAGTAAATCAGATGAGTAGTTTACGCCGCACGCTGAAAGATGGCTGCTGCCTCTCAGCAGGTCCTTCAGATGGTCGCCTCCCGTTTCTCCATAGATCGCTTAGAACGGCTCATTTTTTTTTGCTGGCTGACATTGGCTGCTGCTCAAGAAAAAATTTTATGACTCTTTACCTCCACATAAAAAATATGCATTGAGCTTGACCTAAGTAACCTGATAACAGAGATATGTTTGAGTACAAGTATTTTCAAACTTCCCCTTAATCAGATGACTGTAAAATATAGGGATAATTATCTTGTACAAACACAACAGGGTCATGTGTGGATTTGTTTATGCCAGGAAAGTGATGACACAAAGGGTTGTGAGATATGAGCCACTTCCTGCTTGGGCACACAGGTCTACAGGCGCAACAGGACTCCCATCAGAAAATTTGCCAGTTCATATTCAGTGGCTGGCAGAGTGATCATATCTCTGTTGGGCCCTTGAGCAAGCGCCTTAATCCTGGAAACTGCTCCAGGGCCCCTGGATAAATGGGTGACCCTGTGCTCTGACCACAAGCTTGGCTCTCATCTCGATCTGTGTGTCTCAGTGGAAAGATACATAACCCTAAAATTAATAATATACACTCTCAGGTGGAACCCATGACTGCGGCAGGGTCACAGTTACAGATGCACCCTTAGCGGTTGTGTTATGGACCCTGTTCCCTCTGCTTCTGTCAATGTGACTTTGTGCCACGCCTCACTGTTATATAACACAGGTTGATTTAAACCACCACTTTCCTTCATTGGCGGTGACGTCTCTGAAACCAGGGGGATTTCAATGGTGGTTTGTCAAAGAAGCAGAGGCTCTTGGGTAATGTTATCATGCCATGTTTTGCATTTGTGCTTCCTGTTATAGCTGCCAAACCCTACCTACAGCTGCTATTTGAATTTATTGCAGTTATAAAAGCTGGCAGGATCTCTCCTTGTGTCAACTGGAGTTCCCTCTCACTGTGGTCATTTTCAAGAATAAATTTGCCAGCTACTTTATTGTGCTGGCATCTGTTGCTGGAACGCATCCAGAGACGTGAAATGAAAAACCTTTGGCTGGCGGCATCATAAACTTTTGCTGAACCTCACTGAACATGTCCCCCGATAGGTGAGACACACGCACAAGGTCAGACAGCAGGTGCGAATACAGGGGCAGAGCCCCAGGGTTACTGTCCCCAGCTGGAAGCTGATTGGCCCACATGAAGCCCATCCTCTGTCACTCACCAATTCGACACATATAATTGGTTAATGAGGTTGGTCCCTCTGTATGAATTATGGCCTCTCTTACTGTATACCTACCCACCTTAAAAAATGTTAGAATGTTAGTCTAATCATCCTAAGAATGAGATCAAAAGGATGGCCTCTCCGAAAGCTGCATTTTCCACTAAGATTACCTGTTAAGCTTGTCACCCATGTTGTGTCTCAGCAAGACCATGTGACCTGGCACCTGCCCCGGCCATCCTGGTTACCGTCTGGTTGGCACCCTACTTTCATTTGCCTTTTTCCAGGTTGACTGGCAGTTAACAGTGCCATCTGGCACATCTGCTGTGTGCTTTTAATACACACTCAGTAGTCACTTTATTAGATACACCTGCTCCTTAGTGCAAACAGCCAAACAGTGAATCACACGGCTGCAGCTCCACACACACGCCATGTACGCAGGGTTAAGAGGTCCACTCATGGCTTAGAACTTGTCAGTGATATTTTTTTTGTGGCTGAAAACAACTTGTTAATGAGAGAGATCAAGGATGGCCAGGGTTGTTGCAGACAACATGAAGCCCCAAATAAATAAATAACGGCTCAGTACAGCAATGGTGTGCAGGGCAACGTCTCTAAACACATAACTCATCTATACTTCAGATAGTTCTGCAAGGATAAGTGGGTCCAACCTAATACTGGGTTGGAGAACCTAATGAAGTGGCCATTGAGTCTGTTGTCCTTCCATCCATCCATCCATCCATCCATCCATCTGTCTACATATTCAGTACAGGTTCATTGTCAGTCTGGAGCAGGAATCCTGGGACATGGAGCAGGGCACACCCTGTATGGAATGTCAGTCCATTCTGAGTCCCACTTGTCTGCAGTCACAATCATCATAAAACACCAAGGTCAATCAGATCATAAAAACAACACTTTCTTTTTGAAATTTGTTGCGCACATTTCATCTGGGCCCATCTGACGTAAACATACGTAAATGGCAGTCGAATGGACATTCTGTCTTCATGGCTGATTGCCGTCAAAGCCGGCTCAGATATTCAGCTCTCCAGAACGCCCTCTGCCCCACACGCCTGGCACCTTGCCGGGGATTTCTTCCAGACGTCTGCCTGCGTCACGTTCCCTGTGCCTGGATTAAGGTCCCTCGCCACCTGCATCTTCGTCGTGTTCTTACCTAAGCTGTTTTCCTGGATTTAATTTTTTTTTTTTTGGTAGCATTCCTGTAATTAGTGTAATGAACTTGTGTTGGGAATCTCGAGTTTCGGATAAGTAATGAGCAAAACAAAGCATGCCTGAGATATGTGTGTGTGTGCTGGGGGGGAGACGTGCAGGGACTCGCCCAGTCATTTGCATCCAAGCCGAACGAATGAGGCAGCCAGATGCAATTAATATAGGTGTGTGACGCCCTCCTAAACGGCCCTTGGGGTTTCTGGGAGAGATCCCGTGCTTCCCAAAGCATTGCGAATCACAAGCCTATGCAGGTTTCGCCTAGATACCTGGTACCTGTTGTTCTGTTATTGTTTGGACACCGGCATGCACGCTGATTACGTGTGCATTCCAATAACTGTCAGTCAGAGAGTAAGCACAGTCCCAGAGAGGGATGCTGTTGCCAGGTGAGGGGAAAAAATCTTTGGTAACACAAGGCCATGATTTTAGTAATATATAAAACGCATTAATAACAAATATCAATGCATTCATAAAGCATTATAATCCCGGCTATAAATGTGTGAATACCATTCATATAAACCATTCATAATGCATAATAAATATGGCTGTAAAGTGTTATGCCTTTTTATAAATGGTTATAGCTGCGTTTAAAATGATTTATGAATGCTTTATCACTATATATGTTGCTCACGTGAACTACTAGCATGATGGCTCATCACCTTCCTGCTTGGATTCTAGTATTCGCTGGAAGCTCAGCCTGGCCGTCCCGCCAGGTCGACTGCTTGACAGCTGTATGTTTCTGATGTGCAATTTGTTTCACTTGCACATCAATTTGGACAAAAGCGCCTGATAAATCTACAAAACGTAAAATGATATAATACCCCCCCCCCCCACCGCTTCCCTCCTTCCCCACCCGTCAGCCCACTCCCATGGCTCCTTTCACGTCAGATCCGGCGGGCTCTGAGGAGCTCGTTAGAGACAGGCACACGGTCGGTGCAGGACCTCACTGCCGTGAAGAATGCATGAGCTGAGATTTGGGGAAGCGCACTACCCCCCCGTACCTGAAACAAATGAGTGGCGAACAGTCAGCGGAGAGTCAGCACACACAAACAGACACCTGCCGTCCACAAACAGGGGGTGTCGGTCAAGAGAATAATCCAGGATAGGGCACCAACCCATCACTGCGTGTACACACACACACACACACACACACACACAGGAAGCCCCACGAGGATATGCGGAGAACATGGGGAGCTTAGAAACCACTCACCACTAAAAAAAAACTTCCCTACATGAACATACCAAAACATTCCTTTCTTTAATATAACATGAAACGACGTTATGTTATATTATGACATGCTGACTCTGTGACCTTTTCTTAATCAAGACACATGTACGTACTGTAGATGCAGTGGAGCACAAGGATAGCATATGGGTATAGGGAGTGATTAAGCCACACTTTCAGGTAGGAAACCTCTGTTTTTAGGACCCCAAAAGGTCTTCAGAGTGGTTCTTGCAATTACTGATCATGTCCAGCTTTCTCTCCAGCAGACTAGAATTCAGGACTTAATGAAAAGTTGCATGTTCCTTTAACAAATAGAGTTGAAAAATAGCTTGTGGGAGGAGGTGTCTCTGTATCCTTTCAGGAGTGAACAAACTCCCACAAAGTCCCACACATTTATTGATGAAGCTTCTATTAGCAACACTAGTGCTATAAGTCTTGATATCAGATTTAACATTTTTGCAGTCTCATTTATGGTATATTGTGATGCGCTATGGTATGTATCACTCGGTTGCTTGGAAACCAGCATCCCATTATATCTTTGATCCAGCCACTGCTAGAAAGATGGACAGAACAGTGACTTGATTATGGCATTTTCCCGTTGATCCTAACCTGTTTATGTCCATAAGGACACCTTCTGAATTAGCTACTTAGCAAAAACACACTTGCTTAATTAAATGGATTGTGCCGTTCCTACTGGGATGTCCCTTAACGGGCCAAAAGCATGCCCTGAACGAAAAACATAGGATGAAGATGTTGATCACTCTAAAACATTTGCAGGGTTCATGAGAATTTGAACATCTTTGTGAAGCTTCCTGGACACAGAAATAAGGTGTGCACGGCCTCCGTCAGATAACTGAAGCTGACAAAATCATATAGGTGATGATTTGGCTAAAGACACGCAATGTACTTGGACATGAGGAGCCTCTACTTCTGATTGGGGGATGAGACAGACACTTGTAACTAGGCAGGCTTCTGTTAAAAGACTTACCATCACTTTGGACGTTTGGGATGAAGCCTGGCATGTCCGTCTGAAGTGATGGTGCTATCGGATTCTTTGGAAAACAT
This sequence comes from Pollimyrus isidori, assembly GCA_019775955.2. NCBI lineage: Eukaryota > Metazoa > Chordata > Actinopteri > Osteoglossiformes > Mormyridae > Pollimyrus > Pollimyrus isidori. The sequence continues at coordinate 24,049,757 of JABFDZ020000138.1, read as the reverse complement.
CCACTGGTTGGTTTCCTTTGCAGTTACTGTTTGGGAACAGTCTTAAAATGTCAGTTCTGGATGTCCTGCCAGAAGTTGCTAACGTGAGCCGGCTGAGGGTTTGACAGAATTGAATTGTTTGTGTTTTGCTGATGTAGCTCCCAGATCGCTAACGCGGGATGAAGAAGTGCCAGAATTCTATCAGCTTAAGCCTTGCTCCGTGAAGTTCAGAAATGCAAAGACTGGGGCATTTTGATTTGGTTCCATTTTTTTGTAACCCTATGGGCACCAAGCAATATATTCGCTAGAAGATGCGTTACGGAGATGCATTTTCTGTAGTACCCTTGTGTGAGGTACTTAACCTGATCTGATCCTGTAAAACAACCAGGCGTGTTAGTGGGTATGAAGACGTTGTTTGAGATTAAAGGGTCAGTCCAGCAACTAAATGTGAATGTTGACCATGAGTACCCACCACCCCACTAGCGCATAACCTCCCGGCCGCAAAGATCCCCGAAGCTTTCCACCCCGCTCCTTTAGAAAGCAGATACCTGTGCAGGGGTCAAAAAAGCCTAAGGAAATTCTCCCCCCCCCCTTCTATTGCCTACTCTGAGCTTTTCCATCTTGCCAGCCTTTAGTTGAAGTCAGAGATTCCATGCCGAAAACGTGAATTCCTTTCAAAAAAATCGTACTCGCCTGCCCCAACACTTGCTGAGTTCATATTCCTAGTGAGAGAACGTTGCCAAGGAGACGTGATTGAAGCATTGTGAGGTTCTCATTCTGGAATGCTACAGTAGAAACAGTTATTCACTTAACTACTCCTATTTTAGACAAGCAGTTTTGGAAAACAAATGGATTTATGATAATTAATGGGTATTGGTACATAGGGTGATAATTAAGCAAGCTAAATTAAACAAATTTAATGTAAATTTGCAAAGGTAAGTGTTTTTAATTGCAAACAGCACACATAGGTACAACATAATATGCATAAATATGAAAGTTTCCCAGTTTATATTATGAATTATATGTATTTTGTTTGTTTGCTCTGAACAACAAAAAAAAGATTCACTAGTCCCTTTGGATGTATTGGCCATTTTGGAGAGCTCTCAATAAAGAGTTTAGAATGTGATATATAACGTTTTCTTTCTCATGCTCATTTCCTCTTTCTCCTGTTGCTGAATGCGGTGTCCGTGTGACCGACGCATGGGGAGTTCCTGGCTGACCAATCAGGCCAGATGTGTACACAGTGTTAGGCCGCCGGAGCGAATTCCCGAGACCTTGGAGTGCTCAGAAGCGCGTGCCTATGTTTCTGCAAGGCATAGTCTTCAGGCCTGCCGCGGGGGCTGGCCATAGCTTTAAGTCTCGTCCTGACAACAGTCTGACCTCTCCGTATTTTTCAGAGTGAACATGTAACAGTCTTCTTTAGTTTTTCTTGCTAGATTTCTATTATTCATGTAATTCTCACAGCTATGTAGGAAACTGTTGAAAGTTTCCTCTTTGAAGTTCTGCTGTATTTCTCTCTTTCTTTAGCTAAAAGGCCAGGCTCCTGTTATTTTATGCAGCATTGCGCAGCTGGTCCTTTTTAACTTAATGAGTGACTTTTTGATACATAACGGACAGCTGGACTGAAGAAGAAAAGAAACTTTAGCTGCCTGCATTAGGAGTACCTTGTGTTTTCAATATGATTTCTGGGTTATTGGGTTCTTTGTGAATTATGGTATTAAAACTTTTGCCTGATTTAGTTGAATAGTTTGAGCTGTATTAACTTTCTAACTTCGTCTAATTTCTAATTCAACTTCATTTTACTTCAAGGTTGATGTCGCGTTCATAAATAAAATGCTTGGTTATTTGACCTGTGCTATTTAGTCAGTTTAGAAGAGCATTCCGACAGAAACCATGAATCCAGAGAGCCAAGAATCACCCACAGACACAGTGACATTACTTTATACTCTAAACACAATGAGTTAGAAGAGGGGCTTGTCCCTAGGCCACGTTCCAGCAAGACATTAGACACAAATAGCTTCACTGAGAATAGTGTAGTTTTTCTGCTACTGGGTATGAAGCCTAGACACACCCAATAAAAAAATCAACTGTTTGAGCTGCATTGGTAATTTACCGCAAAGAAGCATGAATACTCTAAAAAATGTAATAATGAATTTTCATCTGGAGAAGCCATGAAGAACTCTTGGGGTTGAGGCTTTTAGGTGTGTGAAATCACCGTTAATATCTAAAAAAGAAACCTGGCCCTTTATCCCCAATGAGATTCCTCATTTGAAATTCAGGAGGGTCTGAGGAAGAAGGTAAAAGCTGTGAACCAGGCTTTGCGGGTGCTTGTGGGAAAAGTGCAACATACATCATTTATATCCCTCAGCTGCACCTTTGTGTGTGTATAATTCCCCCTCCCCCTCCAAAGACCTTGAAATCACATCCCTGTGGGCTCGGCTTTACCATTGACGGACTTCCTCTTAAAGGGGCGGCTGCGGATAGGTTTGTGTGCTATGAGAATGATAACTACAGGCGGGAGGTCACGTGATGCCCTGTGACCTTCGAGCAAACATCCCCACCCGATGGCCATCAAGTCCAGGACACAGCCAGCAAATTTTCTCATGCCATTTTAAAACATCGGGTCTCATAAATGGAAATTATTATCTTGTTTAACGGAAGAAAATGGCCATTTAAAAGATATAAGGTCCAACCACGGTGATCTCGTTAAGGAAACACTTCACCTTGAATATCCAGTAATTAATTAAACTTATGCAATACGAGCTCAAGTACTTTTCATTTTAAATAGTATCCCTACTGTTTATATCTTGATTCCACTATTTATTTTCTTAAAGTTTGTAGCCCATGAATCAATACATGGCCATGTGGTACAAGATCAGTGGTGGATCTTGGCCAGAGCATGATGGGAAATCGCCCAGGGTAGCATCTT
>JABFDZ020000138.1:24012622-24028611 GCA_019775955.2 Pollimyrus isidori | reverse complement strand
TGCCTTTTATTCCTTTTGTTTTGTTGTTTACTCTTCACTTTGGCCCCACCACACAACTCTTGGTGGTTTTCTTTTTGAAAATACGTACCCCCCCCCCCCCCCCCCCCCCAAATAGCCAGTCTGCATTGTCCTGGGATGATTAGAATTTTTTTAAGGCGGGGTGGCAAACCTTGTTATTAGCCAATTACATGTTTTGAATTGGGGACTGACAGGGGAGCAGGCAGTCCTGGAACCAATTAGCTTTCAGCTGTACCACAGCCCTGTATCTATCCCATTCTCTGTCTCCTCCTCCTTGCCTTAATGCTCCATCACTGTAGATGCTTCATCTAACCTTTCAGTGTCTCTGTTCTTATGCTGTTGTGGGCAGCAGCTATCAAGGCAGTTAAAGACCTAGATGAGGTAATATGAAGGTATGAACGAGCTTTGAAGGTTAACAGTCTGGGGGGGGGGGGGGCAGGGGGCCCTACACTTCTGCCCCTGAATACTGGATTGAAAGTGGGCAGAAAATTTGATGTTAATGCAATCTTTACCCATCACTGTTAAAATGTGAACTGCAGCTGATCTGCTGATCTATCCAACCCAGAAGGTTCTCTGTGGGTCAGAGCAGGGATCCGCTCTCCTGCTTCTGGGTCCCGTCTCTTGAACTCTGGGTTCCAGGGGGAAGCCCAGGCGATAACACTGGAGAGAGACCTGCGGTGTGTGCTTTTCCATGGTGATGTCATTTGCCTTAGCTGAGTACAGTGGTTCTCAAACTTTCTCTGCAGGGCCGCCCTTTTTTAGATAGGAACATTATTGAACCCCCCCCCTCCCCCACCCATTCAAACTACACAGGTTCAGATTCAAACTTTATTTGGAATACAACTCCCTTTTCTAACTAAGTGAAACTAATGCAATTACAAAATACAAATTGTGCAATTTCACCACTGTGGGAGAAAAAAGAGCAATCAATTAAAAATCAATGTCCAGCACAAGTTTGAAATTCTGCAAATACAGATTTAACATTCCTGTTAATATTCATTGGCGTACACAAATTAAAGTTTGTTTTACGATTTGTTTTTAATGATAACCGCAGGTTTCGTCATGATATGGTTAGATTTTTTTGTCGGGTGCTGCAAAACGTTGTCACGAGTCAACATGTCAAATGGTACAAAAACCTTGCAAGAGCAAGACGACTTAAGACAGATCGTATAACACCTCTCAGCCGGCTGAACAGACTGGAACTGCCCCCCGTACGACACAAATTTGCCTTTATTGGCTGAAGAACGTGTCGTTTGTATGACATTTGTATTCCAGGAAGTTCCGATGCGTTATCTGCTATTTCTCCCATAAATATCACATAAAGCAGTGAGAACTGCTTTTCAGTTAATTTACCTGGTAAAATAAAGTTTTTTTTAAAAAAAACATAAACACTCTAATAGTACACGTAAGTTAGTGGTTCATTTATTGTTAGTTACTGTATTTGAACCGTACTGTACTGTATTGTTATTTGTTTAATAGTCCAGTCTGTGAAGAATTTTTTTTTGGGTGGCACATGCCCCTGAGGCTATCCCAGTGGTGCGCCCCCAGTTTGTGAACAATGGGCTGAGTATCTGAGGTAAAACGAGGCAGGATATACAGGCATAACAGATCACGACCAGAAGGGGGCAGTGTGGTGGCGATCACCGCTTCACTGTGATTGATTTATCATCACACAGCCCTCCTTTATTTGTTCAACTACAGCTTTCATCCCGCAGACCAGCTCATGGCCGGGACTTAAGGATTTGCTGCACTGGAATTCAGATAAGGCTCGGGGTTGAGGCTGAGATCGGACCGGCGCGTCAGAGGGGTCCAACGTGAGCCCTTTGCTGGATGACAGCAAACACCCTTCAGAACCAAACGCCGAGACTCTAAGGATCGGAGCGCTTGTGTTCCCCACCTCCCCCATAATGGCTTTGCTTTCATGTGGGTAAACACGCCCACATGATCCATGGCTGAACTGCGCTACCAGTTGGCTTTATTCATGATTTCCCCTCCCAGAGGGAGAATTATCATAAGGAAAAAAATTCCACATCCCAGAGCATGTCAGTTTGAAGGGGAAACTTACTTTGAATCAGCCACTTTCAGGGCCTGCAGATTCCTACCTGCATTTACAAGGTAGCTGCTCTCGTCGTGTAAATCGCTCCACTTCCTGTCAAAGACCTGGAGTCCTGCAGATGAACACAATGCCCTTTTCTGTGCCGAGTAATTTGGCAGAACAAAAATCCCTTCTGCTATTTTCTTGAGGAGCATCACAGTGTCCATTATGAATCCTTCACGTAAACGTGGCGCACAATTGTGCCGACGTGACTAACAATGCGGACGGCTCTCTGCCATCCGACCGCACGTGGCGCCTCTATGGATGGAGCCTTTCAAATAATGCGAAGCATGCCGATCTTTTGTGGTGAAGTCAGAGGAAACCTGGGTATGTATTTGTCTTTGGGTCTTTAAAATATTAATATTTTAAAGTTTGAAAAGAACTACTAGAAAAGAAATCAGGCTGATTTTGAGAGAGATTGCGTGAAGAAATATCCCTTTGCTTTTGCTCCAGTAGACATGTCCAGCTCAGAGAGAGGCTTCATCACTCAAGGCCAACAATCGAGGCCTGGGGCAGTGTGTGAATCCTCACCATCCAGGAACCCAACCGGCTCAGAGATCAATTTCAAAGGGTCTTCTGATGGAGTGTGAGCAGGCAGATGGGCCCTTGAGACGTAGTGGACGGAGGGGAGGTGGCGAAAGTGGGGCGTTGCTCTCAGAGGGGCGTGTGAACTGCCAAGTCACATGACGTACTACATAATGGAGCTTGGGGCTGTTTGCACTGCGATCTTATGGTCAGCACAGGACATCTGTTTGTGAAGTATTCTTCAGGTGAGATAAGAAATATTACAGATTGCAGTGCCATTTTATAGGTTGCTGTGCCATCTTATAGGCTAATGTGCCATCCTACAGGATTTGCTGCCATCATACATGCTGATGTGCCATCTTACATGTTGATGTTCCGTCTTACAGGCTGTGCTGCCATTTTATAGGCTGTGCTACTATCTTATAGGCTGTGCTACTATCTTACAGGCTGTGTTGCCATCTTATAGGCTGTGGTGCCATATAACAGGGTGATGTGCCATTTTACAGGCTGACGTGCCATCTTACAGGCTGACGTGCCATCTTACAGGCTAATGTGCCATCTTACAGGCTGATGTGCCATCTTACAGGCTAATGTGCCATCTTACAGGCTGACATGCCATTTTACAGGCTGTGCTGCCATCTTAAACACTGTGCTACCATCTTACATGGTGATGTGCCATCTTACAGGTTGTGCTGCCATCTTATAGGCTGTGGTGCCATCTTACAGGCTGACGTGCCATCGTACATGCTGATGTGCCATCTTACATGCTGACATGCCATCTTATAGGCTGTGCTGCCATCTTATAGGCTGTGGTGCCATCTTACAGGGTGATGTGCCATCTTACATACTGATGTGCCATCTTACATGCTGATGTGCCATCTTACATGCTGACATGCCATCTTACAGGCTGTGCTGCCATCATACAGGTTGATGTGCCATCTTGCAGGCTGTGCTGCCATCTTATAGGCTGTGGTGCCATATTACAGGGTGATGTGCCATTGTACAGGCTGTGCTGGCATTTTAAAGGCTGACGTGCCATCTTACATGCTGACGTGCCATCTTACATACTGATGTGCCATTTTACATGCTGATGTGCCATTTTACATGCTGATGTGCCATCTTACATGCTGATGTGCCATCTTACATGCTGTGCTGCCATCCTATTGGCTGAGGTGCCATCTTACAGGGTGATGTACAATCTTACATGCTGACATGCCATCTTACATACTGATGTGCCATTTTACATGCTGATGTGCCATCTTGCATGCTGATGTGCCATCTTACATGCTGATGTGCCATCTTACAGGCTGTGCTGCCATCATACAGGTTGATGTGCCAACTTACAGGCTGTGCTGCCATCTTATAGGCTGTGGTGCCATCTTACAGGGTGATGTGCCATTGTACAGGTTGTGCTGCCATTTTACAGGCTGACGTGCCATCTTACAGGCTAATGTGCCATCTTAAAGGTTTAATTTCTTTGACTGCCTAAGACATAGTACCGTATATTCCCCGGCATATGCTCTGTAAATGAGCTCTGCTCAGTCTTCTGGTCACGTGTCCGATGCGCTGAAACGCCTTTTCCGTCACGCAGACCATGCTGCCCACGCCGCTAATGGATCTCTTTCCCGAGGAGCTGACATATTAATTTTTACAGTTTTCCCACTCGTTAGAACCAAAAGTATCCCTGGTCTCTGCGCAAGCTCTTTAAGTTGTTGTTTATGAGAGTAGCCCAGATTCCCACTCTGTGAATATGTAATGCATCTTTATTGAGATGCTGAAATCATTACAGTTCATACATATGTATTTCTTGATGGCTGGGGGATTCACAGTGGTATATAGAATTTTTATCCCAACTCTATGATTATTTCTGTATGTTTCTTCTTGTCCTGAGCTTATTGTTTTCTCATGGGTGGTGAAATATTATAGCAAAGACTGAGGAGGATTCGGCCCAGTTTGAGTGCTGCTGTCACTGGTCCTTGGCCGAATAAATCTCCATATTCTGAGTTTCCTCGGCTCTCTAATTCCCTCATTAGGCCCATTTGCCTGTAAGTATTGCTTTTAAATTTGTACCGTCTTTAGCAATGGCAACTGTTCGAAAACCAAAACACTGTGCTCTAATCCGTACCCTGGACGATCTCTTTAAAATGTCTTTTTTTATCTCTTAGCAACATACCTGGATGTTTCTCCATGGCGAGTATATAAAGAGAACCGTCAGTTGCCTTTAAGTACTATCAATAACTCAATAAGCAGATAATTACATAAATTAATTAGACACACATTGTGAAGACATCTTAATGTGTTATGGCTGTGCCGGAGCCATTAATCGAAGAATGTCACTTTAAACGCAAAATAAAACAAAAGAAAACTACTGGCAGCAGGAACGTCATTGAGTCTAAGGGGGCGGCGGGTGGAATTATTTTTTCTGATGCCCCTTTTCAGCCAATGACTCATGAAACTCAACAAAAAAATGATACATAAAAAACCCAAAATATTGAGCCCTAAGAGTGCTATTCCCACGGACTAGAAAGTGTTCCTTAAAGAAGCTTTGACTCTTACCAAAAATGTATTTCTCCACCAAGTGACACCAGGTGAGCACCGAGCCTCAGCAGGATCGTTCCTGTGAATTTTCGGCTGTTTAAAATGGCAGGGAAATGCACTGCAGTATATGGAGACATGCAGGATGGGCACATTACATGTGGCGAGATGATGGAGTGCATCCTCTCTTTCTATTGGTTGGCTGACAATGCCCTGCCTCCTCAGAACCACTGGATTGGCTGCAGTGGACGACTTTCTACCTTCTGCTTCCAAGCCTGATCCTTTTCAGAGCTTCGACGTGGATGGATGTCAGGTGCAGCTGGTCGTTCAGAAGCTTCCTGTTAAGCTCAGTATCTCCGTCTCTGTGGATGACGGCATGTGAAAACCTCGACTTTCTGTTGTACCTCGACGATGCCATACATTGCTGTTACATAATGGACAACTCGGGGACAAAAATAATCTGCTGGAACAAAGACGGAGATTCTCATTACTCTGAGTTATGTTGTAATGAGCTCCAAATGACATAATTCTGCCAAGGGTATGGCATTTGGAGTTTCCGATAGCGATGCTATAATGTTTGCCAGTAGTGGTTATAATGTGGCATGACTTAAGACCAAGTCCAATTGAATTAAGAGCAAGGCTCCTATCTGTACGTGCTTTAATCCCAATATGAAAAGCATAATGTCATGTATAGGGCTGTTTCAATTCATCATTCCTGCCCTGAAAACACACCGTCTACTTTTCTTTTACACAATAGGTGTCTAAGTACACTTCGGTGCTTATTTGAAAAAGTATGTAGTACTTAGATTACTGCGCTGAGTACAAGGGGGCTGGGTTGAGAACCATCATCTACCCGGTGAAAGGAGGTCGCTTTGGCTTTGTCAGTATAAAATTCAGCCGTTGGCCTACTGAGGGACATGGGGGTATCTGGAGCAAGCCTGGGGAAGGGCTTGAAAGACCTGGCTGAAGAGGCCGAGATGGGCAGCTTTTGGCTCTAGTTGAGGAGAAAGGAGAAGAGGTGTGGAGATAACACCTAACCCAAGGTCCAGCAGCAGGGGGTAGTAAGGAGACATCCCTGCCACCCCACCACAAGGAGATGTTCTGGACTTAAAGGTGCCAAATATTGCTATCCGGGTGACAACTGTGTAGCTGACCTATGCACACTGGAGGAGGTGCAACAGGAAATAATGCCAAAGCTGGTTAACTCCAACCTAATCAATGAGAAGAACAATCTGGAAAGTAAGTATATCTTTTTATGCTTGTTTTCCTCGCAGAGCTGGAGTAAATCCTGCATGTCTATTATGTAGTTTAGGATGGCATTGTTATTATGATTTATGTTTATCGATAAATTCCAAACACTACCTTTGGTTCATATCAAAGGGCATAGATATTCAGTCTGAGTGTAATAATCCTCAGATGGAGAGTGTATCTGGACCCAATTATTGCTCGTCATTTGGGTCCTCTGTCCTGTAAAGGCCCCAGTGCAGTCTGATCAGTTTAAGATCTTATACTGAATTCCTAACCATTTTTCGGTTGTTAATGGATTGATAACATTCTTCACAAGGCAGAGTGAGAATATCCAGTACATCCTCACAAACTTGCAAGGTCAGATGTATTGTCAGAGCTATGGTCAAGAATCTTGTTCAAGGATACATCAGGAGCACCTTGGAGTGGGATTTGAACCAGCCACCTTCTGAGCAGACAACCGCTTCTTGAACCATGACACCACCCTGGTGACACTGACCTGATGAGGACCCCTGCTGGTTATTCCATGTTTTGCATTTCAGGTCAAGATGCTACAAATCCAGACTAAGATTTTGTTTCTACCAATCAGCTCAGTAATGCTGTGACTCTTTATACTCAAGTGGTTGGTAGAAACTAAATCTTGGCCAGGATTTGTAGTTTCTGGACCTGAAATTCCCAACACTGTGGTCACTTGATGTCTGCCATTTGAGCAGTAACAAATCACTTTGCCAGGATTTTTTAGGAGCTGTCTGTTTTTTCTTGTCTGACAGTGTTGTGTTTAGCCACCAGAAATCTGGTCTGCTGAAATGAGAGCTCGTGTAATCCTCTCGCAGGAGGACCTCATCGCTTTGGACAGTTTGCTCTGGGCTCAGTCTTGCGTGCGGACGATGGGAGTCCTTCTGTCTTCTGAGTTCCTGAGCTGCCGGTTTGTGGCGTAATGCTATACCTAGGCGTGAGGCCTCATTAGTGCCCACTCGCTGTGCGTGGTCTTCAGATGCTCTAGGTGTCTGCTAGCAGGGCCACTCAGATCTGTTAGAATAAGTTTTTTTTTTAAAAAAAACAAATCTCTTTCTCACGGTGGCAGAACAAACTAGCAAATCCTTGCCATACAATTGCACAATTATGTGAGGCTATTTTGGGCTTCTTTGGAATAACATTATGGTCAAGTTTCTCTATTTAGTGGCAGAAGTAAAACTAGACTTCAAGACTGCAAGGCCTACACTAAAAATGACATAAAATCATGCATAAGCACAACAGAGTAAAACCTTTCTCTACCTTGGTGTGTTGTACTTACAGTATATGTCTTTCTTCCTACTGGGTAAGTGTAGGACTTTTAAAACAGAAAAACAGGTCTTGAAGAACTCTTTCCAGAGGTGGTACAATGCTAATAGTTCTAGGTTCTAAAATGCAAAGTTAACAATCTGACAGTTGGGTCTAAGATTTTAATGGGGGGGCAATAGCATTACCAGAAGGGGATTATTACTCAGCAGCAGTTATTTTTTCTGTGGGGAAGGAGAGCCACAAACGGTTATCCGCAGGGACTAGGTGGTTTACTTATACATATAGAGATTTATTTTATACTGTATGTGTGTAGGTCATGTCCTACCCGGACTACATATTATGAATTTCTTAAGGTAGTTAAAGGACAGCCTGGATTTGCTAGTCTTTCAGAAGATGTGTCCTACTTTCCTGCTGAGTGATGCTGGGTCCAATCCAACCTCATTTGGACTCATTAAGCTAATTACTTTTTGTCTCAATTACCTCAATTATGAGTAGGCCCAGTGACACGTTTTTGGCTGTTTGTGTAGGGGCCATGCCGTCTTCAAGGACAGCAAAGACTCCCGCTTCATGTGCAGGGTGGAAGCCAGGACTGTTATGCAGCTACATCTCATATTTTTGGCAAAATGGTGGTTAAGCGGGGATCACTGTAGCACCCACTCCAGGGCAGAGGGTTCAAAACTGACCCCTCTGGCTTTTGGCGCTTTCCCACTGGTATGCAGGAACCGAGCCGTACTATGAAGAGGGACTAGTCACAGCGCGGTGCCAGCCTGCTATGATTTTCTGCTGCAGAGGGAGTTGCCAGGTTTGCAGAGCGACAGTGATGTAAATCTGAAGAGTCGCTTATTTACTGTTCAGATGGTGTGTGTTAATTTCCTAATTTTCTAGCACGTCTGTGAGAATTGCCATCTTATGGTACGTTAGCATCAAATGCTAGTGGAATTAGCATTTTCTTGTGTAATTTTGCATTGCGGATCTATTCTCTTCAGATGTTCTATAGTACTTTTTTAAAGTAGGTGGTTGGAAATTTTCAGGTTCTGAGGTATGGTGAATGCATCAATACTTGACGATGTGTGCTTCTACTAATGGGTAATATATAGAATATGCCTTTTTTTCCTTTAGACAATCCATACATTGGACAGAACACTGGTATCTCTGTGCATTTTCACCAGTCAGATGGTGGTGACGCAATCAGATAGATTTGGTCACACTACCAGCAGGGCCTGAATTGATCGCAGCTTGGATTATTTACAGTGGAAAACTTTGTTTGGGTCCGGCTTGGTGGCTTGGTTCTTGGTAGCAGTGGAATAGTGGCAATTGTGCAAGGAGTTTGCATGCATTTGTGTGTGTGGGTTTACTCCGTGGTCCAAAAACACAGTTTATGTGTTCTTGTGTGTATAAACTACTCAGACCATGTGTGCGCCCTGCGTAGCACCCAGTCCAGGGTGCCTCATGGCTCAGTCTCACTGTGACCCAACACTGAAATAGTGGCACGAATGAATGAATTTGCCATGTTTGCTATTCGCCTGTCGCAAACGATGCCATATTTTCACCCCTTACTCTGTTTATTTCTCACCAGTAGACTCCCTCTTTATTCAAATATGTCACTACTGACCTTGTCCTTACTTACCTGTGCTGACACCTCACAGTCTCTTTCAAACATCCCCCAACCAACCCATGGTGCAATCAGCAGAATTAAATCTGCTATAAAGGAGAGTTTGACTCACACTGTTTCAAATGTTTACATTTGGGTTTCAGGGTATTTCAGGGTATTTATTTTATTTATGTTTTGCACTTGCACTTATCATGATGTATGGATGCTCCAAACGCAATTTTGTTGTTTATAACAATGACAATAAATACTTGAATTGAATTGAATTGAATTGAATTGCTAGACTCAGTCCGAGAGAGTAAATGATGAGTGTACAGTAATGGTCTGAGCTTTCGGACAGTACTCAACATATAGCATTTCGTTTTTGCTTTTATTGTGCTTTTTTAAGAACCAAACTGTAACCCAGTCACAGATCACATCGTGAGACCTTAGCTTGCTGTCAAATATCTTGTCATTAAACAATATACAGTCTTTAAGCCCTTCCACTCCTCCTGTCATTTGCACCCTTAATTGGAGAAGAGTGCAGAGTAAAGCCTGTATTATGGATCCGGTGCTTTAAGGCTGTGTATGATCAGCAGCATCTACATACATACATCAAGCGCCTGCTTCAAACTGACCAATGGGAACACTGCTCTGAGGCCCAGGATGATATCAATTTCCTTCTACGAACCGACCAATGGGAACACTGCTCTGATGTCCAGGATGATATCACCTTCCTTCTATGAGCTGACCAATGGGAACACTGTTGTAATACCCAGGATGATATTAATCTCCTTCTACGAGCTGACCAATACGAACACTGCCTTGATGTCCAGGATGACATCAGCCTCCTTTTACGAGCTGACCAATGAGAACACTACTGTGATACCCAGGATGATGTCAACCTTCTGCTTCAAGCCAACCATCGAGAACATGATAGCCAGGGTGACATCAACCTTCTGCTCCGGACGGACCAGTGAGAACACAGGCCTGATGGGCAGGGTGACATCACCCTTCTGCTCCAAACCTCATGCTGTGTGCTTCAATGGTCGTACCTGGAAAATCACCATTATAGCACTCTCAAAGATTCAGTTGATTTTTTTCCCATCTTCACATTTTTCATGGCATTGAGCAAAAACCATTTTAGTAGCTAGGTATCTAGTGATGAAGAACCAGATGGTGGCAACGTGGAGCAGGCAGGGTAAACCCCAGGGTAGACCTCATCGCAGGCAGGGTAAACCCCAGGGTAGACCTCATCGCAGGCAGGGTAAACCCCAGGGTAGACCTCACCGCAGGCAGACCCAGGACAGGAGGCCGCACACTCAGCCGGGGACCTCTGATGGTATCACGCTGAATCGCATTTATTATTTTACAGTCTTCTCACTGGTCTGGCTAGCAAGCTAAACATGTTTAATGGTAACCTAAAGAAACTTCATAGCAACTGTAGATTTTTAAATGAATGAAACATAATACAAGACAGTGGGCTTTGGGGGGGGCAAAGACCAGAGATTCTGTCCCATTTGCCCAAACTATATAAAGTGCCTCCCTTTAAATCCACTAAGGTAAGGTGGCCAATTGTCCAGGGCGGCATCTTCTGAGAGCCGCAAATGTAGCAAACTGATGGGGTAGCCACTGCCCCCTCTCACCTCAGTTCACAACGTTACCCCCAAAGGTGGAAAGTTCAGATCCGGAAAGTACAAATGCAGACCAAGACTTTGGTTCATCCACCCAGCTGAGTCTCTGTGACTGTGACTATAGTCAACTGAGTGGTGGAAACAAAATCTAGGTCTAGTTTTACAGTTTCTGGACCGGAACTGCCCACCTCTGCTTATCCCCCCCTTATTGGTTGACATGTACACGACTGAGACAAATGGTGAAGCTTATCTGGGACTTCGATCGGCACTACCTTTGTGCACCTGTCTCTAAAAGTCTCGAAACAGTCATGCTGAAACTCAAGTGTGCTTTAAAGTGACTCAGTATTAGGGATCAAGAGGAGAAGTGAGTATTACACTACTGCCGACTGACGGACTAACATTTTGGCACACTCATCCATCTTCAGAAGCTTGTGACTGATTAGCGTCACTGATGGCTCGGTTCATATTGCGGTGTGTACCTCCAAATCCGTCTTCATGAGCTTATCGATCATTAGCATCGCTGATTATCATTGCTGATAACCACACTGTGGTGTACTTGTCCATAGTCATCTTCACAAGGCTGTCCCCGTTCAGCTTTGCTGATTGCCCATTCCACACTGCGGCGTCCTTGTCAGTAGCCATCTCCTGGAACTCTGTTGATTGCACCTTGTGATATCATCTAAGCTAAACTTCAAAAACTGGCTTTGATTTCTGCAGCCGGCTATACCTATTAACTGCGGATCAGCCCTTCAGTTACGTAACACCCCTTCCCTACTATTCTGGAGGTGTTCCCAAAGCATCCATGCGGTGTTTCCATGGATTCAGAAGCATAAAACACAGTTGCTGTGATTGTTACCCCATTAGCCCAGCATGAGTGTCTTCAGGGTCCTTGCATCACACATACTGCATTAAATAACAGGCAGCAACCAACCTGCTACCTACAAATTGTCACTGCATAAGTGGGTGCAGTTCCTCTCTCCAAAACCATGACCTCAGCTACGGTCCCACCGATATGGAACAGTGACCTAGAAAAGTTAGAAGAAACATTTAATTTTCCAGCTCATTTTGCATTTAGTAGTGGATTGACTGCTCATTACAATGAAGCATCAACACATGATAAGAGCGTGACTAATTTTGACTAATGGGGTCTTGTATCTGTCCTGGCTTGCAGGTACCTTGCTCTTGTTTTACATTTTGGAGGCTGTCAGTCTTCATCAGGCCCAGCAGTTAGTGGCCAATGGGGGCGGCACTATGGCTGAGGAGTTTTCACTGTTGCCTCTCGCCTCTGCGATCAGGGTTTGTGTCTCGATTGTTGCTGAGGGGTATCCTCCACATTCTCCAGTTTCCCCCCACCATCCAAAAACATGCTGAGGTAAATTGGAGTTGCCAGATTACCTGGAGGTATGAATGGTGTGTGCGTGCCCTGGATGGCTTGGTGCCCTATACTGGTGGATTCCCCTCTCTGCATCCATCTGCAGCCATGCCACGCATAGCACCGAAGAATGTGGCCTATGTTAACCTCAGAAACCATGTTTTGAAACACACACACGAATTAAGACCACCCAAAATGTTGATGTTAAGCAGATCAGGATTTAGGGAATTCCTTAGCTGTGCTGAGCTGCTGTTTGATATTTTTAATACCATAATCATGATCAGAGTCGCAAATTAAAAAAGGGTGAATTTACGACTCGTACAGCATTCGATTGCGGCATCCTGTGCGCCATTTAGGGAACGTTGACTGTCCAGGCACTATCGATTTCAGATCATCACGGCAGGACCGCTCAAATGGCAGCAGGCGGGTACCTCGTTTGCGTTTACGAAGATTGGAATTCGTCCTGGACCGTAAACGCTTTAGGGCATGGAATTACTCACTCAGGCATCATCGCACCGACCGGATGCATTTTCGAGAAAAATGAGGGGAGAGAGAGAAAAAAAGAGGTTTCCTGAAATCTATGCATAATGACCGCAAGATTTATGGCTCACGGTGGGAATGCACATCGTGCCGGCCGGCCCAGGATTGATTGTTTGGGTGAATCGCGGGCACCGTGGGGGCAAATCGATTACAAGCAGATTTCCAGGAGCGTGTGTGAGTGCTTGCTATTTAATTAAGATATCCACTGGCAACTTCAGAATTCCAGTTAGAGGAGAAATGTTGGCTTTCCAGTATCAGGCTCCTGCTGGCTTGGCCCTGAATCCCCCACCGATGACGTTCCGCCGTCATCATCAGCCAGTGGCTGCTCGTGCAAACACACAGCAACGGTGAGGGGAGGCTGAAGGGATCTTTCTGGAAAAATGGAGCCGGTGGGGGGTGATTTGATTTGATGAGAGGTATGGCGATGGCTGAGTAACACAAGCTGCGTGGACCGTTGTCTCTCTCTCTAATTAGAGCGGTAAACTTATAAACAAGTTGCACTGTTCGCCTACTGCCGCTACTAGGAATTAATTCTGCCTTGTTTCACATGGGGTCACTAGGCCTGTAGAGAATGAGCAATGAACTGCCACATCTCTACAGGAGAACCCGTCTCTGCAAATACACGACCTTCCAAAGTGATGATGCTGGAAGAGCTCCTTGCTCCATTCGGCCTGATACAGTGCCGACCCGGAGTTGGCACGCCTCTCATGCTGCCCCCACATCATTGACTGCCTTCTGAATATATAACAATTAACCTCTTCGCTGTTCCTCATTTTTCGGTCTGCCCACGGACTTCAAACTCTTTCCACAACCTCTTGAGATCACCAAAGCAGACCTCCCCCCTTTATCCCTGAGCTTGTATCCAATAGGCTCCAGTTATAAATTACACCAGCACCCCAGAGGACCTTGGAAAATACAGCTGTGAGCAAGACTGAGTTAAAAAGAGGAAATATATGTTGTCAATACTGCCCTCCGTAGGGCGTGGGAGTATCTGCAAGCAGCGTGTTAGCTATGCTGTACCCAGCCGGGCCCACCAGAACTTGTGTTAAATGGACTGTGACTGAAACAAGCTTGGGTCACTGAACCAATATCAACAATGCCCATGTAAGAATGGTGTTATTCCCAGTAGGTTATGGGGAGAGGGAGAAAGAGGTTGGGCAAGGGAGTGAGAGAGCAAGAGAGAGCTAGAGTGAAAGAGAGAGAGAGAGAGAGAGAGAGAGAGAGATCACACAGGAAGAAGCTGAACACACAGAATGGGAGACATGCTGCGTCTCACCAAGGCCGGCCTTTTAGGTCGTTATTCTGTCTTCCTGAATTTAGGTGTCTTGTTTTGTCAGGTAATTGAGCGGCACCCAGCAGGTTCTTCGGTTAAAAGGGCTGCCCTCCTTCCTGGGGGGTGGGGGTGGGGGGTGAGAGGAGAGGGAAGCATATTGTGAGGAGCCACAGTGAACGCAACCAAACAGGTTTTATCATCGGAGGGGGGTCACTGTCAGTTCCTCGCTTTTTGTTTAACTGCCTTAGAAACAGTAAAACAGTCAAAATGAAAGGTTTCGCTTGACTTAGGTAACTGCTCCCAGCTTCTTCCTAAACTTAGCAGTGAGTTCACCGTCTGCTTTTACCTGCCAGCCATTCTGCAATCCCCAACTGGGCACATTACGACACCCCGAGAAATTAAATGTCACGTTTTCAGAATATACTCACCACGGACGCTTGTTAGAGCAGGGCAGTTGTTTAAAATACGGTCCTGTTGCGTGAATGGGAACTGGACTGCAAATACAGCCAGCTGTATAAATGGGAGAAACTCGACGTAAGCGCAGCTCTCCCACAGAGTGACTGGAGGGCGTGGGCTGCAGTTTGGTGCTCAAAGTCCCCTGTCTTGCTAAATCTTCGCCTATTAAAAGCAGAGCTGAGCCTGACCCACGGGCAAGGTGACAGATCTTTTTGGAGCATCTGACCCATATGCAGGGTCTGAAGATAGCAGCCATGTGGCTGGGGTGGCACAGGGCGGTTTAGGAGGGGGGGCGGCGTTCTTACTGTCGGCTGCTTACGCACGTGGAAGAGGAAAAGGGCTGAGTTGGCTAAAAACTAAAAAAAGGAACGTAAAAGCGACAACACAGACTGTTTGGCTTTCACCCAAAATGGGGATGCTGTCCGAAACGTAGCAGGACCCTTTGCTGGGTTGGGGTTGGCTGATCTGAAGCATCGCTAGGGTGATCGATCAGGTGACTTGTACTCTGAGTGTGAGCCTAGCCTAATGAACCAGAGCAGTGGGCAACTTAGGCTTTTTTTGTAAATGACCCCATATGTCACAGTTGAATTTGTAATTTTTTGTCACAACTGAGATGCCATAGAGTAGCATTCTATTTTTCTTTAAATTATAGTTTATCATCAGCACAGAATTCAACCTCATTCGGTGTGCTTGTTTTGTGCGTTTTGCATACTAATATTTTATATCAATATTCAATATGGAGGTGATTGGAAATTTTTTGGAAATATTTATTGCACCCTTTGCGAAGTGAGTTGTGTTTTTTGTCTGTAAAAACTCTTATATCGTTCATGTAAATGAATAAATTTATTGGTTTTATTTGATAATTTTCACTGTGTTGGCATGACATGTAATGCTTAATGCACAATTTCATCCCCAATACGGTCCTGAGGGACCCAGAGACAGTCCATGTTTTTTGCTCCCTCCCAGCTCCTGAGTAAAAATGCAGACTGCCCGGCAAGGGAGCAAAATCGTGGAGTATTGAAGCAAAGCGCTGATACAGTATGTACTGCTGTATGAAGGCAAAGCACAGTCACTGCATGCTTTATTATAACTGACTTACACCTGAAATCGGCGCTCCTAGGCTCTGTTTTATCTTATGACAAAATATCTTTGTTCAACTCTGTTCAGCTTTGAAGAAAGTATGAAAACGCGTGTAAACTCCATATCTTCATTGCAACCAGGCCAAGACACCCCTTTTCTCAGTATCAGTGTCAGCACAGTCGCTGTTTTACCTTTGTGACGAGTGTTTGTCCACCTGGGGCTCTTTAAGCATTGAAGTGCGGACGTCTTTTAGGTGAGTGTGACACCTTTCGGAGTTTTTGCCGCCTTCAGATGTGCCGCTCCCATTTTATGCTGTGCATTTTATTAAGGAAACCTACCCCCCCCCC
>JABFDZ020000138.1:23996181-24007657 GCA_019775955.2 Pollimyrus isidori | reverse complement strand
TACCTTGTGCCCTGTGATGGAGTGATATCCCATCTGTGGTATCCTTTACCTTGTGCCCTGTGATGGAGTGATATCCCGTTCAGGGTATCCTCTCCTTTGTGCGCTGTGATGCACTGATATCCCGTCCAGGGTTTCCCCCTGTCTTGCACCCTATACTTCCTGGGATGGACTCCAAGGTATCTGTGACCATGTATTGGACAATGGGTTATTGAACTTTCTTCTTTTTTTCTAGAATTATTTATGAAAGATATGTGTGTGTGTGTGATTTTTTTTCTAGGTAGCAAGAAGGGAAGTTTTTGATGATGTAGAGCAGAGCTTTCCCTGGTCAGTAGAATCCTGTCCAGTTACTAACGTAAAAATCAGTTCCATACGGCTCTTGATTTTTTCCTAGACAGTCTAATAATGGCTGCCAAACAATAGTAATTTTATAGTCAGACCCGTTTCATTTGGTCTTTGCTATCGCATTAGAACATAGTGACGGAGAGCTTCAGCTTCCCAACAGCGTTGTGCAGCGAAGCGGTAACACAAAGAAAATATCTAGATAATATATCCGCATTTAATTACGGAGCATGCATTAAATGGTCTGGACCCCTATTCCCTGATTAGTTGTTCAGATGAAATTGAATTAGCTGTAATTGACGAGGCTCTAAGTGATTAAAAGAGATGAATCGTCTGAAAATGCTAAGCGGCTGCTCAGTAACCACAAATAAACAAAGAATGGCGGCTCTCTTTCTGCAGCTGCTCCTGCAAGGTGATGCTGTCTGCCTTCCCCTGCTCAAGGAGATGGCAGACAATCTCACATTAGTCAGGTAAATTACTGCCCGCATCCAAGTGCTGTAATACAACATAATGAAGTTATAAATTATCAATTAAAATAATTACAGAGCAGATCCAATTTAATTAAAACGTGG
The DNA here is from genome assembly GCA_019775955.2 of Pollimyrus isidori. Classification (NCBI taxonomy): domain Eukaryota; kingdom Metazoa; phylum Chordata; class Actinopteri; order Osteoglossiformes; family Mormyridae; genus Pollimyrus; species Pollimyrus isidori. The sequence goes on along the minus strand of JABFDZ020000138.1, from coordinate 24,006,746 downwards.
AACGACACATGAAAGGCAGTCATGCAGTAATTGGGCCTTGATGTCTTTCGCTTTTGAAATTCAATTACTCAATGTAGTTGGGTGTGCTGAAGGAGTGAGCCGTTTAGAGGGGCACACGGCGGTGTTACAGAGGGGTACCTATGCTGCCATGGACATTGCTTTTGGAGATCTGGCATCAGCAAACGGACGGGGAAAACAAAACTTTACTTCCTCCATACACAAACATAAACAACGTTTATGCCGCGTCTGCCGGAACAGACGCTGGCGCAGACTTAAATACATAAAACAAGGCACAGGACTGGCGAGCGGCAGCGCCTCACAGGTGAACACAATCGGAAAGCACATGAGGTAACGAGGTGGGCGTGGCACACAAAGGGCTGAAACGGGACGGACGTTGCAGGACGTAACAAGTACTTTCTTTTTGGAGAAAAACTGGAAAACATGTTTGTTTCCTATGCAGAATTATTAAGCAAATTATTATTGCTGTTAAAATTGGCTGAAAAAAGTCCTCACTGAGAGCAGAAAAAAAACAAAAACTAAAGTGCCAGTCAGAGGGATGCAAAAAAATGTAAATTGGCAGACTTTTGAAACATGATCACTGCACAACCAAGTGTTTTGTGGGCAACAGCCAAAGAGGACTGGAAGATGACACAAATTAACTGCCGATAGTTTGTGTCAAATTAAAGGGAAGACTTGCAGAAACTCTTCAGAATCATGTGCCAACATTTTCCAAAACTGCAATCGGAATGGAATCTCAAGTACAAGGTGCAGTGTGACACTGCTACTGTCACAAAGGTTGAAACATGGCCTCCACTCAATAAGACGCACAAGCTACAGCATCAAAAATGGGTACAGACATGTCTTGGGACTGATTTTACATGGGTTTTAAGGACAGACGAGATGAACGTAACTCAGATGGACGAGCCAGTGGATGGTCACCTTCTTCGAGCACCAATAAGGTGGTGGAGTGACCTGCAGTTATCAGGGATGAACTTGTTGGATCTTTCAGACTTCCAGATGGTATAAAAATTAACTACAAGCTCTACTGTTAATTTCTACCTTGCAGTACACTGGCAGAAGAAGAAGTCATCAGCTTTGAAGAAGGTTATGACATTTATGCAGGACAATGCCCCTTCCCCTGCATCAAAGTACTCCAGAGACTGTCTAAGACAGGGTTGAAAGGTGCTGGAATTATGACCTGGCTCCCTTCATCACCTGACTGAACCCCCGTTGAGAACCACTGGGCCTTATTAAAGTGTGAGATTTACCAAGGTGGCAAGCAGTAGAGCAGCGTCGGGGAGGGGTCTTGGCTGCCGCAGCTAATAAGGCGCAGGATCAAATCAAAAACATGACTGGTTCAATGGATAACAGGCTCATGATGGTGGGCATTGCTTAGGTTATTGAGAAGAAAAGTGGCTATACAGGACGTTACAATGAGTGAATTGGGCTGTATAGAACGGCCGGAAGTTTGTTCCTGATATAAACTGAATGGGTACAACTGTTTTTTTGTTATTTCTGTAGATGTTGAAGAGAGAACTGGTTACTAATTTCCTAATAATTGTGCACATTGATAATCGAGTGCTTTTATTTTGTTTTTGTTTCTGAAAATCCAATATAACGTTTTCTCCATCAATAAATTTGCTTGGAGCAGAAGAAAACTTCTGAATACATTCAATAAATCTGCCGAGCTTTTGCCTAATAATTCTGCATGCAGTGTAGTCGGTCTACACCACAATGGCTGTCTAAGGATCGCTTGTTATTCTAATGCTTTTATGCTGGACGTCATGGCGTTAAAACCATGACCTGTCAGGAAGACACCTGCTCAATGCTGCCCAGGTTTTCTGTTGCATTTCGGAAGGGAGCAGCCACACAGGTCACAGACACTGGCCAGCATGGGACCTTTCCTTACTGCCCATTGAGCTATCGGCAATAGCAAGACATCAGCCATGGATGTGCACAGAGCTTCAGGAGGCATTACAAAGTCAAGTCAAGCTGCAGGGGGATCAGCATAAAAACTGCAACAAAGGCAGCCAGCTGCAGCTTATGCACATAATGGGCAAGTCCAAGGGGATTTTGGCCTGGTTCCTCTCAGTACAGCCAAACCTTCAGCCCGTTATTTCTATGGCTGGACGCTGTTGACCTTAAACCTGGAATAGAGATGTGTGGACCTGCTGGAATAAAATGGCAAAAGTAAAAAAAAAGAAATGTATTAAAAAACGTGGAAGCGAATCTGGGATCTTCAATACCTTGGAGTCATTACAACAGCCCTTGAAGAATATTCCCCTATCAGTGGACTCCAGCAAAGAGCTGCTGATACAGGAGTCAGAGCTGAAGGGGGTCATTAACCATATCTGCCCGCCCCCTCCACGCCATTTTCGCTTGTTGCTAAGTAGCCGGCCAGATGTTCCCCCCTGAATGACAAATGTTCGGTTGGCTATGACGCACTCTATCAAGGAGGGCTGCGAGGAGCGCTGCGGGAGTGTGATAAATTAATGGCATGTCCTCGAAACAGGGCGGGGTGGACCAGGAGACTCAGGTGAACAAGGTGAGGGAGCAAGAGAGAGCGTGAGAGGGCAGCTTGAGTGGTAGACTTATCCGTAGCTCCTGGCTTGTCATGGTTCACCAGGAAGGCCTCATTCTGCATCTCCCGTTTCAGTCTCTGAAAAGTTGTCTGTACATTCTTTTTTTGTTTTCTTTTTGCTTTTAATTATTTCCTAATCGATGTGGCTGGTCGCAGCCGTAAACAACCCAGGACAAAATAGTGGCTTTTAACTAATGACCTTTCGTTTTTCCCAGAAGCAAATGAGTCCTTATCAGTTTTTGCCTCGTTATTGATTTGTGTGGTTGTCTGATTAGTTCGAAGGTTTTTTATTAAACCATGTGAACTGAATCAATGGTGGGCATTAGAACGAACAAAGGAACACACAAGATCTGGCTGAAACCATCCTGCTTCTTATAAGGTTAAATTCCTGGCAAATCCTTGTTGTACGCGAGCCTCAATAACTCAGCCGATGCTGATGCCAGAAGCATCCAAAATCCTTACCACCCTTCTGAGTCTCCCTTTATGCCAATGTACTATTGACCTTCACGGTCTTTACCAGAATTAAAGTTTAGCCATCAAAAGGCACCAACAAAATGCAACTTCTCTGTCTTCATAAACATCTGAACAGAACCTCTTTCCTACAGCTTGATTGCATATTAATTTCTTGTACATTTTCTCTCATAACTTTAATGCGTGTGACTGTCTGTTTGCTGATGTGTGATATTTTATGTAATATATGTAGTTTTAACGTGACTAGATGCATCAAGTGACAAACACATCCTTATCTGTGACTCTGGATCAAAATTTATAAATTTATTTAAACAGTCGCTACTTCCAGATACGAGATACATTTCAAACCTGCAAGAACACACTTGCTTAACATCCATTGCTCCTTTTTTCAGCCCACTGTTTCTCAATTGGTGGGTCATGACCCAAAAATTTGTGTGTGGTTAAAAAAGGTTTTGGGACATTTTTTTTGTAATGTTACACCTTTTCCACAGTGCATGAAGGCACTCTGCTGCTGTTACTGCTCTGTTTACTATTACTGCACTATTTTTGTGACCTAAATTTGGTCCAAAATTTGGGTTGTGACCTAATGACCATGGCAAGTTGTGGGAACTGAGGCTAGACCAGTGAAGAGCCACTGGGAGACATGACCTGTTCCTACAAAGTCACACAGGCCTTTCAGAAACAGCAGGTGTTCCCCATCCTCTTTCCCAAAAAGTCACCCAGGCAGATTTAGAAAGTTCTTTCCCCTCTCAGTGCCTGTCCAGGAGGAACAAGGGAGCGGTTCAGCAGTGGCCGATGGAGGCGAAGATGGCATCTCAGACTGCCGGGTCTAACGAGTCCGTGTGAGCACAGTAGAGGGCTGGCCTGCACTGCCCGGATTCAATTTTCATTACCACTTAATAGATGCAGAGCATGGCCGACGCGGCAAGTGTCAGTGGGAAAATAAATGTGATTCACACATAAACGACGCCCCTGGGGAGGGGGCCAGCATGTGCGGTGGCCACCACCAGGAAACAGGAACTGAAATAGAACATTGTTCTAAAAGAACCGCACCTCCCCAAAATCAACGATCCGGACCAACATTAAACATCTCCGTGATAATGTGCACTCTCTGCAGGGACGTTGTTCCTCACATAGTTCTCCGAAGGCGTGCGCTTGAGTAATTTGTGAGCTGTGACAAACGATTATGTCATCAGCAATGGTGCTCTGCTCAAATCCTTGCGGCAGCATAAATGTAGACATCGGTAGGGGGAGTCACCAACGGTCGGAGGAGGCGCTGCACTCTCAGCGTGTAGATGGTCTGTTCATAATATATCATAACAAGCAGTATATGTGTGATGTAAGCATGCTCCCTGCGTTTGGTTATCATTTTATGACCCATGATCATCAATTAGGAGACTGAAGCTGCTTCAGGCTGACAGTGATTCTCTAACAGTTTTGCAGTGCATTGTTATGGAAATTAGTGGAATTTCCTGTGGATATCATACTTTCAGCTGTTCATTTTGTATTAATTCTGAATTGGCAGGAGCCACAAGTAATATTTGTCTTGATTTCAGAGCAGCTGACTATTACTCCCTGTCAAAATGATTTTACCTATGGCTTGCATTTATTATTTCAGATACCCCCATCCTCTCTGCAAAAATATAACACACATTTCAGTCACCCAGGCCTTTTTATAATGACCAGAACCACACATTGTAGAAATTTCCATGACAGACATTTGAATCCATTAAAATGGCCCTTTGCGGCTGAGGTTATAACTATTATTTTCCACAAGAATCATGGAAAAGATCCAGAGGGTAAATCTCTTTAATACTCGCACAAGGAATCCGCTGGCATCTTTGTGTAGAAATCTATTAAATAGATCATTGCACGTTTACACTCTGGTCTGTGACAGATGGTGGTGAGTCTGGGATCCGAGCGGGCAATTTTGTGCATGGCTGCCACGAGACATTCTCTGGTGGCTTCACGCTGGCTTCCACGCTGTCCTTTGACCTTCAGCCCCCCTCCTGACTCACGGCCATCCAAGTGGCGCGTGTGAATAACACACAGGGACTGGAACCGTGGTCCCCTCCACGCTGAGTCCTGGTGCCTGGCAGACGGACTGCTCTGCAGCCATCGGGACCAGCCTGGGAGCCTCGAGCCTGGTAATCAACAGAACACGCTGCGTCTAGCGTGGCAAATTTGGCCTCCACCTGGAGACTGACAGCCCTTGTGGAGGAAATCGCCGACCCTCTGCTGAAATCAGCGCGTTTCTGCAAAGTGCAAAGGCGAAATGGGCCAAAGTTGTACATCTACATCATTTGGCAGGCAGGGATTTCATTAAAAAATGTTAACAGTCTGTGTTAGGCATTTTTAAACTGTCCATCCCTCCATTCATTTTCCATAATAGCTCACTCAGTGCAGAGTTGAGCCTGGAGCCTATCACAGGAAGCACAGGACACCAGACTAGAAACATCTTGGCTGAAATGGTAATCCATCACTAATACCTGAACTATACAACGGGGATACAACGTAAATACCGATTTGTCGGACTAAAGGACAGCTGCAGTTTCTCAGTAATTGTGCATGCTGGATTTGATGACAGTATCACAGGGTATAACATTAAAGTTAAGAGCATTGACTTGTAAGCTCAAGAAATCACCTGCTGTTGTACCCTTGAGCTAGACAATTAAATCGGATCAAATAAAATGTACAGCTAGATCTGCAGTTATAGAAAGCCTTAGCTAATCAAAAGCTAATATCTGGATTGGCTAATTAGCCCACCGTAGATTGTGTCCTGCAGTTACGATGGTCATGCCAGCTGGTTGTGGCACAGCCCTGCTCTGCGGCGTGTCCCGTTGGCCTCCTGCTTCCTGACGCTCTGCAGGTTTCACAGAGCAATGCACCTGGCTCAGAGCGCCATGCTGTTTGATGCCCCATGCTGCCTCCTAGATGCCCAGTTGATATCGCTGCAGAAGGTTGGCCTTCTCTCTGCGCAGCCAGAAATGCCCGTCGTAGCTCAGATGTCCTCTGCAGTCCATCGCTTTGAGGCGCTTGCCGGTGGGAAGGTCGGGTCCGTTAGTCCCTAAAAGGGCTTTATCTACAAATTCCACATTTAGAAGGATTTATGGACGTAATAGAGCAAAAATATGCTAATGACAACCAGTGCATGTGCAAAAATGAGAGAACTGCAAGGTTCATTAGCTCAGTAAACGAGGTAAGCATAATCCGATTTGTAAATAATTGGCCCTCGGTGCTGGAATAATCTTCCCCATCAGGCAGAACTTCAGTATCCTGTCCAGTCTTCAAGAAAAGATTATAGATAATGTGTTATTTGGATTATTCTCATCAAATATTGATTTTATGACACTTGAGAAAGTAGAATATATGGCAGGTTCACATGCTTTCAAGCAGGGCTGAATAATCAGATAAGCATCTGTTTGCTTTCGGATGTGTCTGATAGGTGCTGTGTGGAAGCCATGTTTGCTGGCGTTCGAGTAACTCATGTGCTTGAGAGCCAAACGGATGGAGAACCTGCAGGCTTGGGGTGCGGGATGCTGAGCAGCTCAGCCAAGCTCCTGTCGTGAGCATGTGACCACAGCTCATGGGCTTCTGTGTCGCAAAATTCCTTGACTCCGTCAGGATAACCATCTCCCATAGTGAGCTCAATTTGTCTGTGTATGCGTCTGGAATTAGCCAATTCATTTTGTTAGAAACCAACCACTGACCGTGGCTTATATCCTGAGGCTGTATTTTTGGCTTCTGTCCTGATGGTTTATGATTGGCTCCTCTCCTAACGCAGTACGATTGGCCCCTCTCCTAACGCAGTATGATTGGATCCTCTCCTAGTACAGTATGATTGGCTCCCCACCTGACACAGTACGATTGGCTTCTCGCTTTATGCTGTATGATTGGCCTCAATCCTGATGCTTTATGATTGGCTACCATCCTGACCTGACGCTGTATGACTGGCTTAGATCCTAAGAAGCCATCTGAAGCTCAAAATGGAGCTTTTCTTCTCTAACGTTTCAGGTGTCCTTCATGATCCTGCAGTTCGGCTTTATACTTCACAGTTGTCAGACGCCTTTTTTCTGCACTGAGTGATATGCTGTGACCTGCATTATATTACCTTTGTCTCATTGATTATTTATGATGAGACGGTTTGATGGTGGAGGACATCTCACCGGGCAGCTCAGAGGGCACGCATCCTCCGGACCTCTGGGAATCTCTTCTAATTACCAGGGGGACCCACTCTGGGTCTGTATTAAAACAAATAATGGAGCACTGAAGAACACAAATGTGGCTGGCATACTGAATGTGAATATAAGTCACACTTATAGTCAGGAAGGATATGGGCACTGACCGAAGAATGGGCACAGCAGTTGGAATTCTTGTAGTTTTCCAAAAGCAACTTTTGCTAAATTAAATATTTGGTGTTACTTATACGGCATATAGCCACATCTATTTACAGAGAGTGGGAGTCTGAAGTTTAGGGTGACCACCTTATCCATGGTGGGGGCGGGGGGAGGGGGGTACTATGAGCTAGGGCAGGGTTTGTAAACTACCATTTAAAGTAAATGGACCTGGATTTCACTTCAGCAATGGGCTCTTGCTGTGTGCTGATTGGCCGGTCTCCTACAATCATGCATGTGTCGCTAATGTTAATGTGAAATCGCTGGATGAGTCTTTCAATCGAGGAAACAAACCAGTAAATGCACAAGGAGAATTGAACTAATTAGCCAAGCACAGGAGCCTTTAGGTTTAAAGTAGTTTGTGAAATCTGAAGTAGCTCATCGTGTCCCTCCTGACTGGATTAGGTGGTCCTGGAAGTGGATTAGACTCCTGGAAGTGATTTCCCTCCTGGTCCCACTTTGTCTTTCCTTCTCTCTGTTGTGTGCTAGATTTTCCCCACACTGACTTGTAAAAATGGCACAGCATTAATTGCTGTGACGTCAGTTTGTGACGTTGCTAATTTGAATCTTTCCATCTCCCATAATCGCTTGAGACTGCGGTCCAAGCCAAGACAAGCGGGGGACATCTGGCCAGGATGACATTGATAATTTTACCTGTAGTGCTATTGGAAAACTCAAAGCTCTGACACACACACATTTTGGTGGGGGTGACATATAAAAACAATCTAAACTGAATTGATGAAATCTGAGTGTGAAAATTGCTCTAAAATGCCTTTTCTTATGGCTGTAACAATCAAGCTTAAAGTGCATTATAATAGAACTTTACAATATTTAGAAATTATTGCAATGAAATGTATTTTCACTTGCTCTCAAAGAAAATCCATTCATAAACCATTCCTCACGCACGTTTATGGAAAACAAATTTGTGTAAATTCCATCATGCTAATCAATACAGAAATATGCTATTAAGTTTGAATTTTCAAATGGGCATAAAAGTGAATGTAATGAGCTTGACCATGATGACTCATGAAAAGGAAACATCGAAACAAACAAGGAAAAAATGATGCGTCTATTTTCTTGACTAGCATTTCCAGTCCAGATGGTGTTTTCCTGGATCCCACTGTCAGGGGTGAGTTGTCAGTTACTTTTAGCTGTCAGGCTTTAGAAATATGGTACATTTCAACCTTTCATCAGACAGGCAAAACTCTCCCATTGTCTGCATGTCACAAGTGCTGTCATGGAAAATGGAGAAGCACAGCGTTTATTGTACCTGCGTGGCCTGTTTCTACACCAGCCTCTCCCTTCTGTGGGTCCTTTCTAAACCTTCACGTCCATGGTGCTCTGGACTCGTCCTGATCATTTATACCATATTCCTTGTGCTAGTTGTGTCCAGATATGGAAACTTTTTGATCTTTAATTCTAATTTCTGTAATGAGCGATAGCGAACTGTAAGATACTGCTCAGAGTACTGCTCGGGGTACTGCTCAGAGTACTGCTTAGGGCACTGCTAGTGGTACTACTCAGAGTACTGAAAAGAGTGCTGCTCAGAATGCTGCTCGGGGTACTGCTCAGAGTACTGCTTAGGGCACTGCTAGAGGTACTACTTGAGAGTGCTGCTCTGAGTAATGATCAGGGCACTACTCAGAGTGCTCTTTGGGGTACTACTCAGAGTGCTGCTCAGAGTACTGCTCAGAGTACTGCTTAGGGCTCTGCTAGAGGTACTGCTCAGAGTAATGATCAGGGCACTACTAGAGGTACTACTCAGAGTGGTCTTTGGGGTAGTACTCAGAATGCTGCTCAGAGTACTGCTCAAGATACTGCTCAGAGTACTGCTTAGGGCTCTGCTAGAGGTACTGCTCAGAGTGCTATTCGGGGTACTGCTCAGCATATTGCTTGGGGTACTTCTTTGCTCAGGGTACTCTTTGGAACACTTCTCAGGGTAATGCTTGGTGTGCAGCTTGAGGTACTATTTGAGGTGCTGCTTTGGGTAACATTTGGGGTACTGATAGGGGTTTTTCTTGTGCTACTGCTGAGGGTACAATGTGGGGGTACTATTTTGGCTATTTTTTGTGTGCTTAAGATGTGGGATGGGGGGCACTGGGTTTATGCAAACTTCCCTCATGGGCCTTATCTACTGTGGTTTCAAGAAACATCATACAGCAAAGCTGGGTCACTCGGAACTTGTTTTAATTCCGATCTGGGGCTCTGTGACTTTGATGGCTGTCTGAGGTCTGTATATCACCCTGACCGATTTGTTATTTTCTCATCTATGCTAATTTGCAAACCCACTGAGTGAAGAACACAAAGGATCATGCTGTGAGTGTGACGTCCTGCAGATCACCAGCAAGGGGACGTGTGTGTGTGAACTGGGGCAGTGGTAGTTTAATGGTCAGGTGTTGTGTTGCCGGTGCGGTGCAGAGCGAACAAACAAACAGAAATCCGAAGTATACGGGAACTGGGGTTTAATGGATCGAAATACACACATACCACGACACTAAACAACGTTAATGCCGCTACGCTGGACCAGACGCTAGACACAGACTAAATACATTCAAACAGATCACAAGACGGGCTTGCGGCAATAGCCTCACGGAGGAAGACAATCAAGGTAATCACATGCGGAAATGAGGTGGGCGTGGCACACATAGGGCTGGAGTCGGGAGGGAGGACGCGGATCATGACACAGTGCATATTAGAACACAAACTAAGCCATGAGGTCGAAGGAACTGCTCGAAGAGCTTAGAGGCTGGATTGTGGCAAGGCACAGATCTGGACAAGGCTGCAAAAAAATCTGCTGCAGTTAATGTTCCCAAGACCACAGTGGCCTCCATTATCCTTAAATGGAACAAGTTTGGGACAACGAACTGGCCGCCTGGTCAAACTGAGTAATCGGGGGAGAAGATCCTTGGTGTGAAAGGTAACCAAGAACCCAAAGATCACTCTGTCTGAGCTCCAGAGATCCTTAATGGAAATGGGCGAAATTTCAAGAAGGACGACCATCACTGCAGCCAGGGGTCATCAACTCCAGTCCTGGGGGGCCGCAGCCCTGTGTACCTTAGTTCTTTCCCTGTTTCATCATAAATGATTCAGCTCAAGAGCTGTGTGGTAATTAGCACAAG
>JABFDZ020000138.1:23972780-23988989 GCA_019775955.2 Pollimyrus isidori | reverse complement strand
ATTATCTAATAAAGCTGCTTTTGGCAAAATTTGCACACAAACACAGAGGCAAAGCACTTAGCAATTTCGGTTCAACCCCCCCCCACCACCCTGGCAGGCCTAATTCAAAATCCCTGATGTCATGGGCAATTAGGGCTGTAATTTTATCAAATGACTGCATTTCCTTGAAATAACTGTTTAAATATACTCCAGGGTTTTAGCAATTTTTTGGTTTACAAAAAAAACTCATACTGGTACATTCTTTGATTTATGTTATTTTGTATTTTCATTTGTATCAGACTGAGGGCCTTGTCAGCTGAATGCATGTTCTTTTCTTTTTTTTTCTACATAAGAAAGTGATGGTGACTATACATTATATGCAAACTAATCACAAGCTGCAGTCTGGGATACAGCTGTATATTGCTGTAGTCAAGGAGCCAGTTTCATCACGTATTACATGATGATATACATGATAAGGATGTGCTGGTAATTAATGTGGAATCTCAAGCTATTATGTAGTACTACTGTACTATGTAGTGCTTGAGCATGGCAGTGTGTCAGCTCAGGGAGGAAGTGACATCACAATGCTTGGCTCTCAGTCATGGCTCCTACAAGAAAAGTCCAACTGCGCTGGCTAATGTTGCCCGTGGCAGGCGATGTTGACATCTCTACGATGGTGAGAGCTGTGTGGATCTTCACTTATGTGAAGTGGATCAGTCATTTGAGTAGTGAAAATCTGGAAAACTGACATAAGCACTATCAGTACTGTTACTGTGATTTCCACCAGTTCTGCGTAAATATTTCATCTCTGGTTTGTATCCATCCATCCATCCATTTTCCAAACCGCTTATCCTTACTGGGTCGCGGGGGGTCTCTGGTTTGTATAATGTATATTGCATGTTACATTTGTATTCCGTGTGTGAATTTGTGTGAGATTTGTATTGCACGTGGCTCTGTTAGATTTGTACAATATTTGTACTGAGAGTGGATCTGTGTTAGATTTTTATGAGGTTTGTTTTGCATGTGGATTTGTATTAGATTTGCATTAAATTTGTATTGCATGTGGATCTGTTAGATTTGCAATACATTTGTATTGTGTGTGGATCTGTGTTACTTTTGCTACAGATTTATATTGAATGTGGGTCTATGTTTGATGTATATTGCATGAGGATCTGTATTAGATTAGCATTAGATTTGTATTGCATGTGGATGTGTGTTAGATTAGCATTGGATTTGTATTGCGTGTGGATATGTATTAGATTAGCATTAGATTTGTATTGCGCGTGGATCTGTGCCGAAGAGTCATGCCGATCTGTGGCGGAGGCAGATTAATTGTGTTGGCAGCGATCCCTCTCCCTGGTTGGAGGGAACCAACCTTTTGTTTTATATGAGGTGAGTCCCCGTCCTTGACAAATCACCACAGAGGAAAAAAGACACATTTAAACAGGAAAATAAACCAGCATCAGGGTGGGTGGGGTGGGGAGTGCCTTTTAAGACTCCTCAAAGACTTGGCTAATGGGGGGGCTATTTATTCTGGACACTCAAAATGTCACATGTGGGCACACTCATTAGCATTTAGCATGGAAACCTATAAAAAACTGGCTGCAAAAAAGCTGCATTGATTTACTCAGGGCCCCAGGAGGTAGGTCTGTGATGATGCAGCCTGAATCCGTTCAGTTTTCAGTCCTTGAATTCAGGTTTTATTATCTAACCTGGAAGTTAGGGCACCTTTTGACTTTGAAGTCTTGTGAGGGACAAGTGAGTTCCATACTTCCTGTCATGTGACCCATATGACCCGGAAGTACATTGGGGCAGTGAAGCAGAAGAGGTGTGACTGTCTGGGCTAATGGGGAGACATTAAGAGAGAATTCACTCACCCTCTTCTGTTCCCCCCAGCACCAAAAACATGCCAGGACTAAAAGAACTTAATCATCTAAACTGTCCTTCACATCTTCAACTATCACCTCTACCTGTCTATTCACACACTAAATACGGAAAAATACATAATATATGAAAAAGATTTTTAGTTTTGTATGCAACAAGAAATTAAATTTGCTGCTAATTCACAATAAGGATGCTGTGGCAGGCAGCCAGTCGAGGTTACAGCCTTCGATTGACCTCAGGTTGACCCGTAGCTGTAATCGTTCTTCCGAGTGACGCATTGCAGATGTTTCCTCTAAAGGTGAAGAGGAGAAAAGAGGGATATTTTCCTATGTTTCTCCTTTTCCCACCTATTCTAGGTATTCTCCTTGTATCGCGTTATTATACGTGACACCCAGCCCGTCCATCCGGCTCCCCATTAAGCCACTCAGTGGAGCACAAACTGACCCGCCCGAACAGGAGAGCCGCTAGGAGTGAAGACAGCCTCCCAGTTTCTGGGGCCAGGGCAGAGGCAGTGCCCTTACCCTGACCCCCGCATCAATCCCCAAAGCCTGGGGTGCAACTGCGGATTATTCATAGGCAGACGGATGGTTGATAGCAGAAATCGATGAGGAATAATGTATGAGAGACAGGCGAGTGGATTATCGGGGATATGAAGGTGTTTGCAGAAGATCTGAGTGGAACACATGCAGTTTGAGGCTTTTAATTATATGCGAGGGTGATAGGAGAAAGAACGAGAAGCAGGCCACATTTAGAACATCCACAGTACCTTCTCCTCCACTAAATTTCTGTTATACATGCAACATGTTTTGATGAATAGCAATGTCGGGCAATTATAAATACATTTATAAAGTATACAGAATCGTTGCTTTGTGAACATCTTATTGAGGATCAGTAAAGTTTTGTGGGTTCATGTCTGGAGGTGAAGCACGTAACAAATGGCCAAATGTCAGCCAGGGCCCTCATGAAGCACTGCTGAAGTTCAAATATACTGTGCCGGTCATGCCAGAGCATTGATTGGCTGTGGTTAATTATTCATGGCTTTCAGCTTCACCCACAGGCTCCTCCCCCCTGAATTTTGAAGTCAGTGAATTGCTATTCTGTTGGCAAAGCTGTGTCAAAGCCATGGTTTTTGGGTGGGGGGAGGGGTCGCTATTAATTTTAACTACACTCCAATCAGTGTGGCTTGAATGTGTCTTGAGCATAGTGGAAGTCTAGTACTGGGTAGAGGGATGGTGCTGAAAATCCCAGAAAGGGGGACGTGGGGCTGTTCTGGGGTGGGGAGGGGGGGCGCTGGGCCGGACATATCAGAGACCAGGAATGCAACTGTCCGGACAGGAGATGTCTGCAGCCGGCGGTGAGGGAGATGGTAAGCTTCAGTCCGGGCCTGCTGAGCATGTCTCGCATTGTACTCCAGGCCTCTTTGAAGCCATACCTTCATGTGGAGGAATGGCCTGCAGGCATGCCCTGCTTCACCTCACACGCCACGTGGTGACTGGCTCCGGCCACTCCGGAACACCATGAGGTCGAGGCTCAGGATGTCCGGCAACCAGCCAGGGTTCTGTGTTACCTCCTCTTTGGCTGGGGGGTTGGGGTCCATCTTCGAGCTAGGTCAGTGCGGGAGCAGAACCCGGAGAAGCCTTCCTGCCCCCTGCTGTCGAGAAACGTAAAAATTGCCAGGAGTTTTCCATGCCAGTATGCACGAAAACATAATCGTGTGATTTATTTGGAAGTTCAAAATGTGCGAAAAGCCTACACGAGGGTGCAACTGGTGCCCGGCGTCTCCTGGTGTGCCAGATTCCTGGTGAGGCAGTGCCAGTCGTAAGGCCTGGGTGGTGGAGGGACGGCTTTTTGACGATTTCTGAGCTTTCGACAGGTGCCACTGACAGTGGGGTGGGGGGGGTAATGTTTTTCTCCATTTAGTGGGCGACACTAAATCAGAAGCCAGGGAGGGAGGCTCGGAAACCACGGCACCTCTCAGTGAAAGCTTTGGCATCAAGTGTCGTGGTTTCTGTCGTTTTACATTTGGCCGTGGGCTCTAGTCTCTGGACCCCATCAGCACATTGAAAATTCTAAACAGAAAGATTCCGGATAGGGTGCAGATTAAAGGGAAACAGTGGCTTTGATGGAATTGGTGGTGGGGGGGGGGGGTAATGGGGGGTGGGGGCAGGTGGGGGGTCTATACACCGCTGGCTGATTCGCTTTAGGACAGAAAGCGAGAGCTGAAGCATCCTGGATGTGGGAGTCCTGTGAAGCCCATCTGTTTCCCTTCTCGGGCACGCGCAGCCGGGGCCCCTATGACAGGTGTGCCAAGGCTGCTGCCTCCATGCGTTGTGGGAAACAATGTGGGGAGGGTTGCCTAGTGGCACCATAGCTCGGGCCTCAGCGATGGCGGCCTGTGGTTCCGGAATGTTCCTCCGCCAGGCTTAAACCATGTGGGGCAGTCGGAGGGAGTCGTGGTGTAGTGGCCGATGTCTGTTCCGGCCCCATCCATCGTCGTGGGACCCGTGTCTATGGGGGGGTTAGATGTAACTGACCCAAATTTGGCTGGAACAAGCTACTGTGAACTCACAGGGTTTTTTTTTTTATCGTGTGGTTGGGGGGGGTGGGGCTGGAAGGCAATGATTGAATGATCACATTCCCAGTGCCTTAAAGGGGAAAAATCTGTCACTGCCTCTGGTTGGCGGTGACGGGGGGGCACGCCAAGAGATCCCCTTCTGCCTGCCTGCTGACCTGGGCTGCGTTACGCCTTCAATGCTCATTCAGAAACGTTAAAGCACATTTAGCCGGTAATACAAAAGCCTGCATCTGAAAGAACAGGGCACATGCGTTTCGCAGCATGAAATTACTTTCCAATATCTCCGGGTCCGGCTACCTGCCTATGAAGGTGGGGGGGGGATTTCCATATGGCTTTACGGATAAGGAGATTCCGTTCGTGACTGGTGCTGTTTGAGGTGCTTCCGTTATTAAATCATGGGTGACAGTGGCTCGCTCTTGGATTTCATCTTGGATTCTATTACGCTTAGCCGATACCATCTCCCCGTGAGCAGAGAGGGCTCTGTGTTCCTTTTCTGCTGCCAAAACACTTCCATTTCGAGGTAATTAGTTTTCTGTGGCTGAAGGGCAGAGTCGGAACATTTCATGAGAACTTCATGGGAGGAGAGAAACACTCCATTTATGCCAATCTGTCCACTAGTCCGCTCATCTTCCAGTCGCTTATCCTGGTCAGCATTCCGGCTTTGTCGATCCCAATAAAATAAACGTGTGTGAAAGAAACTATATAAATGGGATTTATAATGTATAATGATAATATTGATGGCTTTTTGGGGAGCACTGCCACAACTCTCTCACGCAATACATACTGTATATACACAAGCATCCATACATACATAAAATAAACGTGTATATATATATTTACCCTTGGTAAATTGCACTTAGTGCTAAATTGCAGTTAGCACTCAGGCTAACCGGTATTTCTAAACGGCCCTTAGTGCCCTGTGATGAATTACTATCTCGTCCATGGTGTAGCCCAGCCTTGTGTCCTCTGTTTCCCGGGACAGACTCCAGACCCCCGTCTCAGCTATGTGCCCGTGTGCGTGAATATGTGTGTGTGTGTGTGTGTGTGTGTGTGAGTGTGTGCCCTGTGATGGGCATCCCATCACTTGCTTGGTGCCCTGTACTTGCTGGGATGAATTCCAGGTTGATGCCAAACGCTGCCTTTCATTAGAAAGCCTCCCAGCTGGATTGCGGGCCTCACAGGCTACAACAGGAATGAAATATCAGCAGCGTCCATGTGCTACTGAGATGCACCTGGGGGACCAAATGCTTCTGGCAGGCGTTTGGGCAAAGGGGTGGGGAATATGCCTTGTGGGGAAGGGTTTATCCAGGCAGTGGGGGGAAATATGCAGAATGACAGGTAGTGACAAGGGGCTGTGGTGGTCATTTTGGGATAAAGCACCTCTTCCCCCGATGTGAGAGAGGTTCTTCAGGGTGGTCATCCTCCAGAGTGGTCTGTGCACAGCGCAGATATATCAGAGCCCGCTCACCTGCCATTACTGTTCTCCTTGACCTTCCCATCACTGGCCTTGCTGGGGGAGACTATACTGCCCCCATTTTGGGCCATTATTGGCCACCAGCCGTGTCCTGTTGGCACTCCTTGGGGCTGGGTGTGTGAAGGCCACGGTTACCTAGTGGCTGTGCACTACTGATCGCCCTCTGCTGGTGCATGGCAGATTCCCAGTGAAGGATCCTGTCACAGCTCACATTCTCGTACATTGCTGTAGAAAACATCTGTGCTTCTGCCCCACAGCACAAGGTGCATGTTTAGCCATTAGCACATGCATATTATAGAATTAGTGCAGTGCTAGCATTTAACACGTGCTTGTACCCTGGAGTACAGCTACTGATGGGACAGTAGGGACACATCGACTCCCCTGTGTGCTAAATCCTGGTTCCTGATCCTGGTTCTAGTCACACCCTCCGTGAGTTCAGCTGAGCGTTTAATTGATTAGCTAATTAATGTAATGCTTTTCATCACATGATTTGGTTCTCTGGACACAATGAATCAACATAATTTTAATTACTAAATAGATCAATTCATTTTGATTAGAATATGACTTCAATGTGTTGTATGATCTAAATAATGTGATATAATATGCTTCTATGAAATCCACAGAGGATCCGTTCTATTCCACTTGGACACAGTGGGCAGCATAAACTCCCACGTCAGACTTCCGTTTGCAGATGACAGTTCAATATGTAGCACATATGTAATATTTCCTTTCAGATTTGTTACCAATTTACAGGACTCTGGAGTCTGTGTGTGACTGGGTTTTGGACTTGTCACCTGCAGACTACGACAGCCCCCCTCCCCCCTGCGTCTCGCTGAACCCCCCTACACACGGTCACGGCACAGAGCTGCAGCAGTCAGGAAGACAAGGTGGTTATTTTTTGCTGCCCCGGTCACCGTCGGACCTCACTACCTGCTACAGGTGGAGTCCATTCCCACTGGATGCATCAATTTGCGGAATGGGGCCTCCCCAGTTTGGGAGCGCCGACTGCCAACCACGCCATCACCAGGACAGGCACACAGCCACATAGTAAAGTTATGGGTTTAAATCCCCCCGCAAACCCTACCTCGAAATTTGTAAAATTAAACGGACATATTTGAAAACACCTCCTGAAATGTCCTTTGGCGACATTCTGAACTCTGACATTCTACTAAACAAACACAACTGAAACACCTCCTGATTGCCAAAAATCAACCAAGAGGGACCCCCCGCACCCTTGAAATTTCCACCATGTGTGGGTGCCATCATCCAGAACAGTCTCCTGCTCATCACCCGACGGCACTGAACAATTGGCACTCAAACCACAGACTTCAGTCACTTATACCTATAAGTCATAAAGCTTTTCAGCAACTACCAATGATAAGAAACACGGCCAATGCAGGTTAGACCACTGCCCACGTACACACTGATATCCTGGCTCTCGTTCGCCATTTGTTTTATGACGAAATTCCTGTGCCATTCTGTGTTATTTATTGTCTGTGCTGTGGCTACCATTCTCATCATTTTCTGACACTGCTACTTCCTGTTATTGTTTGTTAAGAAACTGTTGATCAAAACTCTGCAAGTAAACATCTTATCGTATTAAGTACATATATCAGCCAAAATTTGGCTTCATTCATCTTTACTAATTTATATGTTGTGCAGTTTAATGGTGCTTTAATTACTGAAGAGCTAGAAACATAATTATTTATTGATGGAAAATGAATTAATAATCACTGAATCATACATTCAAAAAATACTTTTCTTATATTTACATTTATATTTATTTTTAGTTGTGTTTTAACATTAAAATGCCTAGCAGCAATTTCGTTTAAGTTTGGAAAATTTTGCGTAGATGCATTTTGCATCAAATTTAATTATTAATATTTAAAAATTTAAAGACATCATTCAGTAACGAGCTTAATTGTTCTTAATTATTTAAGAGCTAATGTGGAATGAAGCACATTGGATTTGGGGAAATGTTTTGGGCTCAACCGAAATAAACTTCTCTCTGACTTTTCTGCTTATGGCAACTTCTTTCCGGAACTTTCTTCTCCGCGAGACACAAATTCATCCTGCCATCCCGACCGTGACCACCCAGGCAGGATTTGACCTGCCATCCCAGGTGGGGACACCTGCCTCTCCATCGCTCTTTCTTCGGGAAGATGAAATGATCGCATTGCAGGGGTGACTTCCTCTGTAAGTGCCTGTCATGCCACCCCCCCGCCTTCTAGCCTTACATTTTTTGGGTCTTTTTCTGCTCCTTTGGGTTTCGAATGACTCATATAGGCCCTCGGGTTATTGCAGGTTATATCATGTGAGAGAGGAAGTGCAGCTTTACTCCAGCTGCCTGTCTCACCATCCATTGACATGTAAAAGACCACCGCAGTGATCTGAGCCATTTACATTCAAATAGCTGAATAAATGGCTGAATATTAGGAAGCGACTAGCCGCTGGTTATTGGTATGAGCCAACTGAAGGAGCGTTTCAGTCATGGCAAATCTAGTTAACCCCCCGTAACCTGGGTCATATCTATTGGAGGTATTATGGGTAAGCCCAGATCGCTGAACTGGGAAAGTGACACCAGAATGTTGGAACTGGAAGTGAATGGCCAGGGACCTTCCAGGAATTGTGGGTAGGGTTGCCACCTTTGAATTGTGATGCTTTTTTGTGGGTGGTGGGATTAAACTAGTTTTACAAATATACTATGTTAGTATTTGTAGAACTCACTATTGCCTTTCTTACCTATATCTGTCCTGACAGAGTTGCACTCTCTCTGGACTCCTTTTTCTACTGCTGTCTCTTTCCACGTCAAATAAAGGTTTTTTGCTTTAACTAGTAAATATGTAAATATTAAATATGTGTTATTATAAGGGGGGGATTTCACAAAGCAGTATTTTTCATTAGCCCGATAACTTACTCCAAATGAAAGGATTATCCAGTAGTAAGGCTGCTTACATCTCCTCCTATTGGACAGCTTGCATGATTGGCTTAAATTATCCAGCTAAGTGGGAAATTCTGCTTTATGCAATATCTCCCAAGTATCTTTGCTTGTGTCTTATCCACTCAGAAAAGTTTTTTTGCTCACTCTGAGTTATACGTGGTAAATTGCTTCTACTTTGCTTCTACCCATCACTCCCCCAAGTTCGCAAAACTGAAAGAGCAAATACAAAGTTTTTCTTTTTTTAACTAATGTTATCTCTAAGAATTTAAGGCACGGTGGGTCATGGATGTGGATGCATGTGGCAGACCGACAGCCTGCACAGTTGCTAGGTAACAAGGTAAGCTTGGTATTTCTGCAACCAATCAAATACAGGTATAGACTTGGCCAATCATCGCTGTGTTTTACCCATTTTAAACTATTTATGGACGTAGAATTGGATATGTAAACATGACCAGGAAGAAACGAATAATGGTAGAAGGAAATCAAGTGAGGACTTATTTGAAACTACAAAATTCTGAATTAGATGTACATTTTCACAAAAATTCAGGACATTTGTGTCCTGGGCAAGAATAGACAGTTGCTCAGAAAAGAGAACAATCCCAGGAATACCCAAATTGGGGATAAAGGTCATTTTATATCTGACCTTTCTGCATCGCAATATCCCCCATCACGGTTTCCATATATTGTGGGGAAGCTGTAAGAAATGAAATGTGAATTTTTAAAAGCTGCAGACAACCATATGTGGATCTGGGGGGTGGTAAGGGGTGGCTGCGGCCCCCTCTGCAGTTTATATTAGTAGTAATAATAATATTCTTCTCTCCAGTGAAATGTAAAAGTGCAGTAGAAAGACTGAGGGAGCTAAGACCTTCACTAGCTCCTACTTAGATCAAGCTACACATTTATATTTATATTCAGGGTTTATATCCTGTGACAGCTCTTGTAATTGAAACTCACTATGAAAGGATGCTGTGTATTAATTAAATCATATAATATTATATTTAATTTTATTGAGAAAATCACACCATACTTTCCAGACCAGACTTGAATCTATAAATCCCATTTGTTCTGTGCAGAAGAGGAAATTTCATCAGGGGTGCTACTCATACCCATAATACACCACAGTGGGGAACATGCCAGCTCATTCGAAGACAGTGGGCTGTGCCAAAAGAGGAGTCTGGCTACAGCAGTGAAGATGACTGCACAAAAGTCCTCCTAGCACAGTGGTCCAGTTATACGTTACCTCTGTATCTGGTACATTTAATAATACCTGTTATATTTTACAGTATTTAAGAGATGCTGCCTGTGAGGACTTTAAATCAATCCTCCAGGCTTAGGACATGCTCAGTTTTATGTGGAGGGGATGAAACTGGAAAAAGAGGTTTCAGAGACTGTCTGCTTCTTTAAACTGGGGGAATCTTCCAAGGCTGCACCTTTAAAGTCAGCCCTGATAGAAATATCAAAGTGGACTATACACCAACTTTCTAAATGTCACTGCAGGGAGAATTACACACTTAAGCAGATGCCTGGTGAATCGTAAGATGATGTTCGAAGAGGCGGCATGTTGTCTGATGCTGTCACCTTGTCAATGCTCAATTTGTAATATTATTGTTATTAAAGCCCAACTCACATTGTTCCTGACTTGTTAAAACGATACATTATATATCCATGTGCCCATGTTCAATGCAATGCAATGCATGTGTCTTCAAGGATAAGTTCTCCAGAATTAAAAAGACATATATTTTACACTCAGTTTAAAACAGGAGGGGGAATGGCCAAAGGAGGGGGATGAACTCACATGACAAGTTCTCCTGTGTCCCCTTACACTAGTGATTTAAAGTCTTCCCCAGGATTTCACCTCCCCAAATAAAGCCCCCATCACTTCTTCCTGTCCCTGTGTCTTTTACTTCCATTATCCGTTACAACTGTAGTTTCACTTAGGCTACAATTTACTTCTTTCGCGTTGCAATTTAAGGTTAATCAAAGCTCTTTTTTTTCCTCAAATGTTTTAGAAATTTGAGTGACCGCAAAGTTATTTTAACCTCTCCATGAAACCTTTCAAATTTTTAGAAATCGTCAGAGCAGTCGAGTTATTGGGGGGTGCGCATGCTGACGGCTCTCGGGTGGTAGTGTGATCCTCTTCCGGCACCCGCTGTCCCCCTCACCTGCAATAGGGTGGGGGCACAGGCGGTGGATGTGAGGCTAGCATGTTTTCCGGGGGCAGGCGGGAAATGCTGGCAGGTTTCCAGACGAGGTGCCCTTGTTTGGAGGAAGCATTGATGTAAAGGTTAAAGGTGGGAGGGGTCATGGAGCATGCTTGGCGGGGGCGGGGGGAGTGGAGTTCGGATAGGAGATACACGCTTGTAATTACGGAGTTCTCCAGGAGCATCTGGCAGCAGCGGGGGCACCAGGGGGAAGGCAGTGCGTTTCCATCTGACGGTACATTTGGACCTCCAGACCCACTGCTGGTGCTTCTCCCTGGCCATCCCTGCATCTCCTCCCTCCCTGTGGAATCGCGATCAGTTCCGCCGCATGCTAATTAAGCTGCGAGGGCCACCCTCCCACTCACCACGCGGATGTTCCTGGAGACAGGTCTCAGTGACACCGTCAGCTGCCACTTCAGCCCCGGCCCGGCCGGCTAGCATTAACAGCGGGGTCTGATAAGTGAGAGCAATCTGTCAGGTCAGATGATGGGGGCGGGTCTCCTAAATGGGTCACTGTGCCTTTAAGGGAGGGGGCGGGCAGGCTGATGCCCAGACCCTTCGCTGAAAACACCAGCTTTCTCCAAACATTCCCTATACGCCAGTCAAAATGGCCCGCTTTGTTATTTTTCTGTGCTGATGATTTTCCCGAGCCGAAGGCAGTGTGAGCTTAATCTGCGTACTAACAACACGATGACCTGTAATCCTAGCCAGAATTATGGGGCGTCTGTAACTGATGGGAATGACACAGTTTGATCCATCGTGCTTTACGTTCCACGTGACTTGACGAGGCTCAGGCACTGCAGGTTCGCACCAGCAGCGTGTGTGTGAGCCCTGACCTCATGCATGGGGTCGTTGAAGCCTGTGAACTCTTACCTGAACCCTGCTCTAAGGATTCTTACTGGTTCTCCCTTTCGCTCGGCTATCGACTGCCGGCCTGGTTGCTGCCCACACTGGGGCTGAGTCGCCCACACTGGTTGGCCGGTTCAGTATGAAAAGGAAGCTCCGGGCAACAGGGCAATGAAACTTAAATGGCGTTTCCCACGTGAGCCAAATAGTTATGAAAATTAGCTTTTCCCAGGCAATACTCCCTTGTTTGCATGTTTCCAGGCAGTCTGTCCTCCTACTGAGCTGTGCTCTCTGATTTTACAGCGTTAGATTATTTAGTGAAAAGTACTGTAGCTGCACACCTGTAGTGTTGTAGTTCAAATCCCCTCTCTTTTCAGTGTGTGTGTTTTTATGTTCTTCCTGTGCCGCATGTCTGGGCGGGTTTTACCCCTCAGTCTAAAGACCTGCAGTTAGGCTACTTGGTGTACATAAATCACAAGTAGAACAGTTACCCTGGTGCGCCTGTGGTCCAGTGCAGGATAAGCAACTGGAAGATGGATGGATGGAATTTTTTTCATCCATCCATTTCTGACAACGGTAAACCCTGAGATAGATGGGAATCAGATATTGGCGAAGTATGATATCATTTACCAAAAAAGGAAAGAAACCTGACTGGAAGTGTAAACAGAATCTTTGCTGAACTTTGACGAGGCCGGATTACCTTGAGAGGCAGGAGAGGTGGGGGACCGGAGGGGGGAATTAAGGGAAAAAAAATCAATCCTTTGGATTTCTGAGACTCACAGCAGCAGCACTGCTGTCCTCTGGGGGCCTCTGTCTTCGCATCAGCCCCCCTCCCCTCCTCCCTAGGCAGGGGACCTCCTGCAGCAGCCTGACGGGGACCTGGCTCCTCCCTTAAAGGCGACTCCTCCACCTCCTGCTGTCTGCAGCATTGAATGTCCTGGGGACCGGTGAATACGCAAAGGTTCCGGTGGATTATCTGTGTCTGACATCCTGGGAACCTGAACTTATTAATTTCCCGCTTCCTGTTTCAAACCTTTGCATCACTGAGGCTTGAAGATAGCACCTCTTCATTGTATACCAGCTCACTGCTGAGGTCCGGTGGGACCGGCAAGGCTGGCTCAACGGGTCCAGTAATGGTAGCCAGAAGGCTAATACAGTACATTTTTATGCAGGCTTATCAGCACAATTACACAAACATCCCAATTTGTGCCACTGCAAGAAGAACATGCCACAGAACCTCCTGGGTAACATTATGCAAGTTCTAGATTGCCCTAGAACAGCACAGATCCTCCACAGTTGTTCCATCATACTCGATGCAGCATTCTTCAGGAGCCTCCCTGTGAAGTTAGGGGTCCTCCCACCGCTGAAGAATGGGCATATAGAAGTAGCAATTTGAATCCCTGGGAAGCAAAGAATTCTGGGATTATGCTGTCCCCCAGCTCAGAGCCACTTAAAAGTGAATATCTTGTCTGGAGGCTGAGGTCCAACACCGGTGGGCAAACCCTTTTTTGTGAGTCTTCTTCAAGAAAATAGACTCAGATGGTTCGTTTTACATGAAAAATCTCTATTCGACTGGAATGGTGAAAAATATAATGTTGCGGTCTCTTAAAGTCGACTTCAGCGGCATTTTAACCCCCCTGGACCAAATACTGCCTTTCTGTTGTCACTTGTTTGTGTGGTTATGCATGTAGAGATTAAGTTATCAGTGGTTTAATCAACTCAAATATGAGTTAGTTCATAAATTCATAAGTGCTGCATGTATGTGATTTAATAAATACATTTTTTATATTTGCTAGAAGAAATGGCCTGAAGATGACATTTTAATGCAACAATTTTCTCATCTAGTGTCTTGAACGAAGAGAACAAGACAATAGTTGGCAGGAGTAAAGACAGATGGGGCGATATATTTGCTTCCCTTTCCTTTATCTTCTGAGTCGCGCATTGTGTAACATCATCAGAGCGTGGTCACACGCTGCAGCATTATTGAAATGCAGAGGGAATGTTAAATCGAGAACGCGCTCCAGAGCAAGGCCAGCCGCCAGAAGGGGGCTCTGTTAGTCAATGAACAGACGCTAGTGCAGCGAGGAACATGGTCCCTGCACGTGCCATGTTATCGGCTTAATCATTAACCCTGATCTCCTCTGAGTCCCATCACTGGCTCTCGCTGAAGCTGGGAAAGGGGTCTTCTTAACAAGAAAGAATGATCACTTTCCAATGGAGAATCTGGTCACTTTCCGATGGAGACTCTGGTCTCGCATGTGTGCACGTGCACACACACAAATACACACCACACACACACACACACACACACATACACACACACAAATACACGAGAACACACAAAGAGTTATTTGTAGAAGTTGTACAAATTAAGCAAATCCTTAATGGTACCACTTATGTCTCTTTGCAAATGTGGACTATTCCTATTTGATAATCCTGGAATTTAATCTGTAATAGAAGTAACTGCTGAACAGAGTGGAAAGATAACTTTCCAGCTGTCAAACTTTCTGCACCATTGCATGGATGTGAGGGAGCTTGTTGGTCACTTTATACTGCTGCTTGACTGATTGGCTCCGTCAGATTCGTTGTTTTTGTAAGATGTGTATCCCAGCAGGACACCTGGTATTGGTTGTGGTGTGCTAGGCACTACAGAGTAACTGCGAGGACACCAGCATCTATGGCGTGGGGACATTTGTGTCAATAGGGCAAAGAAATTGCAGTCGGAACTGCAAGGACAATAGAATCAGCATCTATGAATATGTTGTAAGGACATTTATCAGTAGTGTCACACCATTGGAGTCCTTACTGTGAGGACGCCAGAGCCAACGATGTAGGGGCCAACATGTCAGTAATGTAAAGATCATGCAGTTAGTACTATGAGGATACTAGAATTAGTGGTGTACTTTGTATTCAGTAATGTAAGGATTTGTAGTGTTGTATGGGGATTTCACAGTCACTGTAAGGACCTCAGAGTATGTAGCGTAAGCACCTGGTAGACAGTAGTGTAAGGATGTCAGAGTCCATAGTATGAAGATATCATAGTCTATAGTGTAAGGACCTCAGAGTCAGTAGTGTAAGGACCTGGTAGTCAGAAGTGAAAAGATATCTGAGTACGTAGTGTAAGGGTATCATTCTGTGGTGTGACAACCTCAGAGTTTGTTTTTCTTTCATTTCTCAGCTATAACCCTCCTGGTCACTAGAAGGAAGTAAAATGAAGAGTCACATCCACAGGGATATTCATTAAAAAGCTGTAGGAAAAGCTGTGGGTCATTAGCTGTATAGTGTTTCGCTCTCATTTTTAATTAAACTTTGTTTAATTAAACCTGCTTTGCTTTGTCAAACATCACCCTGTTTTACCTTGTCAAACATCACAGAGTCAGACCTTAAAGGTCACAACCTATGTGTTGAAAATTAATAATAGTAGTTATTTCAACACCTCCTGGTGGCAAAATTCATTACTGGTTAATGCACTAGAATTTTCCACACTAGCAGCTGAAAACGAGTTAAAAGATGACTCACAGACGTCTACCATGGCTGTCACCTACCCGAAATACTCATGAGTCTGGTCCGCTCTTTGAAGATCGATTGCTAGCTCGCAAATTAGTTGTTGGCATTTGGTGGTATTTTGTGGTTGCAATATTCGTGGACACATGTGGCATTTGGGAGATTCCTTTGGGTTTTAGTTTGTTATCATATACCTGTGCAAATGACGGATTGCAAAGGGGAATTTTGGAGTCAAACCCGTCAATAGTGTTTGAACAATATTCAGACCTACGTAAACGCCAGAAATGTGAACTGAAAGACAGTGGACCATAGACCAGATGACCTATGAAATGCCTATACAGATAAGCTGGTGAGTGAGAAATGTGATTTTATGTGGCTGTTGTTATAAAACCTTCAAACAGTCCTGCAATACATGTGCTTCCCTATGGCATCATTGTTGTTGGTGAAGTAAAATCTTTCAGTGAAGAAGACATCTTGTGTTAACATGCCGGGTAAGATCTCAATGAACTTGACCGCAATGCCAAAACGTAGTACTGGCTTCCAGGTTACACTGAACAGCAACCAAATATGTTAAGCACATTTTAAAAAGTTTCAGATTTCAGTGTTTTTGCAAAGCTAATCAAATGGGTATAACGGCAGCTGTCTTGAGTTTGCTGTTCACACAGTAGAATAGTGATTTGTATTTTTTAAAAACTGTTGTGGGGGGGGGGGGGGGGGCAAAGTGGGGTGTGGGGTTGTTTAAATTAGATGGGGGGGGGGGCATTAATCGTAAATTTTTTTGACCGTTACAAAAAAAATCAGTTTT
>JABFDZ020000138.1:23932515-23955236 GCA_019775955.2 Pollimyrus isidori | reverse complement strand
AACTTAAAATTTTAGTTGCCAGTGTGCCCCCCCCCCCGCCCCCACATTCAAAATGCTTCTGACGCCCCTGCATTAATGTTATGACTAGATGGCCTGGCTCAACCCATGATTCGTTCATTTCCAGAAACAATAGTGTTGGAGACAAACTTGACAGTGGGGTGGTACTCGACAGCTGAAACGCTCTTCCCATTTTATAATTTGGCCCAATATTGTAAGATTTGTTTGATTTAACCATTTGACAACTCCTTAGGGGTCAGTGGTTACCCACTGAAGTCTTGGCTTCTTACGCCGCTCGCATACCCACAGAATGAAGAAGTGTGATGTTATAATGATGCCCATTCTCGGGTACCGCCTGTGTCGTCCTCGGCACTGGGGGCACCTCTTGTACTATTGTCCGTAAGAATAGACAAAGAGAATCAACAATAGTAACACCTCATTTGCACCCTACTTGTTATTCATAAACATGCCACTTATTCAAACAAGTACGACACGAGAGATACTCCCTCACGCTGACATCAGCGTCCTCCTCACCCACAGTCTAAATTCCTGATGAGAGTGAGACCGGGAATTCCGCGACCTCTGCCTATGCTGTTAAAACTCTTACGCTAAGCGGCTGCTTGTTTTTCACAGCAAATTTAATGTCTAACCACTTCTTTTTCATTTCAGCCACCGTGCGAATTTCGGAACCAACACTTTTAACTACCCTACTCCGTCAAGTTTTGTTTATTGCTGATGCCATTTAAACCAACAAATACAGTAATATCACTTTTCTTTTCTCGATTTTTGTTTCCACTTTGTACTCGCTGAATACTTCTTTTTCCCACGTGGTTTATCCACTGTTGTTTAAGAAAAACACTCATTCACGTGGATTACATTTCATGCTATTTGGGATTTTAAAGGAAATGTGCGTAAATCCATGTGCTCAGTTTTGTACATCTGGATTTTTTCTTGCATATGCACATTCCTTGTTTTGTCTATACGCCATGTTTTAGGGTGAAGTCTACACACATCATTATACACTGGTCATCCACTGACAATCAGCCACATGCCTTTCCATAGTTCCTTGGACACCCCTCTGAACATCAGTCTTAGGGTTTCTGTGATCCAGATATCCCAGGGAACCTCTCTGAAAGTCACCCCAGAGCCCTGTTCAGATGTGGACTGTGGTTGCACAAGGCAGAATGCTCATTGCTCTTCTGCATTTGAATATTAATATACTGTGTTTAGAATGGTTTGTGAAGTGTGTGATTATTGTGAATATCAGCAGAAGTCAAGAAGTGTTTGGACACACATGGAGAGTTCTGTAAACGGTTCTCCAATCAAACCTTGATAGAAAATTACTCTGCAGAGCCAATCTTATACTTTTCAGAAAACTTTTCGATATTCTATAATACATCCGTGAGGTCTCTGGTGTTGCAATGAGCTGGAGGAGTAGTTTCACCGCTCCAGTGAAGGTAATATCATGCAGCAGAGGTCTTACATGTTCTGGGGTCTGGGGCACCAGACTGCTCTGTTATGTATGCAATTGTCCCTGTTCACGAAAATTAGGGGAAAGAGCACAAAACACACAGTAACAACTGCAATGGCAGACTGAGGAAATGAGCAAAGGCAGACATTTACACGTAAATACACAGGTAACAAGGATTAACAAGGGGCAGGTGTAGGCTATATGGAATTAGGCACAACGAGGAGCAGGTGAGGTCAATTAACAGATACAGTAGGTTCACACACAAAGGGAAACTAAAACAAGGAAAATCGAACATGATAGAATCAGAGATAAGAGGGCAAACACAAGGGACTGTGGGAATACATGCACATACTGAAGCAAGAGAATATAAACAAATGCTAATCCAACAACCATTCAACAACCTGTTAAGCAACACAGTGGTCCAGGGAGTAGGGAAACACAATAGGGACTGAGGGGCAACAAGACGGGGGGTGACAGGATGTCCAGCGACACCTGCTGGCCAAATGGGTACAAGACACTTGAGTATATGTTATTGCATTGCGCCTTTGGTAAGTGTAGCATGGTGACTCCATGTAAAATCCATTTCATTTCAGTGTAAACCTGAGCAAGGTGAAAGGACTGACTCATGTGTCTTTGCAGTTTTGAATTGCAGATGAAGGCAGCTTTGAAGGCACGAGGTGTGAATGGAGGCAGAGTGAACCTGGCTCATGTGAAGCGCCTTCCAGAAACAAGACTCCTAAAGACCGCTCTGCCCACTTTAGTCTCTAATGGGTTCAGCACCTAGCAATTAATTTGAGTAACACTCACACTGTCAGGCCTTCTCACACGAGAGGGAAACTGTTATTGAGCAGGCAAATTAATTGCTTTCTGTTCGTTGTTTTGTGTAATTCTCTGTATTTTTCTATCTCCCCAGGCTTAGAAAAGTATTTGCAGAGAATTTCATTGTTTAAATTTCAGGAGAAAATTCATAACAAAACTATAACATTAATTGTAGAACAGGTCACCACTTCTTTTGAAACCGATATACTTTACCGAGAGTCTCTCCTCTTTTCATGAGGCTTTATGGTTTTAATCAGCAGTCAAATCTCAGTTTGATTGATTTTGCTTCAAAGAAGGGAAGAAAAGGTTTTTAAGAGTTTCAGCCCATGAATTTGGAAATACCATCATCACCCCCAGCAACAACAACAACAAAATTATTATTGTTGTTATTATTATTATTATTATAGTCCCCCAGGAGCCCATATTGCAGTCATATATAAAATAGTAATTGAAGTGTAACTTCCAGAATGGATGCTTGATCAAGCATGGTTTCCATAACAACAAACCATCTCCCATGCAACGCTGATAAGAGTCATTAGGGCTATACTAGGTGCCTGGCTAGCTGAAGAGTACCAGGAAAAGTGGCTTTAACTCAGATGACCACCCTCCATTCATGAC
Source organism: Pollimyrus isidori (assembly GCA_019775955.2). NCBI lineage: Eukaryota > Metazoa > Chordata > Actinopteri > Osteoglossiformes > Mormyridae > Pollimyrus > Pollimyrus isidori. The sequence goes on along the minus strand of JABFDZ020000138.1, from coordinate 23,952,331 downwards.
CTGTGTCAATGCAATACAAAAATACATTTTCTGATAAAACAGGATTGGTCCTCAGATCCTAGCAAGACTGATTTTTGAGGCTTTGCACTTCTGAACAAATGTATTTTATTTTATTTTATTAATTTGGCCATGGCTGCTTAATTTTCATACTGTATATTGCAAGTGTGCTGTATCCCGGGTGCGTGCAGGGCGAGCAATCGAGAGTCCAGGCGGAAATACGGGACAAACAGGGGTTTATTGAGCACACACGCTAACATAAACACGTTCATGCCGCGTCTGCCGGAACAGACGCTGGTGCAGACTTATATACAAAGAACAAGACACAAGACTGGCGAGCGGCAGCGCCTCGCAGGTCAAAACAATGGGTAATTACGGGAGGGAGCAAGGTGGGCGTGGCACACGAAAGGCTGGAACAGGACAGACGACGCGGTACGTCACATAGCCCCCCTCCTAAGGCGCGCACTCCGAGCGTGCCCCAGGAGGAGCGTCGGACAGGACGGAACCGGGGAGACAGGACCTGAAAGACAAAACCAGCACATTACCCTGAGCACAACACCAAAGGACGTAACCCGAAGACAAAACCAGAACCTTATACCAGACCAGGACACAGGACGGAGAGACAAAACACCCCCAGAGACATGAACCAGGACAACACACGACAGAGAACAGGGAAGGCCGACAGGCAGATGAGAAAGGGGGAGACGGAGGAAACCAAGGGGCTAGGACAACGAGGAGGAACAAAAGGGCCGGGAGTGACAGGGGGAACAAAGGGATCAGGAGTGAACGAGGGGACACCAGGAGACGGGACAAACAACGGAGGGGTAACTGGCGCCCAGGGCGCCCGAAGGCCCCCAGGCTGAGGACGGGCAGCGACCGGAGGGGCCGCCAGCAAGAGGAAGCCAGGAGCAAGAGGGGGCCCCACATGGGCCACGGGAGTGGATCGAGGGACCCCCACTGGGGTCCAGGAGGGAGCCGGAGGGAACACAGGTGAAGGCAGGCAGGAGGGGGAAGCCGGAAACGGCGAAGGCATCGCCGGAGCCTGGAACGGTGCCCTCTGACCCCCAGGTGGGACAGGGGGGCCCGGAGGCGGCCGACAAGGGTCCGGAGGGGGTGACAAAGCCCAGGGTGCCCTGCGGCCCTCCAGCAGAGGCCGGGCAGCGACAGGAGGGGCCGCAGGCCTGGGGAAGCCAGGCACTAGAGGGGGCCCCACAGGGGCCACCGGGATGGGTCGAGGGACCTCCGGATGGGCCCAGGCTAGAGCCTGAGGGACCACCAGCGAAGGCAGGTCGGAGGGGAGACCCGGGAAGGGCGCCGTCTGGCGACCAGGCGGAGCAGGGGGGTCCGGAGGCAGTTGACAAGGGTCAGGAGGGGGGTTCGTCGGCGAGAGTCGAGGAGGGGCCGGAGGACCCGTTGGCAACCACCGGGCGATGGCCAAGGGTCGCACTGCAACAGCAGAGGGCGGCACTGGAGGGATCTGGATCTTCTTCTCCCCTTCTCTTCCGGGACACGGAGAGGCGGGAGCCTCGTGGGACTCCACCCCTCACGAACCCTGTCGGGGCCAAGGGTGGAGCCGGAGGGGCCCTCGCAGGAGGCGAGCCGGGTGCAGGAGCTGGGGCCAGGAGCGTCGACACCCGATGCCCAGGCTGAGCAGGGGGCCCTGGAGACAGATGACGAGGATCTGTAGGGGGGAGACGCAACACACCCCCCCCCCCCTTAAGGCGCGCCCTCCGAGCGCGGCCCCAGGGAGGCGAGCAGGGGCCCCGGACTGGGGACGGTGCAGGTGGCGCCGGAGCCCGGACCCTCGCTCTCCGACGACCAGGCTCGGCTGGAGGGTCCCCTAACCGAATCCCCGAGGGGTCCCACTCGAGCTCCTCCTCCTCAGCCTCGAGGGGAGGAGCGAGGTCAGGGTCCGGGACCCTCTCGAGGCCACAGAGTCTGGGACTGGACAGGGCCAGGGCAGCTGCCACCTTCGGCGCACGTGGCCCAGACAGCAAGGTTCTTCTCCTTGTTACTGTGAATGAAATAAGATAGGTTATTTTTTCTGAGAAATCAATGGAGCGAGTATTTTTTTCCACAAACCTGATTATAACAGGTGTTTTTCAGCATATGACAGGTGATTCTGTTCGGTTAAGTTTCAGTAAGAAAATTTGTGCTCAGCAGGTATGATTATAGGTACCAAATTACCTTCCGTATTCGGAGCTGATTACTTCTACACATTTTTTTTCCAGTAAAACAATGTGATTCCCGACAGGACTTCTGGAGTATGATGAAATATCGTACAATAAACGTTGACATTAGTATATAAAATAGAAATGATTCAGGTACCTGGATCATATAAGCAGGACCCAACAGAATATTCATAAAATCGCTCGAGATGTTTAGTAAGCGGATACAAACCGAGTACTTCTGTATCCATTTACTACTCATCCAAGAGTCAGTAAAAACTGATCTACAACCGTCACGATACATCAATCTGAGCAATAAACTGCTGTAGACATATTTCACTTTAAAGGTTCCTCGCGGCGACAAGACTGTCTGGCAGTCATTTGTGACATTCCCTCAAACGTATAACGTTATATTGAATTTTCACGATCGCGCTGTCACAGCTTCATAAGTTTGCCCGAGAAGGACGCAGTCATGCCAGCTAGGTGCATTTGCTGAGGTATTTTATTTTTGTTTCGCGTTTGTTGCGAGTCGGTCTGGTTTTATGATCTTTTTAATGTATACCTGCTTGGAAACGTATTCTGTTTGAAGGACTTGTCGCCCTTGAAGTTGCTCTTTTCTCAGTAAAGATTTGGTGTGGGCTGTTGGATTACTTCGCAAAAACGAGCAATCCGTGATAATTTCGTGCTGTCGAGTGTCTGACCACAATTCAGATACATTTTGCAGCTTGATATAATAACATAATTACAGATAATCTCCGCTGACGTTTAAGGCTTTTTTTTGCCACAGTAATCGCATTTATATTTAGCTGGTACTTGTGCCCAATAGGACTATTGCTCACTGGCCATGTCGACAGAAAGGTAATTCATTGGAGCAGATCTGGGTTACTGCTCTGCACTAGAGTACAAGAGCAGAGCCCAGCCTGGGAGCTGAAGCAGCAACCTTCAGGGTCATTGTCCTTAACCACTATCCCCCACAGGCAATCAGGATCTGCCTGGTTCCCACAGGGGGCCTCCTATTTTTTGCAGAATATTCAGTGTTTTTTTTTTTTTTAAGGAGCCATGACTGTTTTGGGGAACAGGTTAATATAGCCATAGCAAATGACACTCCCCCAATCCCAAGAGAAATGTCACAGAGAGAAGCCATACAGATGTATATGGAAACAAGGAAAAAACACTCAATTTGTTGTCCTAAAAATAACTCACTTGGCATCATATGATAAATTTAAAACACGTGGGCATCGTTCCTACCATTATTGTCGCACCTGTAATGAGCCATGGTGTCTGCCAAAGTCCTGAAAGAGATGGCAGGGCTCTGAGGTGTTGGGGAGATGTCCGACCGGTGGGGGGTATTTGGTACAAGGCAAACAGGCACCACTTGGAAATAAAAATCGCCTGGCTAACCACCCAGGTGACAGCGCCTCACGGACATCCCGGGCAGTGCTTCGGCAAACGTGACAGACCGCGTCGCTGCTGGGACCTGAGCTGAATAGCAGACACGGGAAGCGGGACCCTAATTTGCAACAGTTCTCGCCCAGCCTTGGGAAAAAATAGAAGGGAGATTGTTATTTTTCCATCACTGTGTCAACACAGGGGTGTGAATTACTGTGCCAACACAGGGGTATCAGTCACTGTGTCAACACAGAGGAATAACTTACGGTATCAAAAGAAGCTTGTGAGTTACCTTGTCAACACAAGGGTGTGATTACTATGTCCACACAGAGGTGGGGTTTACTAAAACAGCACAGGTATGTCACTTATTATATTTGGACAGGGGTGTGAGTTACTGTGTCAACAAAGAGAGGCCCAAGATTCCAGGCAGTGAACAGCCTGTGAAAATTACTCACCTGGAGCGACTGTTAACACAGATTGTTAAATATTAACAAAAGTCACTGCAAACAGTGCCCCAATGAGCAAGATTCTAACCTTCGGTTCTAGATTTTGTCCTTTATTTTTTCCCCTTTTTTTTTCATAATACATTTACCTATGTAGATTAAGCACAACAGTGTGTTTATTTGACCCGGCAGTATGAGTTCATAATATTTTTTTTGAGCTAACATGGACTAGCACCCCCTGCTGGAAGTCCCCTGCATTGTCCTGACTGGGATATGCCTCTGGTACATTCTGACCCTGTACTGCATAAATGAATGGACAGAATAACTAATACATAGTAACTGAATCTGTTTCTTCAGGTCAGATATGTGTATGACCAGCATCTTTACACAATTGACTGTTCACAATCAGTTTCACTATGGCCTCTGATAAAAAGGCACTTGTATAATTAAAAGTTAATTGCAGAAAGTGGCAGGAGATTTCTTAACCAAACTCGTTTGTGGCAGAATCTTTAAAACAGAGCAGCGTTACAGAACAACACGATGTGGCTTCCAGTCACGTTGCTCGCGGAGATTAATCACCAGCATCAGGATAATTTCGGACTGCATTTAATTGCTGAGTCTTTAATTCATAATGAGTAGAACACATCCTTTATTCTGACGCGGAAAATGCTTTTAAATTTGTCCCTGCAAAGAGCAATCAAGCCCCGAGTCTGGAAAGGCGACTCTGAATGCCAGCCTGTTTTTGAGATTTCCTGACCCCCCTTGGATTTCCTTTCTTGGATTTTTTTTAACCATCTGCTTCATTGCAGGTGTGGGTGGGAGTTGGGGGGAGGGATTACGGCATAGCCATGGAAGACTAGCCTCTGTTCCAGTGGCAGTAAATTTTCTCTACCCCCGTATGTCATGCCAGTGGGTGCCCGTGGCTGTTGAATGTGTGTGACCTCCTTTTTAGTCCCCAGGGAAACAGATGCTCATTGGAAGAGGTCAATATGTAGTTCCTTTATCGCTGTCCTCAAAGCAGCGTCAAAGGATAACATCTAGATTTCTTTTAACTGACTTTTATTTAAAAGACTGGGGATAATCTCTGCATGCTTGTGACCAGATAAACTTCTCAATCTATCACAAGCAATTCCATGCTCATGCTGACAAAAGGCCCACAGCATTACTACTCCATAAAAGTCCTATTGTTTCCTGTCAGTACATTGCTAAAATACTGCTAAAAGGTTCCTGCCACTCTCAAGCATCCATGAAATCATTTTTCTCCTTAAGAAACCAACCCATCCATGGTCCTTTACTTCATCGGGTCATCTGGCACCTAGAGTGTTTTTGGAGCACTGAGGAATATAGAAGTGGAACTCTGGGAAAACACACAAGCTCTGCTCACAGCTATACGCGTCTGGCTTTAGACCCACAGCCTTCGGGGCATGAGGCCCCCGCTGTACCTGTCGACCATTCATAAATCCCTAGTAATTCCTTGATCCATGCGACTGATGGGACTTTATCACTAGCTCGCTCTTGCGCTTTCTCACTCTCTTGCACTCTGTGTAGATATGCAGTATTGAGAGTAGAAAAAGTAATAATCAAGGTGTAGTGGATTTATGTGATAATGGAAACAAAATTGAATAGGTTTGTGTGTTTTGGTCTTGTGGAGGAAGGTGACTCAGGGGATTGTGTCTAAAAAGTCTGCCTTTCTGAAAAACGTGGTTAAGGGGGACAGAGAGCTTGGTTCATGTTACCTGCAGAAACATCATAAAGGGAATGTTTAATGCTTTTTTTTGCAAGTCAGTATTGCCTGAGTGTGCATACTTTGTATAACCTTTTTACATTTAATTGACCAGGGTAATGCTGAAAGCTGAACTTGAATTTTACAGGATTATAGAGCTGGGTATTTTACTTCAGCTGTGTCCCTTATCTGCTGTACGATCTTCTGGCCCAAAATCATTAAGACAGGCTTCATAGAAAGTGTGTATTGTTAGCTAATTACATTTACTCTGTTTGTCCTGTCTTTATTTTTTTCCAATTAAGACCTGTTGTCTTATGTGGAAAAATAAACTTTTCCTCCTAGACCTGTTTGAGTCTGCTCATTCAGAGACCGCCAGCTTTAAGAACATGTACTGAATATAATTAGGACTTGATTGATGCCAGAATCATCAATCGCTACCCAATTAATTGCTTAAATTAATCAATTAAGAGCTCAGGATGAACAACAGCAATCACAACCAGTGCCTCGTATTTCCTCAACCAACAGCATGATGAAAACTGTTACAATATGTAGTTTGGCGTGGAGTATTTATGCAGGAGAACCATCAACTCACTCTCAAAATGGAATGACTTATTTTTAAGGACACCTTGATTTCACAAATCAGGTGGTCTGGCTTGGGTTGGGAATAGCATTTACTGAAGGTGATGAGTCATTGTTGGAGCTGATTCAAAGGCCTGTTAAGTGATACAGGAGGCTGTGCTTTTCTGAGGTAATTGGAATTGCTTTGGTTCAAAACAATGCAACATGGACTCAACTGGATGAAGGAGTGTTTAGTGACTTGACCCTCAGGGACCCTCAAAAAGTCTATATTTTTGCTCCCTCCTAATTCCCTGGGAGCAAAAATGTGGACCATCTGGGGGTCCCCAATGACTGGTTTGAGAATCACTGTTCTACCAGACAGTCCACATTAGTGCTGCATGCCAGCTCCCTACTGGAACTGGTTTAAGGCAACAGGTTTTATGACACGGTGGGATGAAACGGAAGGAAAGAAAAGACTGAAGAGGCTGGGACAGCAGTACTGTCATTGAACTCTGTGAAGGGCAAGAACATCACACTGTCAAGGGCACTTGGGTTGAATGTGTGGCTGGAGGCCTAGAGAGAGTGAAGACAATTATTTTATAACACGGTACCTGATAGGTGAGAGAAGCCTGTCACCTGACTTCACCCCAGCACAACAAATTCATGGCCAACAACCTTACAGAGGTTCACATGAGACCCAAGTGTTTCAGGTTGAAAGAAAAACTGTAAAAGCTATTAAGTATAGGTAAGGCTATTAAAGTCATACATACGGCTTTTAAAGGGATACATAAAGGGATATGTAAGGCCTTTAAAGGGCTATGTAAAACTATTAATGAGGGCCTGTAGATGCAATAAGGATGAAAACATGATGTCTTTTGGTGACAACACAGAGTGGGCAGCTCCAAACTGAGCTCACCCTTGCATTTATGCCACCCTTGCATTTAAGAAACAGTGCAGTTATGTTACTCTGTTGAGCTTCTTGTGGTGCAGCGGCACTGTTTAGCAGGAGCATGTGTTATCCGTGACATTGCTACAACCTCTGAAGCAGAGTACAGGTGTGTCTTTAAAGCCCCAAGGACTCGCTCCCCCCGGGGTGGTGCCCAGTGCGCTCGTCGTGGAGAAAGTGCTGTGTTCGAGGAAGGAAGCCACAGTGGCCCCGATCAAACATCTGCAGAAACGAGCGCTCTGGCTTTTTTTTCCATTCCCTTGATGTCAACACGTTCAACATCCTTATTTCGCAAAGGGATGCAGAGCTTATAATGTCCTGAGAAAAGGAAACACACCTGTTTTTGGACTGGGGGACTGTCCCTCGACTTCATAGTTTCCTGCTTTTTGGCACATTAAGCTATGAAAAGAATTAAGTATAATCAAGCAGAGAAAGTCCGTCATTGGTGTTACCCCTAATATTATTTTAAGATGACCTACTTGGGTGGCACCTTGGCTTAGCAGGTCATCTTACACTTCCAGGGATGGGGGTTAGATTCCTGGCCCCACTTCTGAGTACATTTGCATTTATTTTATTTAGCAGATGCTTTTATATAAAGCAAAGTACAAGTGAGACAAATAGCACATTAGAAGCATGCGGCTGTCAAGCAGTCAACTTGGTACCACGGCTAGGCTGACCTTCCAGTGAATGCCCAGTTACTAGTCTAAGTGGGTTTGCAGCAAGAGTTACACAACACCTTCCAACAAAGCAAGAAACTTATTAGACTACTCTTCAGGCGGCAGGAAGTGCAACGTAAAATACATTCAGGAACCACAGAGTAGCATTCGGCTAGCAGTGCTATTCCTGGAACAGATCTTGAGGCATTTCTTAAAGACACAGAGGGAATCTGACAGCTGGATTTGATTTGCCGGCTCATTCCACTGCTTGGGAACCCCACAAGAAAACAGTCTGGAGTGAGGTGATTTGCATGGTTGAGATATTACCAAGATACACTGGCTTGCTGACCAAAGAGGACGATGTGTGTATAGGCTGTATGGCAGGGCTATTCAACTCACGGTCCTCAAGGGCCGAGCCCTGCTGATTTTCCAGCCTTCCTTTACCTGTGAGCCAGGTGTGAAGCCTCTGATCAATCAGAATCAGTAATTATTAAACTAACTGCCTGGGAGAACTGACTGAAAAAAAGGCCTGGATTTGGAATCGAGGGCCTGATTTGAATAGCCCTGCTGTATGGTCTTCCCAAGTCCAAGACTATGCATTTAGGTGGATTAGTGTCTCAGAATTTCCCCTAGTGTGTGTGTGGGCCTTTTGAAGGACTGCTATCCCATCCAGGGTGTCCCCTGCCCTGTGCTTTCAGGGATGAGCTCCAGATTCGTTAACAACTCCATACTGGATTAGCAGTTATGGATGACGGATGGAGTTACTGCTTAGACGAGTTGGTCTAAGAAGCTTATCCAATAAATATCAGGAGTCTTAATAGGCTAAGTGGCTTGAGCAGTATTTTTAAATACTACACTCTAAATAAAATCGGGGATGGAGCCAGTTTTTCTTCTAGCCATTAATCCAGTACATCCGGTGGACATTCTGAAGAAGATGTCGTTGCAGGGCATGGACTCACGTAATCATGCACCAAGACGATTAAAGACATGCCAGTCCCTGTAACTGTACAGTATGTTTTTGGGCTGCAGGAAGGAACATGTGTAATTTGGAGAAACATGCACTGCATTGAGAGATCATGGAATGGGAACTTATGACAGGGGCAGGATTTAAAGGCCAAACCAGATAGCTAACAGCTTTCCCCTCTCTATAACTGCCTGGAGATTGTATGGAGTGAAGGTTTGTGAACTGCAGAGGTTATCCAACGTGAGCGCAAAAACTAATGGTCAGACCGAGCACCATTTTCTGTAATTTGCGCAATCATAGAATGGCTGGCATGACGGAAGAGGTTTGAGAGAGCCTACTCTGAAAGGGTGCAGCATGGAATATGTGACTTCAATGGCTGCCCCCCTCTGTGAAGTGAGGGGGGCCTGGCGTGCCCCCAGCAACCTGAGAGCAGCAGCTCTATGCAGAATGTGCAGCCTGATGCGCTACGGCGGATTCGGAAGGAGGAATCAAAATGAAATTAACATAGAGCATAGAGCATTATGACAAAACAAATACTATTCAAAACATTTGTGTGCTCTTAATATTTCGGTGTTGTCTTGGGTTGAACTTTTTCATCAAGTTTAATTCAGTTCTGTACAACTCTCTCCTTAAGGTCAATAAACATTTTTGTACGCTGCAAACATTTTAGCATTTCTGAGCCCACGGGAAAGGCTACATTGAGGCCTGGTTCAGCTATTAGGGCTTGCGAGCAGCAGACACCTGAGAGAAGGATAGACTGCAGCTGGGTGTGCGAGGTCAGAAAAGAACCATCTCTCATCATTCAGAATGACCATATCACATAACAACCCTATCTCTCAACCATCACTGTTTTTTGGGATTCTCTCTGGAAGAATAACCCCGGGGCTAGTCTCACAAGGGTTAATCCTCCAAAGGTTTTAGCAAAGGTTTCAGAGGTGCAACTCCACACTTTAAACAGTAGACCGGCTCCTATAATCATGTTAATTGTTGTCCACTTTGATTTAGGCTACGGTTCAGAGTTCTCTGGCGTACTTTCCTTGAATGACTTTGCAATACCTGCAGAGGGAAATTATAGATTTGGGCCAAGCAATGCAGTACCGAACAGCAGTCTATGATTGCCTTAAAGAACACTGCACAGATATTAGTGCTGTACAGTAGAGTCATGTGGGATAGCAAAGGCCTTATGTGATACAAATAATATTCCGGAACCTTCTATTGGTCCAAGGCAATAGCAGAAATGAATGGATGATTAATGATGGTGGGAATTGTTATGTGGCATAAACTCAGAACTGATAAGTACAGACCATCTCAGGCCCAGATTGTATTATCCTTGTACTGTCAGAATGACACAGGAGCATGAGAATCAGTTTAAGGGCATTGGAGCAGATCTTGTGCAGGGAATTCAAGCTGCCACACACCCTTACACACATCGCTGTGTTCATCTGCAGACAGAGAAGCTCCTATTAGAAAAGAGGAGTAAGCTATCCCTGAGGTGATCGGTGTAGACCAGGCCCTCATTGCCGTCACGTTCCCAGCGCCGAAGGCTGTGTTTCAAGCGACGCTGACCATCCCGAACAGCGGCTGCCATCTCTGTAGCGCTTCCGCTCTGCTGAGAGACACCATTTGCCAAGACAGACTCAATCGCCTGGCAGTCATGTCAGATAGAGAGTTTTTAAATGCCAGTATTTTCATATCTTTCGGAAAGCACAAGAGACACGTCGTTCCATGCGAAGAATCGTTCGTGCTTCCCTGACAGAACATTTGCCGCATATATGGTTAAGGATGACCATCAGCATGTGGAGCAGATGTACAGGCATGACAGCAGCATGACCGTGTCTGTGGGACACTGCAGGTTCTGCCTTCCAGGTTGACCTTGCCACCACCTTTGGTGTAGCTGATTTCTTTTTGACATGCAACCCAGGTAGAGACTCGAACCCACCTCTCAGAAGTGGCAGGCAACAGAGCTAACTACTGCACCACCCACATTTTGTTCATCAGAATTTATTTTGTGGTGAGTGATGGAAATGTGTCATATTAACAAGAATTTTTATTTAAGACATGCAGTGAAGCAAACGTGGAAGTTTACGGAAATACAAGTTCTCAAGTAAAGAACCGATGCCCCCGAAAAATACTTAAATGCTGTAACTGTGACGTAGTTCTACTTCGTTACTGTACATATGTGCTGAGGAGTGATCATTACTGTCTCTTCCAGCATAAACTGTCAGCAGTGAACACTAGAATTCCTCCTAGAGGTGGAGCTCATGCAGAAATATGACTGCTGTTACCTCAGGGAACCTCTGGACGTGTTTTCTTCAATGTAAACCGTGTGGGGATTGGTGGGTACATTTTTTTCCATTAGCTGTCTCTTATCTTATTCATACTATAAGTTGTTTAAGTGTAAAAAAAGCATTATATGCCCTCTGTTAAGTCTCCCTGTAAGCACATTTCTGAGTGTCAGTGTAATGCTTGTGATTTTGACTGCTGGGGGATTTTTTATTTTTTTTTTTCAGAGCTCAACTAAACAAGATAAAGTATGAATCATGAGTGCTCTAATCTGATGAATTTAGAAATGTTCTGTTAATGGTAAGGGCCATGCATGACATTCAGGGTGTGCATAGCTGCCGATAACACTAACGGACGACACCTCCAGCATTCGGCCATGTTAAAGGCACTTCTTCCTTCCAGTTGGTGGATACGAGGATTGATCTCTGACACTGGAATCGTCACTGGCTCAGCACTGACAGGGAAGAGTCTAAGCCGTTCAGGAATGTTTAATGCGCGTCTCCAACAGTGAGACGTTTGCTGGTCTTTCTGCTTAAAGGAGGATGCTGAGGAGAATGTTGAGGAGGACCACAGTACATACATATGGGGATGATCTCCTACCCAAAGTCTCTCTGACTAACTGGCTTTGAGGCAACGGTAATGAAACTCCGCTGCCATTAGGGCTGAGCATCTTTTTCAGAGACCGTGGTTTGCATGGTTAAACCTTAATGTCATTACTGTTAGGTACAGTTAGATTGATGTTGGCTCCTGGGAACCATATAGCATTATTTCAAGAAATTAAATCTCAAATCTCACTTTATTTAAGGTTTTCACTGTGTACTAAAGGTGTTTTGGGAAATTAATTAAATGCAACAAAATCTGATCTGAAATTGATTTCCTGCTACAAAACAGTCACTTGAAAAAAACTGGACAGGATTCCGACGGACAGAGAGAAATTCTGTAATACAATAACTCATAACCCTATGTTTATGTAGTAATTCAACACAACATGTGTCGACATTTTCTTTTAGCCCTGATGGGGTGACAAGCTCAATCGTTCACTTCACCTGCCTCTTAAATCCAGTCCCAGGAGGCTGAAGTCTGTTTTTCTTTCACCTGCAGTGATACTGAAGCTTTTATCTCATCGTAGACACTTTTGCTTTTGTTCCTCTCTTGTCTCCACTCCTGTACCCAGAAATCACTGTCCTCACATCAGGTCAGTTCGCCATACTGCCAGAACTGAGCCTTAAAACCATAATTTGGTCATTAATCCATCCCTAAAAAGAATGTACACGTGGGCGGGGCAACAGGGGCAGAAGCACCAGCTGAAAGCTGATTGGCCCTCAGAGTGGTCGCTCTCCTCACCCGTCCGATTCAAAGCATATCACTGGTTAATGTTAACATTGACCCTTCCTTGTGAATTATGGCCCCTCTAACGCCCCCCTTCCCCCCTACACTCACACCATAAAAAGATGGTAGAATCGTCCCTGGAGCCTAGCATGCCATCCCAAACTGAGCATGAATTGCTGTTAGTCACTCAGCGATGCCCAGTGGCTCCAAGCCACTGACCATAGAGACAGACCCTAATAAAATCCCTGACATTCAATGCGCTTAATATCGCAGCAGGCTCTGACCGGGAGACGGTGGGTTCGGGGGGGCTGGAGACATGGGCACGTGAAGGCAGAAGCGAGCGTGCCAAAGTCCACCTTGCTGGTGAGAGGATAAAAGGATTAACGGCAGACACACAGAACGGGATTAGGGCCGGCCCGTGCTCCGTCTCCCTCGGCCCCCGCACGCCGCCCGCTTTCTGCTGCACGCCGCGCGGCTCTCTCTCCTCAGCGAGCGCTGATGGTAATCCTGTCAGTGGCTCACGGCGGACATCGGACGCCAGGCCTGGACACGGGATGGAGAGCGTGGTCCATGTGACACAGGAATGGGGAGCGGCACCGTCCCGGTCATATCTAGCCCACTCCGTAACCATGGACTGATTTAAGAAGGTCGCAGCTCCATGAAGTGCAGGGAAGTCTATAAAAACATGAAACAGCTTGGTAGCAGAATGGGCAGGGATTGTTTATGTAGACGCAACGTTTCAGATTTCATTAAGCGTGATGAAATATAGATCTGCTCCCATATAACAGGTCTGTTTTTTATTTTACATATCCTAAAGGCTTTACCCTGATTTGCTAACCCCTGCTGGTTTCATGAAAAAGATATTTATTGCTTTGAGGCAACATTACAACTCAAAGCTGCTTCAATTATTTTCTCGTGGAGTCCTTTTATTTTGAGAAATTCATCTGAAATTAAGTCAGTAACATTCCCTTGCCGGTGTCACACGGGGCGAGTTCGCTTTGCTCATAACGTTTATTGTGGTTTGAAATAAATTTAACATGAAGGATTTTCTATGGAAATCTGAACTGAGGCTACGGTCCCACTGTGGACTGGAGCTCACTGTTATCCTGCGTATACCTTTAACACAGTTTCATCACCATGTGACCTGACTGCTATCTGTCAATCCATCCATTCATCCATTTTCTGTAACCACTAATCCTTGTGGGGATCTGGAGCCTATCCTAGTGACTATGGGTGCAAAGCAGGGAACAACCCGGGATGGGGAGCCAGGCCATCGCAGGACGCTCACACCCCCTGACTGCTATCACAAATTGTAAGGTGTCTTTGTCCCTCTTGGCAGGTGACTGTCCCTGTTTTTCTTCATTTGTGCCTCTTGTGATCCAGTCTTTGGTGTGTAGATTGTTTTTTTCTCAGTAACTCCCATACTGAGCTTGGCTACATCAGACCTCATCATCTGCTGCATGTGCTGCATTGTAATGACATTTTTCATGCCCCCCCCTCCCCCAATGTAATGTTTAAAGAGGACACAAACTGCAATAAGCCTAGTGTTTTATCCCCCGGGTGACACTGTTCTTCCTGTGAGCTGCACACTCTGCACCCCCCCTGCATTTTATTGCTCTATCAGTGCTATAAATATGGTAACACAATAAAACGGTCATGTGACAGAAATAAGACACGCATCTCGTCAACCACATTGCAAACCTCTCGTCTTAGCAAATTAGGAATGGGGATTACTTTGCCCACTTCACGTCAAATCAAGTCAAGTGGGACTCGTTGTCATACCATCCACACAGAGACGTAGAGTGACCTGAGATGATATTTTCCCAGGATTCATTGCAGATTTTTATAGGGTAGAGAAGTCATGTGAGCAAGTTAACAGCACCAACTAATGGACACACACTTTCAGTTTGTCCAGCATGACTGGGATACCAAGCAGCTGGTTAGACACTCATCCTGAAGCCATCTATCATTAAATCGCTTAACTATTACAAGGTCACAGGAAACCTGCAGCCTCTCTCTGGTGATGTGTGACTCAGTGGGTTAGAGCACTGCCTATGATTAGGAGGTCACATGCTGAAATCCCAAAGTTTACCAAATTATTTTACCCTAAGGCCCTGACCCCTCAGTTTCTACAGGGGCAGGCAGGGTAACCCTGCTTTGTCACTGTGGAGAAAAGCATCTCCCTAAATGTAACAATGTAATCCCAGCGGAACACCTGGGACGGGGCACATGCACAATTTGACAGCCTACTGCCTAACTGCGTTTTTCTGGACTGTGGGTGGGACGTCAGAGTAGCCAGTGGAAACCCTCATGTGCCTTTACCCTACAGGTATCATGTGCAGACTCCACCCACTCTCATATTCAGACTCCTCCCATTCTCACATGCAGATTCTTCCCACTCTTATATGCAGACTCCTCCCACTCTCATGTGCAGACTCCGCCTACTTAAGCCCAGGACTGTGCCATCATATGAAGCACCCGGCTCACACTGTGACTGTCTGTTAGTGAGGAGGTGACATGTTACTCAGTCTCTATTTACCAGACGCCCTATTTGACATTCAATATTTTATTAGGGTAATAATGTATGATAAACTGCCTGTTTATCATACTAGGAGGTGAATATAATCGCTCAGCATTACTGTGTGATGTTTCCTGCTTGATAACATCATCTATCACGTTCATCTTCATCGCTTTAATAACGTTGTTCTCTCATTGCTACAACAATCTGTCCCAAAAGATTCACATGGAAGGAGATGAGGGGGAGTCTGGTAGATACTGGGAAATCCCTCCCCATCCTGTGAAACCCACCCACCACCACCACTTCAGCAAAGAAGGAGGCTGGGATGTGGGGATCTGGGTTTCAGAAGGTAGTGAAGTCTGACTAATCAGAGGTTGCTTGGGGGAGCAGTAAGACGGACGTGTATGGGGGGGAAGTGACACCTGGAAATTACAAAATGTAATAGAAGCATTCGAGTGGTAAATGTAGCTTTTAAATAGGTTCTGTGTTCTCCATTAACTTCCCTAACGCTGATTAGTCCTGACAGTCGGGAAAGTGCCAGTCAGCACATTAACCCCCTCACCCCCAACCTCAACATCGAGTTCCTAGTCTGGAGCTGGGGGGGGGGGTTGCTGGAGGGGAGTGACTGATTGGTCAGCATGGCAGAGAAGTATAAGCAATTGGCCCATGGGTGGAAGCCAATCTCTGGCCCTCGACAGGACCAAGTTGATCTGAACACAAACCACGGTCAGTTCTAACTCCTACTGGGACCATTCTAAGGAAGTTCAGGGGCAAACTGCTGGTTTGCTCACTACCTAACTCAGTAAAACTGGTTGATTTTCAAGGGCCGGAGTCACACTACTAGTATGATAAGGTAGAAGTCACTTAAGCCTCAGTAACCAACTTGTAAACGGTTAACTTTCATGCAGAACTTAGTTTGCAGATTAGCCATATTCCAAACGGCTTAGAATGTATTAAATCTGGGAATTAAATTTCTCAGCTAATGAATGCAAACCTCATCATGCAGTCTGGTGCCGAATTCCACAGCTGAAGTTTGAAATGGTGTTTATGATTGTTGCTATGTACAGAAGAAGAGGGGGGGGGACTGGTTTCAAATATTAACGTGTAATCTTCAGATCTGCATTTGGCATAAGCTTTCCAGTCTATTTAAATTCCCTTCCCTTACGTGCCTTTTTACAACTGACATTTCTCAGCGGGTAACTCTGAGTGTGGATGCGTGTTTGTCTGTTTGCTGGCACAGTAGATTCTGCCTTTTACCATCAGCCTGTAAATGCCAGTGTTTTTGTCTGATGGGTGCCAGACACCAGTGCAGAAAAGATCAAGCCTGATGGTGTCAGGAACACTCTGCCCCCCCATCCCACCCCAACTCATGAGCACATCCAGGACTCACGATAAGCAGTTTGAAGGGTAGCTCAACGAATCCACCAGGAGAGAGACAGAGTGAGAGTGAGTGAGAGAGACTGAGAGCCAGAGAAATGCAGGCTTTATATCAGACACACACAGGAGGACTGTGGGTAAAACACCGCAGTCTTGGATACTTCACACTGGGTTCACCTAGATCCTTCCAGAATCCTCCATTTGAAGTCATGCCTTTGATTATTAGTGAGCGATTCCCCATGTGTTGGCATTTAATATTATACCCCTTTCCTGCTCCTCTTCCACTCGCTGTGCCCATTTCTGGCTTTCGTGGGTCCCTGCGCTGCCGACTTGTCCGAATCCCTCGGGTCACTCCGGAGGGGGTGGGCAAGGGAGTATGATTCATCATAACGGGAACGGCGTTTGGAGCATCCCAATCAGCGGCGCCCTCCCCGTCACGCTTTGGTATTCCCGGAGACGACCCTGGTTGGAAAGACCCCCCAGACCAGGGCAGAGTTTAGAAAAAACTTTTCACTTCGAGGATCGGAAAAAGCGTGTGATCACGAGCATTTTTCAACCTAAGTTTTTTTTTTTGATTGTATTAGCCGACTGGGGTATTTTTCCTGCGATTCCACAACACATGATTTTTTTAGAAATGGCATACATAGCTAAAAGCCTTTACCCTACAGGTCTCAATGGGCTAATTTCTCAACACTGGGTTTGGAGCTGAAGTACAGATGTTGAGCACCAGGCAGTTTTTGAGAGCTTGGTACATATAAGAGTCAGAGATTAAACTCGGGGGGGGTTGATGCTAATGCCCAACAGGAGCAGCTGGGCTGCATCTGCTACTCAACTTTGCATTTCAAATGAACGTGCAATAAAAGCTGATTTTACACCGGTAACTGACTCAGAAACCCCCCCCCCCGCCAGAAGCCACCAGGCTTGTATGTTTGAGTTTCTTAGCTGAAAATAAATGAGTCTGATAGTTGTGAAAAGCTGGATTGTCTGGGGCGATTCACGCGCCGCTGTTGCGACACGGAAAGTGACATTTTTTTGAAGCGGTTTCCAGGCACTCGAGGGACCCGCACGATCGCACCTCCATCTGCTAACACAGCCAGCCAAAGCTGAGATCTCCCCGATTAAAGCCCCCATAACCAGCCTTTGGGAGGGGTTAGCTGTATACCCGGCCTTTATAGTCGATTGATGTTCCACTCTGTCTTCTGCTTTGTGTTGCGAGGGATTGCGTGGGTGAAGGGGGGGTGGGCTGAGGGCCCCACCCTGCTCCATGAGTGAGGCTGGCAGGGTCGCAAACCCACTGTCACTGTGCCAAAGCCAGGGGGATGGGGGTTGAGTCAGGGAGAAGAGCAAAGATTTCCCTTTATCTAACTGTTAAACGGCCTGGTCATACACTAGAGGTCTTATAACACATGTATATGAGTGGGATGTATGGCTCAGTGGGTTTTGGTGCAGTGCCTGGAATCTGAATGTTGTTGGTTCAAACCGACATCAATGATTTTACCACTTGACCAAAGTTCATATCCTCCAGTTCTTCCAGGGACTGGCTGACTCCAGATGTAAGTGTCTGCCAAAAAAGTAAGTGTAACATATAGTATGTCATGTATCATATCTCCTCCAACCCCAACATCACTATTTCAGGAAATGCTGATGCATGTTCATCAAAATCCAGCCACTGTAAGCAGTGCTTAATTAAGTACACTTATTCTACACCACTGGGTTATCTATGCTGCAAAAAACACAAGCCTGTTTCCTAAGCTTCTGAATAATTATTTTGACCTGTACTATGTGGTTTGGTTATATTTTTACTTGCATGCTTATAATGACCAATGACAAAATTTACTTTAATAAACACATTTGGTGGCTTAATACATTTTAATTAAGCTTCATTCTAAGGTCTATAATCAGCATGTATCCAGTGTAAATATTTCCAGCCAGCTGTTGTCCATAACCTCTTATCCAGGGCAGTGGTTGTGGTGAGTCTGGATCCATCCTGGCATATAAAGAAATAAATTCACCTGATTTCACCGGAATGCATCTCTTTGGAGTGGAGGAGGAATCCTAAGGGAATATGGAAGACGTAAAGTCCATAAGCACGGAACCAGGGTTGGCTTAAAAAGTCCATAGATAATGACTCTATTTCAGTAAGGAGGCAATTCTTGAAAAAAAGCAATATCCTTGCATAAATGTATTAATTAATCATGATAGATTTTTATAATCCCTCTACATTATTTGGTAAAGAAGCCGCAGATGAGGTTAATGTAGTGGTGCTTGGATGAACTGTGGGGGGATTTCTTTGCCTTGCAATATGACAGCGAGGTCATGACCTGTATATGATAACTGGTTCCTCGGAGAGTCTTGGATATTACATAAACTATTGTAGTTTCATTTATTGCAGTCCTTACAAAAACAAAATAAAGAGTCCAATGAAACAAGACTTTCCATAATGTTGAAATATCTTCAGCTAGGAACATGCTACTATGACACATCCTGTATATCTGCAGCAGTGGTTTCAGTAACTTCCTGTATATCTCATGTAGGATGGATATACATTTCTGGAGAGAACTAAGATCTAAGAGCCTAATTTACATTACGAGATGAGAAAACTCTGTTTAGGACTAGCGAAAGAAAAGGACAGTCACGATATTCTTAGAAATCAGACACAAAGAAATCTATTGACAGTCATGTGAACATTGTTCCACAGAAGCGCAGAATTGACAGCATTCCCGGAGCTTTGAATCTGCACTGGTGTCTGGCCATTATCGACGGGCTGAAACCTGGTGGGGGCACGATGCTTTTGTCCAGAGCACAAAGCTGGAAGTGGCTTTTCAGCCAGGTGCACGCTGACACAAAGCTGCCTTTGTGAGCTTCTGAACCTGGCACACTGCAAACAGAGATGACTCTCCTTCCTCCATGGTCCTCTTGTGATGGTGAACTTGAGGTAGAAGGATATGTTTGCATGACTCTGAAGTTGGTCGTGATTTACTTACAGTAGGGCTGAGAAGAAAGATCTGGGAGAGTTTCATCTTGAGGAAATAAGATGTATTAATATTCTGTTTACTACTGAATTTTGCAAGTAGCATGTACTGAATTTTGAAACTCATCAGTAGTATTAATATGGCCCTTGAAGAGAAGATGGGGCACTGAGAGATTCTGTAGGTGTCTGTGTGCCAACCTGACCACGGTGAGGGCTTGGCTGGGGAAGCTTATCTTAGTTGTGGGACAGTAATGGTTACGGAGGGAAGACTGTGCTGAGAGAGAAGAGAGAGAGGGAGAGAGATAGAAAGAGAGAGATTGTGTGTGGGGGGGGAACGAGAGTTCCTCCTCATACCTTGTCCGAAAGAGCCTGGGAGAACGTCAGCTGTAACTGTGGGAATGTCGGGGAGGAGAACCCGCCACTGCGGACCATCTGCCCCAGGGTAGAGCAGCCTGGGGGTTCTGCAGAATCACAGGCTTCGCTGTCAACCCCCC
>JABFDZ020000138.1:23916119-23926132 GCA_019775955.2 Pollimyrus isidori | reverse complement strand
TCCATCATGCTCTGCTCATCTCATCTGAACTAAAGTCAACTGCTCAATACATTTCCATACTTCCATATGAACTTTCAGACTCACCCTCAGGTTCCCCTGCCAGTGCAGAATCAGAATATCACATCTGAGGTTTTTCTTCCCGGTTAACAAGAGGAGCAGATTGAGGCTCCCGTGTTTCATTCCGGGACGAGACCGTTAATGACCACTCCCGATGCGTGCTGTGGGCCGTCTCATGGATTAATCTTGATTCAATTTCACCTTTAATCACCTGGAAGTACAGAGTCGGGGAGACTCGGGGTGTCACTTTAAATCAGGACTCGCAGGTGACACATTTAAGCTGTCGTGGGTGCAAAGGACGTGCGGGCAATTATGTGCCAGTTAGTGGTAAGATTAACCGTCCTGGCTTCCGGATTTTTCTTAAGGTAAATCTGAAAAGTCGGGGCCCCTGACCTCATCCGTTTATCCAATATCCTATAGCCAATATTATAAATCCTCTCAGTGCTATCTGTCTCTCCGAAGCACCCCCTTGTAGCCGGGGCTCTATATTACCATTTCCCATGAATCACGGCTCCATGAGAAACGTAGCCGTTGAGGGGCCGTGGACAGCCAGGCCGCGCTGTCACTTAGTGTGCTGCGTAGCCCTGGGAAATATGTCACGACAGACAAATGGTGGCTTCCACAGGCACCGCTGCTGCCTTGGGGGCCGTTCTGCAGTCAGGAATTTGCACTCTGTCTTTTTTTAACAGGCCTGGATTGCTGTATTTCTTCATACGGCGTCACAGATCGCTTCAGCGTGCTCTGTCATTTCACATAAACGGAGCTGCACATATCTACTGAACGGCTGTCAGACTTTCGCAGATAAGAAGGGCACACGCTCACCTCCTGAACCCGTTGGACCACTGGAATTTTGGGGTGGGGAGAGCAGCCCAGAGTGATATGTCACCTCACCCGAGGGGCTCCTGGATGGTCAAATGCCGGGACGTTCCAGAACGCTCTTTCTCTTGACTGCTCTGCTGACAGTTGGTCATTTTTCTACAGACTCCCAGGTTTTCTGAAACCACATTGACTTTACTGGGCAGAAACCTTGGTCAGAGCGAAATCCTGCCCAGTTTCTGACGTTTGGCAGATGTCTCATTTATGGGAAACAGTAGGAGGATGCCTGCCCCCTTTAGGCAGAAAGCAGTACTGTATCTAGACACACCACACACCGGAAACAAACAAAGACCCTTATCAGCACAGCAATATGCCCCTCTGCTTTTAAACTCACTAAATCCTCAAGCTTTCCTACTTATTTTCAGTTTTCGAGTATTGAGTTGGTTTAGTTTGATGTAAATGGTGTGTATATTTCACAACAGATTTTTATCCGAATGGCATCATGTTTGTCTTAGCTGAGTCAGCATCCTATTGGCTGCTCTCCGACTCTCCGCAGTAACCCTAGATCATCAATGGCTTCATACAGTAAAAAAAATGCCACATTCCTTTGACTCATCATTTCCTGGCTTGACCTATGAAAAGTAATTAACCTTCTGACACTCTTAGCACTATAAATGTTGGGTGTTGGGGAGTGGTCTTTGGGGTGGTCTCTGTGCTCAAAATTCAGCTTCAGCACATGTCAGATAGAGCATAAAGTAGATAATCTCATGGCTAATCACACGGGATGAGTTTGGACAGTACTTTGTCAGTACTAAGTAGTCCTCCTGAGGCTTGCTGTCCATCATGTTAACCCCCCCTCCCCCCCCCACACACACACACCTTCCCTGGCGAGCTGCCGGTCAGCTCATCCGTCATCTGTCAGGCTATGGAGGCACCACGCTCAGGTGAGCATCGGCAGGTCCCGCCATGGAAAAAATAACCAAACCAGGTGGGAGCCACGCTTCATCTTAGTCTCTCTGCGTGTCGACTGCCTTCCCATCCGTGTTGATGTCGTGTTGTGGCTAAGCACCAGGTCGAACGGACTCACAGGCACCTCAAACCAGGGCAGCAAACCTGGCTGGAGAAAGTCAGGCGAGGAAAGTGGGTGTTGACCGAACGAGGAAAAGGCAGTGTTGGGGGAGGGGGGGAACAAAAAGCAGAGACGGGTGAGATGGGGGCGCCTGGAAATTTGCAACCCACATCCACACTTTCATCTGAGATTCTGTAGGTGGTGTGATACTCAGTGGGATAGCATGCTGTGCCTGTGATTGGAAGGTTGCTGGTTCGATTCCCTGAGTCTGCACTATTGTTTCACAGTTGGGCCCCAGAACAAAGACAGTTGCTTTGGACAAAAGAAGCATCTTAGGAAATTAAATATGAAAAACACACGTTGTAGCTTCTGGTAAGAAAGAGAGGTAGATAGCAACACTTCCCGAAAAGGAAAGTTTTCTCCAGCCGTAGGCAAGGCTGCTGCTCTGGCTTTGAGGAGAGCCTTCATCCACCAGTCAGCTGAAGGACAGCTGTTCGGCAGAGATATGACCACTGACCAGCTGTGTGGTTGCTTTTTAAATAAGGACAGGCCAGGCTTTAATGGGAACACGCGTAATAAGCTGGGAAAATGCCAGTGAATAAATACCTTGCTTTCAAATGTAACATGGAAATTGCACAGGCTAAGAATGAAATATAGGCTGTTAAAATTATTATTTGTAAATTGTAATGTTATGGTAAAATCCCAATTTTCATATTTTGCATAAATGCAGGGTGCAGCTGTAAGCTGGATTTATTTAAATCAGGTTGCAAAAAACAATCATAAAACGGGCATTAAAATGTGCTTCAAAGTTCAGGTCTGGTTTTGGTCTGGGTGAGGCACAAATAATAAGGCTAAAACAAGAGTGTTAGGAAACCAGGAAGCGCAGCTAGTGTGGATCTTGATGATCGCAGAAAGCGCTCATCTGAGCAGAGGGTGTGGGTGAGGGCAGCTCTGTCTCCATTGGGCAAGGGGCGGGAGTCACTCCAGGCCCCCACTATCAGCAGCATAGCACTGGGAATCTGCAACATCACCACTTCTGCTACTGCGGCTAAACACACACACATTGACTTATTGTGATAGACGGACAACCAGACAGACAGATATGTAACAATTTTGAAGTGTAGCGTAAAGGGGAGCTGTAGTGATCGCTACCACCTATCCCGAATATTTTTCGCAGAGGGATTCACCCTCATTGACCATTAATTTACTTATTTGGTACCAGTCAAAAGTTTACAAAGCCGTTTACAAAGGAGACTAATCACATGACCTGGTCACCTGACCTAAACACAGTATAAATGGTATGGGAGGAGTCTGACCACAGGGTGAAGGAAAACAATACAGTGACTGCTCAGACTAAGTGAGAACTCCTTCAGGACAGCTGGAAGAACATCTCAGGAGGCCACGTCATGGAACTGGTGTGGAGGAGACAGTAGGGTTAGCCAGTTCCTGGAGCAATTGGGGTTAAGGGCCTCACTCAAGGGCCCAAAGGTGGGATCACTCTGCCGACCATGGGACTTGAACTGGCAACCTATCCACAGACCTGCCCCCTACCCCCCAACAAATTAATTTTTGTGTTTAATACATTTCTGGTTAGCGCATAATTCCATATATGTTCCATTTTTAATGTCTTTATAATTATTGTACAATGCAGATAATAGTACAAATCAACCTTTTTAGAACTATGTGTCTCCAGACGTTTGACTGGTTCTGCACATCCTTTCACACTTCTGTGAGCCTACATCATCGGGCATAGCTGGGGGCGAACGGCATATTCCCTGTCTGATGAGACCACTGCAAAACTGTTTCAATCCCAACAAATCTGCCACGGTCCCAGTAAGCATCCTCCGCCCCCCTCTCCGACGCGGGACTGCACCGTATAGGTATGGGCCATGCGAATGGGGAACGGAGGCACGGAAGTGTGGTGACTCGCACAATCTGAGCTGATGCGCGGTAGCTGCAATGCAATGCACTGGAGCTGATGAATGGCAGTGCTGCATCACCCAGCACTACTGGCCCTGCTCTGAAGGGTCTGTCATACAGGGGCAGCATGGACAGGGGCACAATGTCCCCAGAGAGTCGGGAGAAGGATACGCTGAAACCCAATTTGCTAATTTACTGAACCAGGAAAATGGAGCAAGTACCCTGTGATGGGCTGGGCCATCCTTGGGCTCGTAGCTTCTGCAATATGCTCTGGACTCCCGTATCTCTGCATAGGATATGGGGAAAGGATGGATGCCTGTGGTGTAGAAGGGCATGACTATGTATCCAGAAAGCAGCGGGTTCTAATCCCAGTAGGGGTGATGGCATTATTAGGTAAGGTACTAAACATTCACAGTTTTATCCAAAGTGACATACATATTGAGTGAGCAGGGTTGGACAGTCCGTATAGCTATTGATGGTTAGGGGCCTTGCTATGGGGGCCAGTAGTGGAATCACTCCTCCAGCCCTGGGATTTGAACCAAGCATCTGATCACAGACATAGAGTCGTGACCCACTAAGCCAGACATCACAAAAATATGACTGTTTTTATGAAAAAGAAGCAAAAATAAACAGCTGTAGCTTGGAAGAATTATGTGTTTGTCAAGCCGGTTTGTAACCTCCTTGGCCGTTGAGCTGACTGCTATACTTTGTGTCTTCCTGTTGTAATGTGAAATTTGGCAGGGTGCTGTCCATGGTTCTGAAAGCCCAGCCACCTGGTGACCCAGGCTGGATAAGCATTTTTGGAAGACTGATGTTTCCCCACAACTGGGTGGAAAATTAAAGTCAAAGACCACGGTGATGATTATGGAGCCTACAGGATGTCTGACAGCAAGCATGACATATAAACAGTGATACTGAGAGCAGGAGAACAAACAGCAGCACAGAGAGTCTCCTTGTTTTTGGCCACAGAAGCTCACAGTAGAAGCCAAAAGTGACCACAGGACACAGAAATGTGTATGTGAAAAAAAAAATGAAATGGAATTTGCAGGAAGGCAATGAAATACAGTGTTGTGCAAAAGTCAGAGCAAATATTTAAAGGTATTTATCTGGGTAGTAAGTGAATATGTTCCCAGAAAGAAAATATAATTTGACATTAGAATATATTGAAATGAACAGAAAAACAATAAAGACTACAATAAAATTCCACTTTGCGCCAGAAAGTTATTGATATCTTGTTAGATGATTAAATGAACATCGCTTAAATTCCTAAACCTCTCCCGAGGGGCACCCCAGCCATTCCATGTACACATTAAATATTATAATCAGCTTGATAAATTAATTAACATAATTAGTTAATCCAATGGGGTATTGATCAGCCAAACACAGTAGGCTAGCAATCGATTCATAAATACGTGGGTGTAATGGACAACTGCTGCTTTCTGGGGTGACTTTAGGAGAGGTTTTGAAATGGCTAAGCTGACACAATGTAATATCACAGTTTTACACCAACATGAAGATCATTTAAACCTCATTTTCTTTGACCGCCTAAGACTTTTGCACAATACTGTAGCTGAATAAAAATCTACACGGAGCAGAAAAGCACAGCACATTCTGCAAATGACAGTGAAGGCGCCACAGGGTAACAACATCACTGCCGCAGACCGTGGAGGCGGCAGACTAGGGATGGATAAAGAGGCAAATCCCACACTGAACACTGTGACCAAACCTCACCGCCAAAGTGGCTGGGTGCACTGATGCAAGGCCCCAGCAGACTGGCGGCTGTAATTGCCGAAACAAGGTGTGATCCTTGGCAAATGGTTGAATATAAACTAAAACTTCTTTTTTTATTCTTTTTTTTCCCAGTCATTTTGTTTTACAATAAAAAACTGTTCTTGTCATTTCAAAGTTTTAAGTGATTTAGCATGAAAAAATAACAACAACAATCCATCCATCCATCCATTTTCCAAACCGCTTATCCTACTGGGTCGTGGGGGTTTGGAGCCTATCCTGGAAGCAACGGGCACAAAGCAGGGAACAACCCTGGATGGGGGACCAGCCCATCGCAGGGCACACTCACACACCAACCAGTCACACATGGACACCTATGGGCCATTTAGGAACTCCAATAAGCCTCAGCATGTCTTTGGACTGTGGGGGGAAACTGGAATACATGGAGAAAACTCCACGACGACATGGGGAGAACATGCAAACTCCACACACATGTAACCCAGGCAGAAACTCAAACCCAGGTCCCAGAGGTGTGAGGTAACAGCACTAACCACTGCACCACCATGCCAACCCCACAAAAAAGTAATAATAATAATAATATTAATAATAAAAATAATCATAACAACAACAACAACAACAATAATAATAATAATGATAATAATAAATAAGCTCAAAAAAGGGGAATTTTATTGCAATTAAGCAGACTGAAGAAGACTGAGGTAGTTAACCTCCCCGGGATGTCTTGTGTAAGAATAAATCACAGCAGAATAGCTGGTCATACTTTATGGTCATTTTATCTCTTTGTACATCATATACATTCCGGAGATTCCCACATCGGTACAGAATGTCATACAAATAGAACCACACGGAAAATATGAGCATGACTCTGTGATTCATTCCTGAAATTTTTCAAGACTGATTACAACAAATCTCCATCAATGTTTAGAAATCCAGTACTTTTTTGGAATAGGGTGGCTGCGGAGCATGTTGCGAAACGACGGTGGGGGCAGACTGGATCGCTCGCAGCTTCTGTTGTTTTACACGCTTCAGGGAGGGTTGCCATAGAAACCACAACTTTCCAGTCCGAAGTCCTCGAAAGAACTCAGTGATTTGCAGTTATTAAAAAAAAAAATAAAACATATCGCGTATCTCTTACTTAATCTATGGTGTTATGTTTTTTTGTGAATTCATTCGTGTTTTGTAGATCTTAATAGTCATATCGTGTGTGACACTCGCACAGTCTCCTACCAAGAGCGCCAAGACTAAATTTCTGCCTTTTGTCTCCGTGAGGTTCATCTGCATTGCTGTTTGTTACGGCGCAATCCAATTTGGCGAGGCGCTCGAGCGTGGCCCCTCCCCGCGGGCTGAGCGTCGGCCCCACGCGCGCGCGACGTGCGTGATACATCGCGCGGGACGTGAAATGCGGCACGCACACGCACTTGCCGACCTCAGCGTGCGGGCTTATCTGAACGCTTATGAGTGCCAGAAGGATAAATAGGCTCGCCAGCTACACTCACTGTGCGTGAAGTTTAACGTTTATATTCAGACATTAGCCAAGTCTGAGCTTTTGCTCCCCTAACTGAAATCTTTTCTATATAAGAATAAAGAAAACCATTAAATATTTTCTATAGTTTATTGCAAATACATAGCAATAAAAAATAAGCATCTGCATTTATTTGATCATTTATTGGTAATGTTAAAGCAAATCTTATTGAGATGCATGAACTGATTAATGCTTACTATAATTAAAGTCTCCGTCGAGGTATTAACGTGTAATTTGCGGTCAGTGAATGTTTCTTTTTTTCTTTGAGCATGAAAAACAAGATTTTGCCCGTCCAGCGAGCATTCGAATTGCGAACGTATGGTTCAATATGTATCACTGCTTTCATAAGCCCCTATAATTTTCTTGTCAAATCACTGAACTTATTTTCCCTCAAGTAATTACAGTGATTTTCTCCCTTCGAATAACTGAATGCGCCAAAAATCAATAAAGCCGATAAAATATACGTTGTCGTTCAGGGAAACGCCGGAGTTCTCCTCTGCCATGTGACCAAAAATAAAATAGTAAAGAAGCATACGTAGAGTTACCGTCAAGGAACTGGCACATTGGACACCCTGGAGAAAAACAGTAATTTCAGAAGAGACACTGCATATTAAAATTGAACTTGACTGTGGTTCTCTTTGAAAGTTTAATGGAAACCTGGTGCTACAATCTGTCAAAGAAAGACCTGTTTTGATAGAGGATAATCGCATTCAGCACCATATATGGACTTAAAAATAACGACGGTTGTGTTGTTTTGATTCTGTTCATCTGAATGCTTTCTAAGGCGCTGCAGGTGGAGGCACAGACCTGTTGTGAACATTCATCTCACGGCAAGAACAGCCCTTCAGGATAGATCTGTACTGTGGAGGGATGTTGTCGAAAGGTCTGTCCCACTGCATGCTTGTGTCACAAGTAATGTGTGAATTACGCATGTGATGTGGGCCATCAGACATACTTCTGCTTTGGTTTTTTAAGCCCAATGACAAGTTCCATATCATTGCAATGGAGGAATAGGTGTGAAGGACAGCAAATAGTGCTCTAGATGTTGGACTCTAGCGTAGGTCCTTTGTCTTGAAGTGCTCTAGTAAACTATCTAGTTGTGTAAACAAGTGCAACCATGAATAACAGACATGACATAGCGTCAGAATAAAGACTGAAAAATAGCAGCTGATTAAGTTAAGAAAATCCTGATACATCTTCTGTTTCTGCTAAAATGTCTTGTCCCAAGGATATCAGAGATGCGCTGTTATAATTGTGTGTGTTTCCCACAGACAGACAGATCCTTGATCAGTGGTACCTGTCTCATTTATCGAAGCAAGTGCAGGCTGCAGGGCTCCATTGCTAACAGTGCTTAGCGCAGCTGCAGTGTCCCTGATCTCTCTCCCTAAGGACGACAGTTTAGCATCCACACTCTCATCATCCTCATCCTCCTTCTCGAGGCACCGTTTCAGACTCCACTCTAATTTGAACTAGCTATCTATGGCTAATTGTGGCATTTTTCAGCCGCGCTGCTGAGATCTGACGGCACCCTTAAGCTTCGGGCAGATCAGATAAAACCTCCCTCCCCGACTGGCTGTAAAATGCTTAATTGCTTGTTTCACTTCGGAAAAACGACCCCCCCCCTTTCCCATTTTAGTGTGTCATGTGACTTCAGCGATCTCAGCAGGGTGCAGAGAGAGACGCAGGACTCTGTAAGCCCATGTGTCTGTATACCGTTACATTGTAACCCTGATGCCATTTCAGCTGAGCTGCTATTTACATCCTGCACATAATTGACCAAAGCCGCAAAACCACTGGGATCACTAAGGAGTCTTTCAGAGACCCACGGAGAGGGCAAGTGCCTGGCCATGAAGTGAAATATGAACTGGATGGGCTTGGAGCAGTGGTAAAAGAGACAGATGATCTAGACCAGTAATTACTGACGCATAGATAGAATTTGGGCCAATTATGATTAACACAGAGAGATTCTGGACCACTTATGACTGGCACACAGAGAACATCTGGACCAGTTATGACTAACAATGAGATCACTGACTGGTTGTAACTCACTCTGAGACTTTTGGACCAATTATGAATAACAAAGAGTGATGGTAGACCAGGTGTGACAGAATACGGGCATGGTACTGAAATCTTATGGTCTTATGGACTGTTGTCATGGCAATAAGCTTAGCTGTAGGCATACTGTCTTTGAAAAGACACCAGGAGACTCAAGCGAACGCAATTAACAACAATGCTATCAAAGTTTAATTTTGTAATTGTTTCTCAGGGGTTCTGTTATTTCCCATCATGCATCTTGATTTTGCTCATGTTTTTTTAATCAGTCTCCCGCAAAAATACTTATCATGCCAACTCTGAAAAATATACCTGAGCTTGGCTTAAGTGCCAAGCAAAAAACTTATAACAAAAATTGAAAATATTTTGATTTTCCGATACCATGACAGCAACACACATTTAGTGGTCAACTTAAAATCTGTTTCCCTATTAGCAATATGCCGTATGATACTTTCTACTGATGCTAGCAGGTGACAAAATCCATCCAGCCACGCTTCCACTCACTGTAGTGATCAGAAACATGTCATACGGTTACGCTACATTAGCACCTAATGAACTATTATGTACTGTAACCTACGGAAGCCCTGAAGGGCAAAACACACCAACAAATTTGAAAACACACCAGCAAAAGTGAAAACACGCCAGCAAATTCAAAAACACTCCAGCAAAAGCAAAAACACACAAGCAAATTCAAAAACACACCAGCAAAACCGAAAACACACCAGCAAATTTAAAATCACGCCAGCAAATTCAAAAACACACCAGCAAAAGTGAAAACACACCAGTCCATTTTATCAGTTGAAATACTTCAATATTTTCACTCAGTGG
>JABFDZ020000138.1:23873688-23886547 GCA_019775955.2 Pollimyrus isidori | reverse complement strand
CCCCCCCCCCCCCCCCCCCCCCCCCCCCCCCCCCCCCCCCCCCCCCCCCCCCCCCCCCCCCCCCGGGCTGGTTGGATCTCTCTTGTGATTATGAAACTATTTTTTTGTTCATGTTGATCCATTCCATCAAGGCATTTCATTTTAATTAGCAAAAGCTCCTCGCTCCAGTATAAATCCCAGTTCGGGAACTAAAACAAATATGAAAAGCGGAATTTGTATTCCATTCATCTCTCCTTCTTTCATCTAATGGGTAAATTCTTGCTGCGCAAGTGTGTTTTTGGCGAACTACGTCTGTTCTGCCTCCAGAAAAAAAAAATATCAAAGGGCGCTAAAATGGTGGTTTTTGTCCGCTAAAGGTCGTTTGTGAGGGGAGGGGCGTGATAGCCACGTTGTGGAGGGCTCAAGGCAGGCAAAACTCACATGCTGTTCCCTCGTGATGCACCCAGAAATCATCGCGAGAACCTACTTTTGCACTCTGTCCTGAGGGGCAAAGATTTTGTGGCTGTTGTGGGTGACGTGACTTTAATATAGCCTCGCGGTCACCCGCTTGCGAAAGTAGGCCTTCTGTGTGACGCTGCCAGGCCTTTTCTTGCATCTAATCTCTGCTCTGAACCAGGAGGAAACTTTCCCTTTGTGTTCAGAAACACCACTGGGTTCTTTCCTGATTGTCTTGCCCTTCACAATCTGAGAAAGGCCCTCGCTTCCTTCTTCAGGTTAGCAGCCCTTTCTGCACGGAGTAGCAGGTCACGCTGGGCTTGTCGGCACCGCGATGAGGGTCGGGCCCGATTATGGAGGTGTCCCAGAACTTATTTGCACCCTGTGAATCACTTGGCTAATCTGGTAGTCGGCTCCTTTACCCTTTAATATTGATTTATTTATGTCTGTCTAAATAAGATATAACCTCAAAAATGCAGAATTGAAAAGCATTCCTCACAGCAGCACCTTCTCTCTCTCTTTTTTTTTACTTTGGGGAAAAAAGCGTGTAATGTTTTCTGTTAATGGAGCCCAGTTTATTTTCTGCTTTCTGTTGGAGGTGAACGTCGATTTTTTTTTTGTTCCCCAGTCCATGTCGAATGTGAGTTTGCCAGGTTTGCCACACCTCAGCGGGAGCAAGGTGGGTGTCGCCCAGCAGAGTTCTGAGGCGGCCCATCCCCCGAATGGGCCACATGAACCCCGTTGTGCCCAGAGTCCAGGCTGTTCTGTGACGACAGTTGGGGTCCGGTGCCATCCACCCAGGCACATTTTGCCATCACGGTTCACAGACATTACGTCTGCAGACCGTGGTGAAAATCGTGAGGTGAAACCGGAATTTCTTTATGCATTTCTATATTTATTGCCCCCCCACCCCTACCCAAAGGCCCCCAAACCGCATATGTTTTTTTTTTTCAGGTTCGTCAGAGAAACCTTTTCCCCCGCCCACGGGTCTTATGCCGGGACGTGAAATCGATCCGGCCGTGTGGCAGCGCCGCCGCGTTATTGAAAAAGGATGATTGGTTTTAATGGCTCGTATGGCGGAAAACCAATGAATAAATAACAGGTGGGACAGGCAGAGCATCCAAATCAGGCTTGGATTCAATCTGAGGCTCGGAGGCAACACTGTGGCCTGGAAAAGCCACGGGATTCATGCCTCGTTATTCCAAACACCTTCCCGATTCCAGCCTCAGGGGCCACTTATGCAAAGACAATTCCGATTCCTCTCTGCTCCCTCGTTATTCCCATTGTCCGTATCTCCCGAAAAGCGACGTGGTGGTTGATTGTAATTCTATCTGTCTAAAATCATCGCTTCTCCTCCAGGTGAAATGAGCCCCTGGAGAGTGCGGTCACTGGTCGCCGGTTGGATGCGGGGGCGGTGCCTGCAGACTGGGGCGTTAGTCACGCCCTGCCGTGGTCGGTGTGCACGTGTGCGGTTGGTTGTTTGCATGACAGTTACCTGGGTTCGTCCTGGGAGATTTCCTGTAAATTGGGTTAATTATGTGAATGTGGAAGATTCTAGCCCAGATGTTTGTGGTGTTTAACTGCTCTAGATTTCCTTTTCAAATTCTACCAGACACGATTTATAGGAATTTCAGCATGATGCAAAATTTTCCCATTCAATGCATTTTTAATGATAAAGGGCTTTAACAGAGGAGTAACATTCAGGGATATTGGGGTAATTAGCAAAAGGCAACATCGTAGGGGTGTTGCTGCTGCCCCAGGTGGGAGTTTGTTCCCCTGCTTGCATGTGCTCAGTGACGTAGTCCAAGGCTGCTCCAGAATATTCAATGCAATTCAATATGATTTACCTTTTATACAGCCTTTCACAACAGAGTCACTTAATGTACTTAACATGGTTTTATTAATACACTACTACCTAATTTATATACTGTATACTAACATGTGGAACAGGGAAAAGGGAAAGGAGGAATGAAAGAAAGTAAGCCAGAAGACAATGGAGGAGAGGAACTAAAAACAACTGGGGGTCCAAGGTCTGCTGACTGCCCTATCCCCCCCCTCCCCCCACCAGCCATGATAATGCTATGCAGAAAAGGACGGCCTGTTTGCTAAAGGCAAGGTGTAAACTGTGGTTGCAGTCAAAGTGAGCTGGCAGATATTAGGCTGCAGCTATGACATCACTTCCTAGGCAGAGCTGACACGCCCTGCTGGACACTCTCTTTCCAGCTGGCTCCTTTTTTTATCCAAAGCACATCGTTAGGGCGAGGTACTGTATACCGCCGGAAATTTAGTTTGATATATCAAATTCCGGCTGAGTCTCCTGCTGTCAGGGTACTGCACCTTGGGGTCTCCTGGGACTTTAACCGCAAGCGTTGGGGATTTGAGGCTGCGGGCTTTGACATGGTGCCTCTTTGCCCCCGGGGGCAGAACAGCGTGGATGTTAGCGCCTCGCGGGAAGCTGCTAGCCGCACGTACCCAGACGGCCAGGAGCAGAGGAGCAGGTGTCTGTTCATGAGGTAGCCGCTGCCTTCCTGCTGTGGTTGAAAGCAAAAAAAAAACAATTACTAAGACTTCTTCAAGCACAAGCTCAAGGCTTCTCTGTTTTCTGCTCAAACTGTGCTTCCTTTTAATGTTGTACCAGCCATTTTCTGATATTAAATGGGATCTGAATTATAGCACTTCCTGGTCAGTGATAAGATGCTAATCAATGCTGCGTACCAATGAGAAAGAGAAATTCCGACTTGGTCTTTAGTGATCAACAGTAATTGAATTTAACTGCTTTACCCTATTGACTATAATACAGTTTTTTCTATGTATCCACCTCTTATGACAGCATTACACTTGCCTTACTATAGTCTGTATATCTACATTATATGACTTCAGTAGAGATGCCTTTCTATATTGTATCTACATTTAAGTATGCCTTTCTGTAATTGAGTTTGTGTATCTACACAACCTTATGTGACTGCACTGCAGTACAGTTGCTTTTCTATATCAATGTATTTATAAAACTGTGTATGACTGCAGTACAGTTGCTTTTCTATAACATGTGTAGCTATACATCCTTATATGACTGCAATAGAGTTGCCCTTCTATATTCTGTGTATCCGTGCTTTACCTTATACGAGTTGCCCTTGTGTATGTGATGAGTCAGTGCACTTCAGTCTGTTTGCCTTTTTGCTGGTGAGCAAAGAATTTCTTTGCCAAAAAAACTCAAGTTCAAACTGGAGCTGATACTGCTTGTATCTGTCTCCAAGATGGGTTTCCTGGGGGTGGAGAGGGGAGGGGGCTGGCCTATCGCATCTTTGACGAGCACGATGGCAGCTGCGGGTGGAGAAGAGCGTCGATTAGAGCATTTAGCAGTGAAGAGCAGCGGCCCTGAAGGGGCTAATGAGGACGACCAAGGACACAGCACAGCGCAGTGACACGCACCGAAACCCCCAGAGGGGGCACCACTGACCGCCTGTCGCAGTGGATCATGAGCAGCTAGGCATGTTGTAGTTTAACCTCCCAATACTGTCTACCCTGCCTCACCCCCCGAAGGGATAATATGCAGGGGTCACGGGGGGCACTGCAGGGGGATAGGAAGGGCTTTTCTGCTCTGGTTCTCCCAGAGTGGCTGGTGGGGGAAGCATGCAGCCACCCCCTTTCTAGCCTCAGCAGCCCCTCCAGCCCATTCCAATGCAGGATGCTGAGATTTGAGGGCCAGCATTAGGATCTCAGGCTGATACTGTTTCTGACACTTCAGCGACACTGCACCTGACATTCTAGCTGGTACTGCGACTGACATTGTGACACTGTGACTGACAACCTCACTGACAGTATGACTGAGACCCTGACTGACACCATGACTAAGACCACGACTGACAACCCCCGTCTGACACTTTGCCGGGAAGGTCTGTGGGTGAACTGCAAATGACACTGTGACTAACACCCTGATTGATACAGTGGCTGACAATCTGAGACTGTGAGTGATACTCTGACAGGCATTGAATGACACTCACTCTTAGTGTGACTGAGACTGGGACTGACAATCTGACTGACACAGTGACTGAAACCTAACTGATGCCGTAACTGAAATTGCGACTGATATCCTGACTAATACTGTGCCTGACACCATGATCACCACTTTAAATGGCTGGCATGGTACTTCAGTGAGCAGCAGTGTTGCTGCACACCTCCAGGTTCTGACTTCTGTATTTATATGCTATACCAGCCAACGTGGTTGAAGAACACAACTGAAGTCCTGGGGTGTGATTGGCTCCCATCTTGAAAATGGTTAGTGTCTGTCTGGGATCTGGTTGGCATTTTGGAGGTGCTAACTAGAATGACAGGACGCCCAGAAACCCTAGAAAAGTATTGGTCCTGTTAGGAAACCCCATGTGCTGCAGGATGGCATATATTGTTTGCATGTATATATTGTATTATACTTAAATGGCATGATGCCCCCACATGTCCTGGTACAGTGAAAGGCAGAAGTGGCTGTTTCAGGGAGTGGGAGTGTTGCTGCATACTTTCAGGGTGTTGGGTTCGATGCCAGAATTCACATGGTCTTTTTGTGCTGTGCAGGTTAACTCCACAATACAAATACATGCAGTTAGGTGAGTCAGTGTGCCTTGTGATGGATTGGCATCCTGTCCAGGCCATATCTGTGCTATGGTGCAGTCTTAGTGGGATGGATTTAATACAAAACGCACTACAGAATTTATCCACATTAAGAAAATACAGTAGATTTATGCATGTACAGAGTGAATTAATGAGAGAAAATGCCTATTTATGGACTGGAGCTTTTAATGTGTGTCATTATGTTCATCTAGGGATTAATCAGTCCTCCTGCCAGCTGCCTCATTTGAAGGTACTTCACGGTAAGCTAGTGGGTCTTGCGTTTGTGAAGCACTGAAGTGGAACTGACAGACACACATAGTGTCCAAGTCAGATGGCTTATGAAAGATGACCCGACGAAACAGCAAAGTGTTTTGTATCATATGATCGATGGCACATGTCATGTGATTGGTGCCACATGTCACATGATCAGTGCCGCATGCCTTAGCCCTGTGGGATTCCCCGGGGGGTCTCCCTTGTTTCATGTAAACCTGCTATTCATGGCCACAGGTTGGGACACACCCCTCCACCCGCCCACCCATTAATACCACACCTTTATCTGTTGCTCACAAGCTTGATCATCATTTCTGGGGTCAGTTGCAGTGACGGCCTCAAACCGGAAAAGGCGACGTGCCTGAAGGGCGTGATTGGCTCCCATCCTGCAAATGATTAGTGACTGTCTGGGATATGATTGGCCAAGAAGACTCTTAGAAAACCTGGAAGATGATTGGTCCTGTAAGAAAACCCCACGAGGTACAAGATGACATATATTTATGTTACACGGACCACAATCCCCCACATATGCCCCATGTCCTCGGTGTGTACAGGACAGGGAAAGGCCACCTCAGCGGCTGTTTGATTAACTGGGCCACTGCTGCGCCGTCTGATGCCACATTGGCATTTACATCAAGCATCCAGAGCCATCAGAATGCTGCTCCTGTGTCAGGACCCAGAGATGGGATGCCTTGTTCAGGAACAACACTGGTTACACTTACCATAATGCTGATTCATTTCCCATTTTCTTCATAGTAATGAGGACCTTAAATGGCATCGGCGTAGAGCGTGCTCAGTGAGTGCGACAAGGCTGCAGGGACATGGCCGCCTTCAGGAGACACCACTGTCTGACTTTACATCGTTGTCAAGCTTTTACCCTGCCGCTGCCCTGCTTAGCTGCTATTCGTAAGAAGACAGCCATCTGAGTCAATAAGGGGAAGGGAGCTTTTTAAATGAATTGATTTGCAGCCACATGATTGGTTTGGGTTGCGACACAGCTGTGGGTTGTACAGAGTGACAGAGAGGAGTGACACTGCCCCTATAGGCTGTGACAGCCGTCCCGGATGCTGGATTTAGGTGGCAGGTTCCTCTGATCCCACACTGGATAAAACACGATCCGAGCATCATGCTGTGAGAAGGCCGGTACGCTGCTGAGGGTCAGAGGTGTAATCAGACAGGTGGCTGCGGAAGGCAGAGTAATCAGCGAGCCAGAGGGAATCCGCTCCCGCGCTCATTTCCGAGGCCTTGATACGGCGTGATTCATTTGCCTCCCTCCGACCTCCTGCCCGCCGGGTCAGGATGCTGTACTCCAACTGGGGCCCGTATCCGGGGAAACCGCAGCGAGGAGCAGTGCTCGCCCGCCAGCTACAGGCCCCCCTCACCGAGCCATCCCCCACCCCCCCAGGCAAACCGCGGTAATTAATTTCCACGTTAAGCGCTCAGCAAAACGGCAGCATGCCGGCGAGTATGGCGTGTCACCGGGCCCCGGCCCCCATCGGATTTAGGGATTAGGATAATTAGCCTGCGGAGGAGTCGTGAGACAGATGGAGTGGTGAGAGGCAGCAGTTGTGCGACGTGAACAAGGCACAGGCTCCGGGAGCTTGTGTTTGCCGAGAGTGTGTGGGGACCGGCATGATGGAGGCGCTCTTGAGCAGCGTTAGGTGGCATTGTTATGATGGCCCATGCCATTCCGAGCACTCCACCCTCGAACGACGGGAGAGACGATCATTTCTCTCTGCTTTTAGTGTCAAAGTCAAATGGTCTCACCATAATGAGCGACATCAGGTCTGAATGGTTGTCTCAGATATTCAGAAAAGCCTTGTCTTCATGTTTAATGTGTGGTTGTCTGAATCTGTGGGGGAAAAAGTCTTGCAGTCCCAGTTGCATAAAAACAGACTTTGTGGGATCCATAAGACCAGTGTTCCATAATACCAAGGCCATCTTTTTAAACATTTCCTTTAGCTAAGTTCCTGTCACAGACCGATGCCCAGTCCTCTCCTCTATACGTGTCCCATGGCTCAGCCCGGAGCACCTGTGTGTATGCGTGTGTGTTTGTGTGTATGCGTGTGTGTTTGTGTGTATGCGTGTGTGTTTGTGTGTATGCGTGTGTGTTTGTGTGTTTGCGTGTGTGTTTGTGTGTATGCGTGTGTCTTCTGCCTTCCTGTGTCTGTTTGCTAAATGTCCCTCCATCTGCACAGGTGAGGTGGGGGGGGGGGGGAGTCACCCCAAATCTGTCAGACAGTTAATGACAAGGGGAAACAGCCATGCCTCGTTCAGCTGCCACAGAGCCAACATGCTTTGTAAGCTGCTCATTTCCAGGGAGACTGATGAACATCTCACCGCTGATCCTACACCCCATGCTGTCTCACCCCCAGTCCCACACCCCAGCTGTCTCATCCCCAGTCCCACACCCCAGCTGTCTCATCCCCAGTCCCACTCCCCAGCTGCCTCACCCCAAGTTCCACACCCCAGCTGCCTCACCCTCAATCCCACTCCCCAGCTGTCTCATCCCCAACCCCACAGCCTAGCTGCCTCACCCTCAATCCCACACCCCGGCGGAATCCCACAGGGCAGCGGTTAGGGCTTTGTCTGCCCTGCCATCATGGACCACAGTTGGACAGGAAATGAATGATAGGAAGCTGTGTACCCTCCTCTGCTGCCAGACATGGATGACTCTGCTGTCGTTGAGCTCCACGCCTAGTCCCACCCCTCTTTCGTCCATGCTGGGATGGCTAACTCATCCCTTCCTTAGCAGGGTCGAGGGGGAGACGGACAAGCTAATCCATCACATGGGCAGAGTCCAGGGCAGAAGGTTGGCCTTATGGAATCCTGTCACTATTCAGACATTTTACTGGTCCTATCCAGCCGTGCAATGAGTTTATCCCACACACCCGCCATGGGGTACAAACAAGCATATATGCATCTAAAAACTCAAACTTACTCACATTCTTATGAAGTTACACTCTAATTGGGCAGCAGTTGAAAGAAATGTTAAAATTATAGCTTATTGCTAAATGAATTCAACATCTGGAGCAACTCATAGCGAGGACTGCGGGCGTATACTCTGCTTTTGCCAAGGTTGCCCTCCATTAACCTCGCTGGATCAGTTTGAGGGCCCTCTTCCCGCAAAGACGCCTCATGTTCTACTTTGCGGCTCTAAATAAATCCCCTCTTCAGATGGAGGGGCGACATCTGACAAATATCTCATTTGCTGCATGCAAAAACAAACCAGAAGAAAATCACCCCAGTTCCTTGGCTTTATTCTCCTCTCGTTCTCTTGTCGCTGCCATCGTGCCGGATGATGTCTGGCTGCCCCTGAGCTGGAGAGGCTTCCAGCTGGAAAACGTGCACGGAGAAGCACGGTGCGCGACAACAAGGGTCAAATGGAGGCAGCATAAGCGATAAGCACAGATTGTCGCAGTTTGATTCGCCCCCTGATATGTGTCATCTTTTAAACACAGAAGTCATTTCTCCACCTGGTAACAAATTCTTCCGTTAATCTGGGGTTTCCGGCTAATTACTTGGAATCCATGACACCGTTCACCATCTATACCCTAAATATCTTTCTTTAAATAATTATTAGTTGGGACCTTCCCATAGATTTGTTTACCTTTCACTTTGGTGCTTTTTAATAGTAGCTGAAGCATATCTTTGCATAATCACATAAAAAAACAAATGGGGAAAAATCCGATTGTGGTTTCGATTGATCCTTGTTCTGGTTTTCCTTTAATTAACTTCACTTCCTGTCTTTCCCCCCCCGCAGTCAGCAGATATCTCGTTAAGGACGTGTTTATTAGGCTCTGACAAGCTGCTGACTTTAGCATCCGCGTCCTTCGGCTCTCTTTTCCTTTCCTTTCGTTGAGCTCGCTGGAATCAGCAGATTAGGATGCACATTACCATCAGTGCCGCAGAAGAGCTTTACCGGGAAGGTCTGTGGGTGTGCGGAGCTGGCGGCGCTGCTGAGGGCGCGGAAAACGAACAGCGCGTACCGGCTCTTAAGTAAATGCGACGGTAATACGGTTGAAGTTAGTTAAATTAGCGAGAAAGTCATGGCTGAGACGGAAAGTAGTTTTTGTGGATATATGTTTGTATTCATATTAAATTATTTAATCTGAGGGGGATTTATTTTACATTTAAATCCCGATCCTCCGTGATAGTGCAGGGAGGTAATTACCTGCGGAACTCAGCCGCTGAACCAGCTCCTTAGTCACTCAACAAGCTGTCTACCACAGTCTTATTTCACTCTATTGATGTGTGATTTCTCAGCCGCAGACAGCTTGTCACTCTC
The DNA here is from genome assembly GCA_019775955.2 of Pollimyrus isidori. Lineage (NCBI taxonomy): Eukaryota > Metazoa > Chordata > Actinopteri > Osteoglossiformes > Mormyridae > Pollimyrus > Pollimyrus isidori. The sequence goes on along the minus strand of JABFDZ020000138.1, from coordinate 23,876,952 downwards.
TTCCAGGTGTGCTGTCTTGCCCTGCTATAGTCCTTCCTCACCCTTGTCTGTTGTCATTGATGGGGGAGCATCGACAGCCATGTGGATTCGACACACTCATTCACTTTCTGATCTATGTCCGGGGAGCACGGCAATGCCAGTAACCGACAGGCTTTAAATGCACTGTGTAAGATACTGCTATATGCCTTATTTGGCCTTGGGAGGATTATGGCTGATTATATAGGAGAGGAGACAAGGAGGCATTTGGTGGAGTGGAAGACACACTGTGGACCCATGGTCCATTAGCTTTTCCCTGTCTGTGACATGAACTTGCAGCTTTTGAGTGGGGTGATACACAATCGTGAGCGTCACAGCAGAGCCCCAATCACATCCAAGCATCAGCGTGTCTCCATGGACATCCGCTGGAGTCCTTCACTTTTTTCACGGCCGTCTCCCGAATGTGCGATAGCCCTTCAGGTCTGTCTCGCTCGCGCATTCCGTAGGCCAGGGGGGATTTCTCGGGATGAGGTGAAGTGCTGTTGAAGTGTGGGCCTGTTTGGAATCAGCAGCTGTTTTATTCTTGTATTACTCTGGTACGGGACACCTTCAGGCCTCGTTTAAACGGACACTTTTGCTAGTGCGAGACTAAAGTTCCTCTGTTTGGGGAGGCGCCTTGGCCACATAAATCACCCTGCCAGCTTTCTGGGTCAATCTTCATAGCTACATGTATAGATGGGCATATGTGGCCATAACACCAGGCGGCCCAGCAGTTAGAAAGTGGGTTAGTAAATATGTTGGTTGCTGGTTCAAGTCCTCTGGGGGCCTTTGCTGTTGTAACCTTGAGCAAGATGTTTGAAATTTCTTTTTTTACATCCACTTGTGCAATTTGACTAATTGTATTGCTTAACTTAAGTGTCTCTGCTAAGCCACAGATTGTGTTTGAGAGTCTACCTCTCTCCAAGCCTGACATATTTATCCTACAGCCTGGTGTCACAGACTAGCCTCACTTGATTGGATGTTTATAACTCCAAAGAGCTATCGGACCCCTCCCCCCAAGTACGGTTTGTGCGATTTCAGGCAAGGCGGTATTCATGTAGTACAGGACGTCCTAGAACATTATTTTCAGTGGATTTGTAATGTTCAGTAAAACTGCAGTGTTTGGAACAGGTCCCTTTAAAATATTTAATGCATTCAGTTCTAATTACAGGATTACCATTCTCTTACAGAAAGACATTAAAATTGGAAGTCTACATCAAATAGTAATTAGTATCATTATTGACTGCAAAGTTTAATTCCAACTGAATATTTTATTTCCAGCAAGATTTTGTTGTGACATTGCTTCACCTGGATAAAATGGTCTTATGATAAAATATTCATAGTCTATTTATTATTCTTGTTTTATTACTTAATAATTTATTTTACCTACGAATATATGCAAAATTTTTCTGCGTTATTTTTGGCTGGAGAACAGTAGCATATGAAAAGAAATTAAGTGATATTTAAATGTACCTGGTGACGGTGATGGAAAAAGACAGCTAGAGGCTCTAATTGGATTTGTTTAGCCCAGCGGCTAATATTTATCAAATTTATACAATTTATGCAATGTCGTGCAAGGTTGAAGAAAGTTGCATTTGCTGGGTAGGTAACTGGCTACTGTGGTACAGCAGATGTATTCAGTAGCTCATAGGGTGTTGCTGCTGTCAGTTTGCCAATCAGGAATGTGATTTGCCCCCTCTACTTTGACTCCGCCTCCAGGACCACAGTGAGATTCCCATTAATGTGAACTTGTTCACAAAAGCTGGCCATCACAAAATGAACCCTAGAATCATCTGCCCTAACCACGGCCGAGCCCGACACTAATCCAATACTCACATCAGGATGTTACCCGTGCGTTCTAATCACTTCATAAATGTATTAGTCATTTTGTCTTATTGTTTTTCTGCATATTGAGAAAATTCACTAGCATGGAATTTCAATGGACACATTTAAATATCAAACTAATTAACGGGAAAATTGTAACAGAAGAATTCACACAACCCTATTAAGTTCCACTGAGATGTTCAGAAACTCCTTTTAATTTACTACGATACTGAATAGACATTCATATACCCATATAGAATGGCAATAAATGCAGCTATTTATATTGCATTATGCTGCCTCGTATAATTTAACATATTTCAAAATTTGAAATATTATAATTCTGGAGAATTTATACCCTGAATAACATCTGAAATGTTTTCATACCTTCTCAGTCCTGGTTGTAGCTGCCTTCATGACTAGGTTCAGTAGCTACCTGGTGTTTTTCAAATTAATGTAAGATTATATAGCAGTAATTTGTATTGATTTGATGGCCCATGAAAAGCAACAGTGACTCAGAAAGGACATGAATACCCCACCAACAAAGCTTTACGACAGCGCCTTAATGGCGTGTGACGCTGGCTAGCTTTTGCTCACGCACCATTTCAGTTTATTTTACCAAATGTGATATCAGCACAATGAAGACACTGGGTCAAAAAGAATGATACAAGCGTTGAGTTTTTTCATTTATGATGCACTGGATCATTGCCCACGGCAACGTTAGTTTATCAATAATGTTTTGTTTGTTACACAATAGAGGCTCTTCCTGTTTCATCGCGAGACACACATTGTTGACAGCCACCAGTCGTCAGTGATGATTCCCTGTACCCGTCAGCCGAATCGAGCCATATTACATGGGCTACGTATCGGCTCTGTGAATGTGACCTTGGAAAAAAAAAAAAAAGCATGAAACACTGCTAAAATGAATGTTTACAACATGCAAACAATACTCACTCCTGCTGTGTGCCAGTGTCCCGTGCCTGTGGGCCTGGGAAATGTCGATACCAGTAATTATCCAGAAGCCCCCCCCCTTCCCACCCGCCAGTGACATAAGCGTGTTCCGGCGTGCGGTTTCAGAATGCTGTACCCTCGGGGAGGGGGTGTGAGACATTTAGGTGGCCGCGATACTGCGTCTGCAAGCAAATGCGCTGCTGCACTATCGGAGCTGGCAGTATCGTCCAGGGCTCCGCCGCCCCTCTTCATATTTAACTTGGTGATGCTGTTGCTGTGGTGTATTTTTTTATTTGCGGACTCAGTCCCTCAGTGGATTACTGGATTGCTGTTCCAGGCAGTGTGTTTTGCAGGAGCTCCGTCTTTTTTGTGCTCCCCCAGGGGCACAGTCATTGTGTCACCAGCAAACCCCCCCCCAATGTGGAGTCACATGCCTCAATGCAACCACTGTAGCCACCAGCGCTGAGCACGTGAGTG
>JABFDZ020000138.1:23856645-23873588 GCA_019775955.2 Pollimyrus isidori | reverse complement strand
ATCCGGTTTTTTTTTTTTTTCATGTGATTTTTGTGCTGGGGCTTCGACTTTCCTCGGGTTGGCTAATATGGTTTTATTTCCAAAACATTATCCCCGCACCCACCCCTCCACTGCCCCCCTGCCCACTGCTGGTTTGCTGCACCCAGAACTCTTCATACACAACATTTCCACAGGACTGCTGGAGAATCCAGCGTGTACACTTCTCTGATGTTTTGTTTTTGTGATTTTGCAAATAAATGTGTCGGCGATCATTATCGTGAGCGTCCACTGCCTCGACGGGCGAAACGTCCACGGTGAAAATAGAAAAAAAATGAGTGGAATTCAGTCATGTCAGGTGATACTTTTGCATAAGCGCGTCTCACAGCCAAATAAATCAACGGAGAAAAAAGAATTAATAGCTGCCATATTTCCTGCAAGGATTTGCAAGGACGTGTTCCGTCGACCAGGCTGCCCCCCGCCTTGTGCCCTGTGCCTCCTGGGATAGGCTTCAGACTCCCTCTGACCCTGCACTGGGTAAGCAGCATGGAAGATAGATGGCTGCATGAATGATGGATCGATGGATGCTTTAAAATTTTCACTTTGGTAGCGGAAGAGTCTGAGGAAAGAATGTTAAACTTTCATCTGTCTCGCATCTACGGGAAGGCCAAGAACATTTTTATTTCATCACTGAGATGCCACAAATTGGCTGACATCGGGCATCGCAGCGAAACTGTCAGGGCAGTTGGCTCTCGTTCTCAGATCCCTGGCAACAGGAGCGCAATTTGTGCTGCGCGGCGGCTGCGGATGCAATCCGTGGGCCTGAGCAGTGGACTGACACACGCAACGCCGTCCGACACCGATATCCCAGCATTCCCTACAGTCATTAATCTTCTCTGTCAGCCTTCTTGTTTAACTCCCCTAAAGGAAGTGTAATATCCTGCCCTACCTCACGTCTCGGTCCTGTTACTTTTACGAGGAGAATCCAAAACAGAAATACAATAATGGAAAAAGCAAATTGAAAAGAAAGTGTCTCGCTGTAAAAAGCCGGCTTTGAAACAGAAGCTTGCTGTCCTGGCTGGGGAGCAGGTGAATTCTGGGAACTGGAGCTGAGCACATAGTAATCCACAAGCTAAGAGGACGGTCAAAAATTCACGGTGGTCAGCAAGTGTTTCATAACACGGGCTGGTTTATCCCTGATTAATCGTGAGGCCGGAAAGGCTGGCCCCCTCGATAACGGCATCTGAGGGTGGACGCCCAGGGTGATGGTGCTGACTGTACTGGGAAAATGTAAGTCGTCAGCGATCGACAGGGGTGAGACCGGGTCGATGCCGGTTGCATTTGGAAGTTTGATGTTTGTTGGGTTACTCGTGTGACGGCAGAATCTGCGGAGTTAAACTAACAGCCATCTCTAAAGTGCCCATTAGCTTGTGAGTGTTTGCCCTCTGATAGACTGGCATCCTGTCCAGGGTGTCCTCTGCCCTGTGCCCTGTCTTTCCTGGCACAGATTCATGTCTCAGTGCAGCTCTGTACAGGATGAGTAGTCATGGAAGATGGATGAATGGAAGGAGAGAAGCTGCAGACCACAGAAGTACATTTTGGCAGTTATAAGCTAAAACAAGGTTAAATGAGAACTAAGATGCCATTTACAGAACCGCCACCATTATAACCTTTCCAGAATGCTTCTGAACGGCTAAAATGAGAATATTTCTGCAGGCTTTGATAGGGAATGCCCTAGAATACAATCAATTTTACAGAAAAACAAATACACACATATTTTTTTCCTGAATGTTAGAATAACTGCTTATTAGAAAATAAATTCATAATTTAATAGTTAATAAATTTGCTTTTCCAGCTAGTTGCATTTTTTGCGGATATCCAAACATAATATACAAGAAAACAGTGGTTTGAGGGTGTGGTTTTCTGTTTCCAAAGCTCATTAATGTTATTCTTATATTATGTCAACACTTGTGACTTTTGGCACTTAATCACGGTGTCCCTTTCCCCCAGTTGTCACCACTCTTACTTACAGCCCTCCATTCAGGTGAGTTCAAAGGTGACAACTGGGTGTTTATCAACACCAAGAACACAAAGAACATACTGGTGTTCTTGGCAAGAGTGGTGGTGCTAACTTGTTTCCCAAGAACGAACTTGGGATGCGATGAATCGTGGGATTTGGGAGCTACATGCTCAGCTGCCTTTTTGGGAATGTGAACCTGGCACAAAGTGCTCAAGGCCATCAAACTAGAAGGTGACGTACAAAAGGACCAGGCTGCGCTCCTGTTTGAATGCCTGTGGAGTCTGTAAGCTGAAGGACTGTACAGCAGCTACTAAACAACATCAACATACAGGGTTACCCTGATAGGCTATGGCTTTATGATAGGTGGGGCTAAAGTTTGCTGTCAATCACTGATTGTCACATGAGAGGCCATAACCCCGCCCACTGGCTTTTGATCCCTCTCATCACCTATGTCTTCAGGGGAAAAAATGACATGAAATACATTCTTAAGTATTTCATTCCAGTGGTGTTCACTGGTAACTTTTTATAGATAATGCAAGCATAAGAGCCAAAGGAAACGTAAAAGAAAAAAAAAACATCTTTTAAAGTCGTGTTTAAAAAGACTGTCACTACTGTTATTCCTAACAGTATATTTATGGAAAAGTTTAATATTTGATGGCCTTTTAACAGAATGTCCTTTAGCGAGAGTTCTGCAGTACCTCACTGCCTTCCCTGCACGCGCCCTATCTCGATTAACCGCAAATGGGCGCAGACGTTCTCTTAAAGAGCTTTCTGACGTGCCTGGAATATTTCACCCTGTTGGAAGGCAGCACGGCTTTCGGCGTTACGCAGACCCCGCAAAAGGCTGTAATAAATTTTATATCTGGGGGCGTCCTTGGGGACCCATCCACCTAACGATCAAACCTTCAAAACCAGAGTGAGGGAAAGCACGCCGGCCCAAAGTCGAGGTGACCTCGTCCAAGGCCCGGCTTTGCCGCGTGTCCCGAGTGATCTTAATGCTTTTTAAGCATGTGCTTCCTTCTCCATGCCAACCGGGCTTGAATTTTTATATGCATTACGATATAATGCATAAGATATATATGACCCCCATTTGCAGTAGCCTCTAGGGGGCGCTTTCCTCTCCTTGAACCCTGGGCCTGTCACAGGAGGAGCTGCCGTGTGCCCTGAAGCGTCACATTTGTTATACAGCTATAGGGACCCTTCACCTGGCCCGCTGTGATCAGACCGGGCGACCACAAGTGCCAGGGAACTGATGTGAAAGTCATGAATGTCCCACGGCAGTTTTACACGGCCGTTTTATTTCACTCTTATTATTTCTTTTTATATGAAGCCATCTTCCCTTGCAAATGTTCTTGGGAAATACGGAAATGGACATGTTTTTTTTTTTCGTTTTTCACTGACAAGCGTAGCGTCTTCCAGCTGCTGAGGCGTTGACAAAAAAAAATGGGGGGAGGTGATGGTGTTGGCGGAAAGATACCACGCACAGACACAGGCAAACAGACACATGCACGGAAACACATGGACACACACACAAATAGACGCGTGAGCACATAGACAGACACACAAATAAAAAAAACAATCACACACATACTGATGCCCCAATACAGACACGCACACACTGACACACAAATAGACACACACACACAATTTAATTTCTGTTGCCTTAGAGGCACAAGAAACAAAGTCAAGTGGGTGGAGGAAGGTAATAGACTTGTCAGGACAGATTTGTAGAGAAAATCGTATCAAATCACAAGAAGTTCACTGTCAGCCTTGTAGCGAATCACAATAGGTTTAGTCAACCTTGTAGCGAATCACAATAAGTTCACTGTCAACCTTGTAGCAAATCACAATAAGTTCACTGTCAACCTTGTAGCAAATCACAGTAAGTTCACTGTCAGCCTTATAGCAAATCAAAATAAGTTTAGTCAGCCCTGCAGCGAATCACAATAAGTTCACTGTCAGGCTTGTATCGAATGAGATTCTTATTAAGTCTCTTAGCCAATCACCAGTGTTGCACTAAAAAGATGAGACGGGAACGTTTGCTGTTCCTCTTGGGACTCAGTGACCCTCGTTTGAACAAGTTAACATAGTTTATATAGTAATAACTTGTTTGCCGGACACAAGGGCGAAGTAAGAGTTGGGAGCTTCAGAATAGCCCACCACCCACTGCGTGCCCTGGATAGTGTCCCTGAGGATTCCCGAGGTATGGAACAGCTCAGAGGCACTTTCCTCGACATGCAAATGGAAGAGATGGCGATTGTCTCCGGCCTCCCTGCTCCTCCTGGGGAGGATCACTTACATCCTTCTGCTTCTTCCTCTGTTTTTTAACGTTGCCTTTTCACTTCCGATGCTGAAGACGTGCCTAAGAGTGATGAGAACTCGCAGGTAGGAGGCGCGACACTGGGGGCTGGCGTGCCCGTGCATGCTGGCCCCCCTGTGAGATGATGGGACCTGGCTGAGACACCCCACCCCCGCCCAATGTTACAACTGTGGCCCATGGGATGGGAGGGGGCGTTGACAAACAACACTTCTGTAGGTGTGAGCAGAGGGTGCCAGTGTGGGCACAGTAGGGGGTGCTGTGGTGGAGGTGAGCACAACTCCCCCCCCCCAAAAAAAAAAAAAAGTAGCGGGGGGCCTGAAAAACAAACGAGGAATCCGTGTGGAGAGCATGTTACCAGCTTTCTCCCTTATTGTGATTGATGGGGGTTGGTCTAATTTCTCTTAGAACTACAACACTGCCTTACTATTCCCATTTAGCTCTAGTTTAATGTCGCCTTATTAATCTCTGTGTTTGAGTAAAACCTCTCAGTATCTTTATAGTGCCTTTGGTTCTAGGTGTATAGCTGGAGCATCAAACCACACAAGCATTTTCTGCTTAAAGGAGTTGATGAATGAATGGGGTGTGGCTTATACGAAGCCTTATGTGGCTTATGTGTGGGCGGGGTTTACATTGTAGGCGCACTCTTACGCTCAACAATGTGCGCTGTGATCTGCTTACGCTACTGTCGTGTTACAGTGGGGCAGGGTTTGGCTCACTATGCAAGCGAGGGTTTTTTTTCACAAATTGTGGAGGGGTGCAGGGGTTTAGTGGGTGTGGGTGTCATTTTCACGGAGAGGTTTGAGTGATGTTTGTGCAACAGACCCAAAGACGCCATTCCTGCCCCAGGGCCCAGCTGACGCCCCCCCACCCTCATTTGACAATTTGATTTATTAATATTCCAGACAGCAGACCTTCATTTACACTTCAGCTTTTGGAAGGTGACCTTCATGCCGGATCTGAAAACACATAAGAAACTGCACTGAGTTTCATGCTTTTCATATGAAGCTTGATGCTGGAGGCCAAATTCAGCTCCAGGCAGGAAAAGGAGACAGGAGAGTCCAGGTCTGGAGCCTCTGCGGACCAGACAGCGAATGTGGGGAAAAGCGCATGCCGGCTGAAACTCAAGCACACAGCTGGGCCGAGTCTTTGGGGTGCAGCAGAGGGTGGATGAACCTGCTGTGGGTGTGAAATCTCTCCTGCCATCTTACAGACGCGTAAATCAGGATCCTGTATTTATCAACAAACCATTTTACATACGAGGAATTTACTGGGGTGTCATGCAAAACAATCAACCCGCTTATCCTACTGGGTCTTGGGGGGTTTGGAGCCTATCCCGGAAGCAACGGGCACAATGCAGGGAACAGCCCTGGATCACAGGGCACATTCACACACCAACCACCCACACATGCACACCTGGGCAATTTAGGAACTCCAATCAGCTTCAGCATCTCTTTGGACTGTGGGGGGGAAACCGGCCCGGAGGAAACCCCACGACGACACAGGGAGAACATGCAAACTCCACACACATGAAACCCAGGCAGAGACTCGAACCCAGAGGTGTGAGGTGACAGTGCTAACCATGCCATCCCCAATATAGCAAAATGATGTACATAAATAGAAATAAATGATGTATCTAATGCAGATGTTGCAGAATGTTCTAGAACAAGGGTGGTGACCCTGATCCGTGTAGAGTGGCCACGGGGGCGGGTTTTTGGGATGAGCTCTCAATCAGCCAATAACAGCGGGTCCCCAGGACTGGAGCTGAGAAACGCCACTTCATTACTGGATGACTGAGAAGTCACTCCAGAAATCCCCACCCACAACTACTCTCCATGGATCAGGTTTGCCTCCCCTGTTCTAGGAAGTGTTCGTGTAAGCAAGAGCCAGACTCATTTTAAGTAAAGTAAAGTTCATTTTAACCAAGTTTTCCACTTGATTTATGAAACGGTGTTCTTGGGACAAAAATCGCAAATGAAAACCAATACTTTTTACCATTTACATTAATATGAAAACACTTATTTGCAGTTTGAAGACAGTACCCCTCTCCAAAACACAGCCAATCCCTGCTGGTGGTTACATACTGACTCTCCCCCACCCCCTCTGACAAAACTTAAGACCCTTCAAGGCTGTCCACAGTTTTTAAGGCTAATAGCTGCAGTTGTGTGACCCCCATCAACCAGGCCTGCGTATTCAGGGCCGGGGGGGGGGTCAATGAAAAAATGCCGGAAGCCATCTTGGCCCGGTTCATGTTGTGCGACGATCTCTGCATCTGTAAGCAGGAAGGCGCACAATCAGAGTGGGGGGATAATTGGCATGCAGACCCACAGTCAGAGGCCAGCATGGCAAGCTGGTGACGCAGGGTCTTTCTGAATCCGCTCACTTGCTTCTGTGACTAATGCGCTCTGCCATTGACCCCACCCCTCCAACCGCAAGCCAGCATGTGCGCTACCAGCCCCCGCCTCCAGGGGGAGCAGTTCCCACACACGGGAAAATGGTCTGTTTATGCCGGTATTGAAGTGAGCTGAGTCCAATGAGATAGTGAGGCTGAGCAGCTGAGGAAGGGACCGGTCCTGGCCACTGGGGTGCCAGGCAGCCAGATTATCCACAGAGCGTGTTTGCCGATGATAGCGAGATTGGGAAAAAAACACCCTAATCCTGGCACAGAGAGGAGGATCCAGGGGGAAGAGTCTACAAAGGTGTGCTATGGAGGGAACAGAGGGGCTAGAAAACAGAGAGAGACGGAGGTGAAAATGTAGAGAGGAGTCGGGGGGAGGGGGGGGGGCGATAAATTGCAGAAACAGGGGCACTTGAGCATAAAATTAGATTTTACAAATATGTTGTTTCCTGACAGTTATTTGACAGAAAAGATATTAAACCATTAGAGGCTATATGTGTATTACTAATGATATCAAGTAAATAAGAGCAGGTCACGTCTTCCCAGCAGAGGCACCGTTCAGCAGCTGATGTGAGGGAAAAGAACTTCATCATGGCAAGGGCCACGTTTCTGTTAGTGCTTTAAATATAGGGACCGCTAGGAAATGCAATTTATATGATAATATGAAACATTTAAAGCTCTAATTTATTGCCTGTGCCCTTTAGGATTTTCCAGGTATAGTGGGAAAACAGTGAAATATGGAACAAGACTTTTCGCGGTCGAACGCACTGAAGATCGCAGTAGACTTTTAGGACAATACCTCAGTGTATTTCTGTCATTAGAGTTTCCAACCAACAAGATCTTTGATTTACGATGTCTGATGTGCTGTTTATCTGTTTTAATGTTACGTTTCAGTCAAAATCCTTTGTTTAAGTGACAAAAACATGCAAAATAAACAGTGGGATATCAAAAGCATGAATACCACAAGGCTGATAATCATATAGATTAGACATATACATATATAGAGAAATATATGAAATAATTATACAGCAAGAATATTGCAGTGATTTTAGAAACGTGGGGAACTGATAGCGTGGTGCTGGCCTGCCTGTTATAAGGACATGAACTAGGAGAAGGTTGCTGGGTCATGTCTCTTAGGATGATCCCAGTGGCAGTACCTTTGAGAAAGGCACTTAACCCCCACCAGTGCAGCTAATATGATTCCGTTTCAATGGGTTAAAAAGGAGGAAAAGTACATCACCTTGGGAGGAAAAAAAACACATTACAAGGCAGCCTAAGTTTAATTTTAATATCACTCTTCTGCTCCTGCATTATGACTGAACAAGAATGGGGAAGAGCAATAACGGAGAGAGTGAGCGATAAGAGGGGGCATTGTGTTCAGGGCAGACTGGAGTGAGGCTCCACCAGAAGCGAGAGAGGGATGTACCAATGCTGAACGGCAAGAGCCGGAATGCATTCTAATTAAATGCGTGATGATTTATATGCACGGGGCAGCCGGATTTTACATGCCTGTTCTGAGTTAATCTCACATTCAGAAGGGGCTTACAGTTTATATACATCGCTTTGAGAAGAGTGGAAGGCATCTCCATTACTTTTTTGTTATAAGATGAGCAACAAGAACTACACTGTTTTAAGAAACTAGTAAGTGTATTTTCATAACAGAGTCTTAAAGCCAATACTGTATAGAATCGTGGAAGGTGGTCTGGTCTTTAGCTATTTAGAAGTCTGTTTAATTGGTAAATCATGTGATACATGATGTCTTTTTATTTAAAAGGTAGGGTCACAAGATATGTGACCGTGCTTTATTTACATAGTGAAGCCTTGAAGTTCATGATCTCTATTGCATTATAAGATTCAGATTCAGTTCTTTATTGTCATTGTGTATGACAGTACACTGAGATTAGGACAGTCAAGTGGTATTAATAATACCATTATCCATAAGAATACTCATAAAATGTTAAAACAAGCCTTTGTATTTCCGGACCATCTCGGGACATTTCCCGTGACTGCACGTGACCTTGCTCTGTTCGTTTGTGATTGGATCATTGTTTGTGGTGCTGAACATGTGTTCTTGTTTATTTAAAGGCACGTGGAATTGATATTTAGGAATATATTAAATCTCCACTGGAAAAAAAAAACAATAATAGAAACAACAGTGCCTCAAATTGTGAGACAGCTGCCACTTTGTCAGCTGAGACCGTAATGATATTGTCACGGATCAGACGTGGCGCTACTTGGCAGCACAATGGACCGGAGAATCGGTTGCCAGGTGATAGATGGGTGAATTCAGCACTGAGCAGTTTCACTGCAGAGGTAAAGATAGTCTTTTAAGTACCGCTTTCACAGGGGCCTAGAGAAAAGCAATCTGAAGTTTTGCTCTAGATGTTTTTGTTAACGGCATGATGATGGATCGGATCCCGGCAGCTACGAGACCCTCATATCTGCCTGCTGAATGGCTGACCCTGTCTAGGTCGTGAGCACCTGTGCACATCACCTTCAGTTGGTGTGTTTACAGCTCTGGTATGGGAGGGAGGGATACAGGCTGTGTTTCTGGAGTGGGAGGGGGAAGACGGGCTTAACAGGATAGAGGAGGAGGACGAGGAGAGACGATAGCAGTTTTGGCACAAGTGAAATGCCCTGGAAAGTTCAGGTTCATGAAGTACAAATTCAGACCATGATTTTGTTTCATCCAACCAGTTGAGCATAAAGAGTTACAGCTGCAGAGCACTCAGGTTGTTGGCTGAAACAAAATCTTGGCATGGTTTTGTCGTTTCCGGACATGAACTTTCCACCTCTGCGAAACAAGGATTGGGTCCTGGTAAGGGGCAGGGAAGGGGTGAGAGGAATGAGACTGACAAGGAACCAGTGACGTAAATGAAGGCACCTCTGCAAAATTCCATGTTAAACTGATATGACTCAGCCTTCCCACAATCCTCAGTCATTAGTGGTACATATGTCTATGTCTCCATGGGCCACTTTTTTTCTGACGTGAAAATACAGCAGTGCCTGTTGCAAACTCTCTGAGCGAAACCGCTGGCCCCAGTGTACAGCGGCAGCTCCCACCAGCGGAGCGGCGCCCTTTTGGTCAGGCGAGGCCCCTCTCCAGACGTTTCCTGCGGGATTCACATGTCGGCAGCACGTGTGGGAGAGCGCGCCTTCGTCTAGCAGCAATCCGGCGCGATCGTCCCTGATTAAACACGACAGCTGTCAGGGCTTCTCGTGCTACGGGGATCCGTGAAGAAAAGACGTGGTAATTGGTGTGTTTCTCCGCGATGGGGTAAGCTCCAGAGATTAATTAAGATCTTTTGTAATGTGGGCCATTAGCAGAAAACATATTAATCTAAACCAACACCCGACTCTCACAAATAAAAATTAAATCAAAAGCATCAGTTGTGCTTTCATGCGTAAATGGATGCATTTCACAAAGTTTAGGTTTTGAGACAGAGATGCTACTATTCATGTTCAGTATTAACATGCCTATTCATCTGCTTGCATATTATTATCATACAGGGCAAAAATGCCTATATTTTTAACCTTTTAATGTGCTTTTTGCAGCTCCAACCAGAGACAGTGGCCTTACCGGGGAGCGAGCGGCTTCTCTTGTTTATTAGATTTGCTACAGTGCTTCCGAGCTATGCACATTTTATCCTCTTAACAGTCAAATTAGTATATACTCCAGCAATTACTTAATGTTCTCTAATGAGATTTCCCATGAAGCAGCAGGGTTCATTTATTTTAATATGCCTTCTTCTCTGGCTCGTGCGCATCACTTCCCTGGGAAGAAGAGCCTTGAGCCACAAATAGAGAGGTTTGCTTGCACCCCATCTCCGCCCCCCTATCTCCGCCACAGAGTAGCTTATTTTCACCAGCCTGGCTCCTGTCATCTTCCACTTACCACACCTGCTAGTGCCTGCCTCTTTCTGCCATTGTTCCTTATAGCTAACCACAGGATAAGCAGAGAAAGTGAACCAACCAGTGTTTCCTTCCAGTCTACATTTTTGCTCCCTTCTGGCCCCTGACACAGCTGTACCAGTTATTTGGTGTTCTTGATTGGCTGGGAGCTGGGAGGGAGCAAAAACGTGGACTGCCTGGGGGTTCCTGAGGCCTAAGCTGTTAAACACGAGTATAGATATTGTGGATTTACTCTGCCATTGATTAGTCTTCCTAGTCTGACCGGTGTTGCTCTATGCCTGGAGCAGTGCCCAGCCAGCCATAGAAGCTCCTTACAGAATCAGGGACTAGCAGTTGGACCTGTAGATTTTACTTATTTGTGAGATTAATTGCTTTCTAGATTGAAATAAAATGCACCCCCCCGTAGGATTTATGAAATCTGATGTGTGATATTATGGTTTCAACATGTTTATAAAAATGTACGCTGCTTTTATTCGGTTCCTCCAGCGATGGTGAAATTTATATGTTCTCCAGCACTAAGGGCTAACATGCAAGCTGGGGTTAGCTTAATGGACACACATACCTGCCCTTTAGATCTACTGTTGAAAGTACAGCGTGGGGCAACTTGTCTGTTTTTTTGTGTGTAGTTCCTCCATTAGCAGCAACCTTCATTTCCACTTGAAAGGTGCACATATTCTTTTCAGTGGAATTTTAAGCCATGCCAGTGAGCCGGGTCCTTGCGTTTGTATTTGCAGAAGATGAGCAAAGTGTCCCGCGTGTCCTATTTGCCATGGACTACAGCCGGGAAAGCGTTGGTTCGTATTTGAGAACTCTGGAGTGGAAGTAGAATATAATGACCATTTTCTGATTTTTTTCCCCCCTCTCTCACTTTGCTTCCATTAAGATCTGGAACTTCAAGGCTGTTTTTTTGTAATCGTCGTGGGCTCCCCCACACTGACACTTCCTGTGACCTCTGTACCCCAGGCGGGATCTTCGAGCAGATGGAGGGTCCGGTCCCCATGGTCAGCGCAGAGGAGCAGGCCTTCAAATTCGCCGTTAACAACATCAACAGGAATAGAACGTTGCTACCCAACACCACGTTGACGTACGACATACAGAGGATAAACATCTATGACAGCTTTGAGGCTTCAAGAAAAGGTGAGCCAGGCTTGAGCTGTAGACGTTTAACAATTAGCCAGAATATTTTTGTGGTTGGGAAACCTTTGTAAGCCCTACCCTGGTGAGTTCATCCTTCATGTCCAAAATAAATGCTTCTGCCTTCCATGTCAGAAGAGATACATTTCTGTAAGGTGATCAACATGAGCGAAATATTCTCAGGCTTACCTTCAATCAATGACTCTTGGGAGGTCTTCAATGACACCAGTGGATGCCAAGATTAAATAAAAACTCACTGTGGTACTCTTGAGTGCTGCTCTGGCTTCCCCCTAGCACAGATGTTCTGAGATCTTTTCTGTCCATCTGATTTTACATCTTATCAGAATTTACAATATAATGTTTACTCACCCCCCCGCGACCCAGTCAGGATAAGCGGTTTGGGTAATGGATGGATGGATGGATGTTTACTCACCTATATCCTGTGATGGACTGGGATCCCATCCTGGGAGTCCCCTGCCTTTTGCCCTGGAGTAGAGATGCTGTAAAATGGGGTAACACTATTTTAAGGGTCACTGACTGGCCACTGATGCCCCTCTGAATGGGAAACAGATGGGTGGATAACCTTTACATTGGTTGGAGTTTTCAGCACAGACCGCAAAATGATACCAAAGACTGTTAATGCAATATGTATCTCACCTGTGTTTTCACAGTATCGAAAGGAATGTTGGCTCAGGGGGCAACACTGTAGCCTCTTACCTCTGAGTTGGTGGTTTGAATCCCACCTCAGCTCTGTATATGCTGCCCCCTAGTCTCCTCTGGGGACTGCAGTTTACAGACATGCAGCTAAATGGATTTGTATCCTGGGAATTCTTGGACTTGTATCCTAAGTTTCTGGGGAGAGGTTTTAGTCTCCCCTAATGGAATCGCCTAAGCCACTGGACAATTCATAGAATACATGTTGTCAAGTTGTAACCGAAGTAATTTCAAATGGCAGGCGTTCATTTCCCAGTGGTAAGTCTAGTGATCGGCATGTGCTTAATGCTCATTAGCTTCATATGACATCAGCAGCACGTTTGTGCATTTTATTATTTCAGGTATGAAGCAGACCCGATCCCGTTGCTGTGGGAATGGTTGCCATAGCACGTTGGAGCTAGCATGTTGTGAATCCGCTTTGCAGCCTAGAGTTTACCAATACCTGTGGTTGGTTTGGATCCCCCTGCCCATCTCCATGCCGCATCCTCTTCCCACAGCCTGTGACCAGCTGTCATTGGGCGTCGTGGCCATATTCGGGCCCTCCCACAGCTCATCGTCCAACGCTGTCCAGTCCATTTGCAATGCGCTGGAGGTGCCGCATATCCAGGTCCGGTGGAAGCACCACCCTATGGACAACAGGGACACATTCTACGCCAACCTCTACCCCGACTACTCCTCACTGAGCTACGCAATCCTGGACCTCGTCCAGTTCCTCAAATGGAAGACGGCCACCGTCGTCTATGACGACAGCACAGGTGGGAAATCTCAAAGTTTGATTCAGTAGTGCTAATTTCCCCCGGCTAGTTTGTGAGATAGTACAGTTGCACCATATGACAGCGAAATACTGCTATTAGACTTGCCGGAAAGTCCAAAATTTTTTTTCCAGATCTTTCATGGTTTTCTAGTATCCAAATTTCCAAGCTATACATGGTGGAGGAAACCACTGACCCTCTACGCATAATTTGTTTTATGGTGACACTTTTCTGAGGAAATTTTCGACAGTCACTTCTAAGTCGCCTGATGTTATGATCCCCTTGAGGATGCCCTTAATAGGGCAGTGTAGAGCTGGAGGAGAGGTGAGGGTCCAAACATCATTGATCTTATTCCTGATACATTTTAATTTACTGCTTTCTTTTGTGACCCGAACCACTTCCTCTCTCAGTAGCTTGGTGCGGGAGGAATGCAGATGTTACAATAGGCACTGAATGGAGACAAAAGTAACCTTCCCTTCTTTAATGTGACGGCTTTTACCATGATTGGATAGCGGTTTTACCATTGCCATTGGCAACCGAGACGGCGGGCTTGGGTCACCTCAGAAAAACTTGTGTAATTTTTGTCAAGAAGATTGCATCTTTAATTAACTTGGAAGTGTATTTATCTTTCAGTTGGAGCAGTAAAATATGATCTTAAAATGAAAATGTAGTGCTGGAATAAATTGGTGTGGGGCGGGTGGGAGAAGGTGAATCATCATATGCTAAGTTAGCTTTATCTCTGCTAAGTTAGCATTAGCCCTGTTAAGTTAGCAATAGTGCTCCTAAATTAGTGTTAGCTTTGCTTGTAGTTGTACTTTGACATTCTCCGTGTGAATGTGGCGGCCGGGGATGTGACTGTGTTTGTGTTGCGCTAAGTTAGCATTAGCTTTCTGACGTTTGTTCCCTAAAGGTCTTATTAGACTACAGGAACTGATAATGGCCCCCTCCAGGTACAACATCAGGTTAAAAATCCGACAGCTCCCGCTGGATACGGATGACACGCGGCCGCTGCTCAAGGAGATGAAGCGTGGGAGGGAGTTCCGTATCATCTTCGACTGCAGCCACATCATGGCTGCGCAGATACTGAAGCAGGTGAGAGCTGCACCCCGTCACCTAGCCTATTACGGCTGTTGTGCTTTGCTGACCAATCAGAGGCGCTTATACTGGAGGGTCTCCACAGCTCACCTAGCTGGGTGAACCCTGTAGCAGTTGTTAATGATATTTCGCTGGAAGAAACTGTGACATCTTACAGTATGAGTTCAGTACATCAGAGTGGTCTTACTTTGCACTCGGGGGATGCTGTTGCTGACCTTGAACCCTCAGAGGTGTTTTTTTATTCACTCCTCTGTCTTTCTTTCTTAACCCCTGTTTAGTATACTATTTTGCACATATGATAGTAATGCTTTACCAAGCAGCTACATCAGGTGCCTTGGCCTGATCCTGTTATAAAAAGCACTACATCAAAATAATGTAAATTGAACATGAATGTAATTAAGTGAAAATGGCTATCTTCACAGCCTGTAGGTGCCTGAGAGGCTGTAAGTGCCTCAGAGGCTGTGGGTGCCTGAGAGGCTGTAGGTGCCTGAGAGGCTGTAGGTGCCTAAGGGTCATTTGCGTTTCTGCCTTTGAGAAAAGGTCAAAGCCCTTGGGGAGAGCAGGGCCTGTGAAGGTCTCCTGCTCATGGTGGGGGGAAACAAATTATGTGGTTATTTATGTTCTGGCATGTCTTCCATCATCCAAGCACTGATTGCTGAACACCAGCTGTTAATATATGTCTCATGAAATGCATGTTTATGTTTATATTGTACGGTAAAAATGACATGTGGCCCCCCCTCCCTTATTACACTTGTGTGACAGCATGGCCACAAATGAGCAGCTGTGCTGAGCACGGTGTGACGCGGACGGGAGCCCCCCGCCCCGGTTAGCTCTGCTCCCAGTTACCCCCCGCCCCCCCAGTTAGCGCCGCCCCCAGTTATTACTGCTGTAATCAGCCTCGCTGCTTTGCTGACCCCTCAGGAGCCTGAGGCTCACGTTCTGACGCCTCACCTCTGCACACTGACCTGGCTGTCAGGACATATATGTCCACCCCACTCCCCCTGCCACCCCCGATCCTTCACTGTCCCAGTGTACCTTCTGCGGCTGTCACTCCAGCTCCCTGCTTCTCGCCGGGCCCCCGCCAGCTGCACTGCCAGCCGCACTGTGCTCCTGTGTGGTGTTTACCCCTGTAGCACTTTGTGCCTCCTGTCCACTTAATCTGGGAGCGCGGCGGCTATTTCTGGGAGTGTGGCGGCGGACATGAGCGTGGTGACGGCTAGCTGGGAAATTGAAAAAATAAAGACAGTCATGAAGAACAGGAAGCCAGTGTGCTTATGGCGGGGTTTCAGGGTGGGGCCTGGGCGGGGTTTCACGGTGGGGCCTGGGCGGGGTTTCAGGGTGGGGCCTGGGCATGGCTTAGAGTAGGGTGTAGGGTGCTCTTCTCATCCTTTGTGAAGTCCTTCTCCCATGTACTATGTGTCTTTTAAGATACCCCATGCCACCACAGCTAGGCACCTTAAATCTAAAGGTCACCGAACATGTCAGTTAGTTAACATAAGTAGATTAATGCTTGGCTTGAGGTTTAACATGGAGAACAGAAGGGCAGTACAGGCCATTTGCATAACCTCAGGAGTTAGAAATGAATTATCTCTCCTCTATGAGTGAATAAAGCATTTACAGGTAGCTTGAATGAAACAGCAAGGGTTAGATAGATTGTGTCATTTGATTTTGACCAGGGGTAGGCAGTCTTATCCAGAAAGGGCTGCTGGGTTTTCACCACACTTCCTTAATTAGGTTATTAATTAAAGGGCTGATTGGCTGAAGAGCACTTACACCTGGGTTTGAACAGCTGACCAAAAAGTTACCCCAAGAACCTGCATTCATTGACACTGACCCATTGAGGATAAAAATTGGCACCTCTGATTTAGACGGGATCCCATATTCTAGTGTCTTTTGTATTTACTTAGAGCCATTTTTAGCATAGCCAATGCAGAAACGAACAGGGAGAGATCACTTTTGAGGTTTCATGGGGAATAATCTGAACTTTGGAGAAGCTGAGGACAAATGGCCTTGTAACACATGTGTGCCTGTGCTTCACATGTCCTCCTCCTGTGGCAATCAGATGCTTCCTGTGCTGCTCAACTCACGGCAAACACAAAGCTGAATTGTTAGACCTGGGTAGGGCACTTGGCAGAAATCACGATTGGTTTTCGGTGCCGGGTGACAGCCAGCCAGAAAGAAGAAGCAGCACTCGTGCTCCGATCGTTAAGGCTCGTTGACACTGTACAGCAGCTCTGGGGCTCTTGCAGGCTCAGCCGGTAAGATGATCAGTCAGTGTCATGGCCTACTTACCCCACTCGCTCTCCTGCGCTTCCCTCTACAGGCCCTGGCGATGGGGATGATGACGGAGTACTATCACTACATCTTCACAACGCTGGTAACGTACCCTCCTGCTCATGCAAATGAAACCCCATCTGTTCCCATCTTCTCCATTTTATCGGATCACCGCTTGCGGGGAGTTAAATCCAGACCGCGATTTCGACAGCGTGTGACGAAAGGATAGCATAGACGGAGCTGCGATAAGCGGGGGGGGGCGCCCCCCGCGCCGGGGGGGGGGGGGGGGGGGGGGGGGGGGGGCGGGGGGGGGGGGGGGGGGGCGGGAGGGGGGGGGGGGGGGGGTGGGGT
>JABFDZ020000138.1:23826644-23838583 GCA_019775955.2 Pollimyrus isidori | reverse complement strand
CATAAGCAGCCCTTATTTCCATCGCACAAATTGGCCCACAATGGTCTCCAAAACCGTTTGGGGTTTTTGGGGTATGGGTGGGGGGGGGGTTTTGCTTAATTTTGGAACGACTCCCCCCCCCCCCCCCCCCCCAATGCTGGGAAGCAGCTGGTTTCATTAACCTCACATTCAGCCCATGAGAGAGAGAGAGGTGGAGGTGAGGTGATGTAAATTGTGACCTTCTAAATATACAGCAGGTTGTGTAATTGGGGACGGCTCCTTTCCATCAGGCCCCTGCTGGAGACACCATGTGGGGCCTGGAGATGCTGTCATGTTAGAAATAGAGTACCAATCCCCTGGAACAAGATGATGGAAAGGGAGAGCACCTGTACCTTCTGGGATATCTTTTGAAGGAAATCTCCTGTTATCTTCCCACATTGAAGTGACCCATTAAAGTTGGATTTATTGCCATCCCTCTGCGCAGGAGGCGTGGTCTTCAGTAGACCAGTGATTCCAGCATTTTCCAGGCAGGCTCTGTTTCGCATCAACTGCTCACGGCTCGCAGGCTTGGCCAGCAGTTTGTGAAGGATTTTCAGCACTGTAGAGATACCAGCTCAGTGCCACACGAAAGAGGAGCGCCATAGCGGATTTCACTATACTGCCCGTGGAGGTGCCAGCAGCATGTCTGTCTTTCTTCTTGTGACAGGAGAGACCCAGCAGGCTGAACCAGCATACTCCATGTGCAGTAGTTAGGCATCTGCACCAAGAAGATGAAGGACATACTTGAGTCTAGCATTTTCTAGAATGATATAACCGTGTTTCCCACCTTCCTTTCAGAAAGCCGACTTGGCTGTGGCACCCCTGACCATCTCCTACCTCCGGGAAAAGGTCATCGACTTCTCAAAGCCCTTCATGAGTATGGGCATCAGCATACTGTACCGGAAGCCTAACAACACCAACAGTGGCTTTTTCTCCTTCCTTACTCCCATGACCCCTGACATCTGGGTGTACATCCTGCTGGCATATCTGGGGGTCAGCTGTGTCCTGTTTGTCATCGCCAGGTAAGTGTGGCATCTCTTTGTAATTGGATGGAATGTTGACATTGTGATTAGCTGGACTGTCGGCATGGTTACACTATCAATGGAATGGATGAAAGTGAATTTCAAGTACATTCTCAGCTTTGATAGGTTCACGCAGCTGGTGTTTATGGAAGGTAGATGCACATTAAGACGACTGGGAAATTCTGATGGGTAAATTTATCAGCAACTAATTGTAACTAAATGTTTCATTCTAACAAAACCTAGCCAGAAGCAAGTTTGCAGGCTAAATCAAGATTTGATGAGCTTAAGAGGTAGTCTGCATGACAATACCCATTCACGAGTACCACTCACGAGTAACACTCTTGAGTGAAGTGCCACTTCAGGAAATTCAGACAGGACTGAGATTATTTTCATTGTTTTAGAGACAACCTGTCTTCTCAAAAGAGATGCTATTGGCAGTAATCCCTACTGATCTTTGAAAAGCAAGTCTGCTCCACACTTTAGGTACCATGTGTGGAAGCAAGAAACTAATTCTAATGCTAATGAACTACGTATTGATGACCGCAGGTGACACACTGATGCGCTGAGGGCCAGCTTCACTTTTTATCTGTGAACAGGGAAAAAATCATATAGTACTTAAATAAGAACCTACTTTCACATATTGGGGAGGTAAAAATCTTGTCCCAGCACAAAGCCGCAACTAAAACCAGCGTTCTGGAAGATTGTTGGTGCCCCTAAATACTGACCTGTTCATAGTGTGTTTTTTTACCCCAGTTTTAGCCTGTTAGTGAAGACAAAACATTTCCTCTGGCAATATCACCTTGGCTGACATGATGCCTGTTACCATAGCCCATTATTTTAAATTGTCACCAATTTATCTGGCCACTTGACATGACTGACATGGAGTCCGGATCCAAAATGGTGACCGGACCGCAATCGAGGTGCAATCTCTGATTCAAAGGCCTCAGGTTTTTCGTTCAAGAGCCTAGAGTCGCGCACAGTGAATAAGCCGCAGCACAGCGGCACTCCCCCAAAATCGCTTCAGGGATTCTATGCGGGTCTAGGAGGATCCTAGCACGGGAAGCCCCCACCCCCACCGGATCGTGCACGGGGCTCACAGTCTTATCGTCTCCTTTAAATCCCGGGATGACTTTAAGGATGTAACAGGGAAGAGGGAGTCACCAGATCTCCCGCTTGAGCAGTCTGCTCAGGAACTCGGAAAATACACATTTGAAATTTAGCAGATAAAAATGGGCAACGGAATGGAGATTAAATTTTAAACCCAATACCACGCTGGTGTGGGAAAGCATAAATGCTGCAGATACCGTGTAATAATAGATTTTTTTTTTCTTCTTCATCTCCATTTTTCCAATGCTACTGTTTCCAATAGCGAGGCACTGGCTAGGATTCAATCTCTGGGAGTTTTCTGCTCCGAAAGTCTCCCGGGGAACCTGGCTGGTGGAACAGATGTGTGTGTGTGTGTGTGGGGGGGGGCAGTTTTTAATTAAGATAACAAACAGAAACAGTGACTTATCTCTCCAGCCTCTTGCGGGGGCTTTATAACATGAGTGCCCACGGGTGACTGTTTACCAACGTCTGTAAAAACAACCAAAAAGAGAAATAAAGAAAAACAATAATAAAAAAGGGAAATATGAGGCATATGTCGGATTCAGAAAACACAACTTTTGATGTATTTTCTCAAGATTTATTGGTTATATTGGATATATTGACTGATTTCGAGTGACAGTTTCAGGAGAAATTTGGGAAAAAAGTGAGTGATTATATTTGATCAAATCCATTGTATGATTATGTCTGAGTTAGATCATGTTGCTTTCATGCAACACAAGGAAAGAATTTGCCAAACGTGCCAAATTTCTTCAGTGAAAATTTTGTGTCTACACGCCTATAATATTTGAGCTTGACAATTCTTTTTCACATATTTTTTTTTTCCTTTCAAAATCACCCTTTTCCTGAGAATATATTAGCCTCTTTCGGAAACCTCATACAGAAATGAAAGTTTTCTTTCCTGAAGAAATCGACATGTCCTGCTGATAAGATGGATGCAAAATGTTTCATCTGAGAAAACCATAACCGGAGGATTTGGAATGATGATGTCATTAATTCAATTATCCAAAATGACTGCAGTAAATGACACTAAGGAAACTTCTAGAGTTCCATGCATCTGACTTTTGGGGAGACGTGTGTTTCTCCTCACGGTCGAAGTGACTGTTCTGTTGACTCGAAAAGGACGTGTTGCTCAGTGGCAACGGGGAGAGCAAATCGGCAGAGCGGGAGTCGCGCTGACCCAGTTCTCTGGCGTTTTTAAAGCTTCTCTCATCACGCGAGTGACATTTTGAGTGTCTGCCGCACCATCCCTGGGAAAAAAAAAAACTATATTTATAACTTGTGAGAAGTTTAAGCATATCTATAAGAAAAAAGAAAAAAAAAAGGCAAGAGAGATCTTAAAGATCTCTGGATTGTAGATTCTGAAATGTCAGGATGTGTGATTTCTGACAAGGCGGTTATCGGGACTTTGATCTGGTGGGAAATGTGACGGGAAAACTGACAGGTGGCGTAAAGGTCGGAGTTGGAGGAGAAGCCCGTGACGTGTAATCGGTTCCGCGTAGCCGGGCGTGGAATGTGGGAACCGTACTGCTGCTCTGCATGTGCTAGATTTGCTGTGTCTTACTGGGTCTGTGGGCTCAGATCTACAGTCCCGCCGTTCTCCAAAGTTCTGCTGTCTGGCAACAAAGCATGGCGCCTCAGGCAGCGAGTCCCTCGCTCACTGCCGCCGCAGAAGGTTGCCCTGGTAATGATGAGCCGTTGCAGATTTGCCGCCGTTGGTGAAGCCTAAGTGCTCGTCTCTTGGTTCTTGTTTCGGTGACCTGCTGCTGGCGAGCCTGCGAGTCCAGGAGTGAAAACACTTATAACACTATAAATTGTCTAATAAATCCCACCCCCACCCCCGCAATGCCTTGAGTTGGTAAATTGAGGGGCAGTAAATGTCTCACTTGGTCTGAGGATTACCGACAGAGATGCATCCTCTGGGAGACTTTCAGATTCACAAAGAATTTGCAGCCAAACAGAGTGGTTGAGTTTTTTTTTGTGCTTTTCTTCAGGTTCAGCCCGTATGAGTGGTACGATGCCCATCCCTGCAACCCGGGCTCGGATGTGGTGGAGAACAACTTCACCCTCCTTAACAGCTTCTGGTTTGGCATTGGCTCCCTGATGCAGCAAGGTACAGCACCCCCCCCCTCGCCCACCCACCCACCTCCCGCCGCCATAGTTTGACGGGCCATGTGTCTTTTTTTAAGGTGTCTTGACTGTCAGGAACAAGTGGAGCACAGACTTACATTTGAAAGGACGATGTTGTCACCATTGAGCGCGTGCGGTATAAACGCAGAGGAGGGGACGTGTCAGCGGCCTGTCACCATCTGGCGAGGGGGGGGGGGAAAGGGGAGACAGTTACATTTCCCCTCCTGAAATAACAACAGCTCAATGTGGAAACGGAGCCTCTGGCAGCAGAGGGGACGGCATTTGTCACTGGATCGAAGCAGACGGTGCCGACTGATGTAAGGTGGGCCTCCCTAATGCTCCTCGGCCCACGTCAGCTGGCACAGGGCCTCCTTGTTCTGGATGAATCCGCGTCCCGGCTGCCCGTCGGCCCGCCTTCAGCGTCCGAGTCATTATTCGTTTTCCGCCTGTCATTTTCCCAGCGCCTCTGAGCTACCCATACGCCCTTGGTTTACTCCGCCTGCGGTTTTGAATGCTGTTGCTAGGAAGCAGTAGGAAAGGGCGTGGCCACAGCCGTCAGGGGAGAGAGTCAGGTGACCCAGGCTTCGTGTCCATCAACTGCCTTGACTGAGCTTTTTTATAAAAGCCCTATCCATGTTTCAGATATACTGGAAGGTTCCAACTTGACATGTGCTTTTCATTTGTTTTCTTAATCCAGTAGTAGAGTTTATTTATTCACAGGATTAGTAATAGTTATTATCAGTGCCAGTCAAAGCCCATGTGCAGCCTTAGGTGAGCTTCACCCCCGCAAACTGTCTTTTTTTTCTTCTTTTTTTCTTAGACGGCGCATAGGGCGCTGTACATGCTCCTTGTGTGATGGTGGTGGGTGGCGCCAACATCTTGCTAAGTCAGTGCCCCCTTGAAAGGTGGCGTCTTGGGCGGTCGCCTATATCACATAATGTGTTGACGACAGGGGTGGAGGGGCATTAGCAAACCAGCCCAGAGTTATTACAACCAATAGATTCCCAACATGGACAGGATACTCTCAAGAAGTTTACAGCTTTTGGATGCTGCCTTCATTTAGCTGAAGCTAATTTAGGAAGAACACGAAGTTGTCAACTCTTGCCAAAATACAGAGCTACACTCCCGGTTTCTGCTTAGGTGGGCCAGATTCATTTCAGAGTGGTATATTTCTGCACCGATTTAAGGATGAACTCTTGATGAATAAAATCATCCAATAGCAACGAGTGTTTGTTGTCCTGTTGGTTTTTACTCATTTGAATGTTAATGTCATTCAGACAGGCATTTGAAATACAGAGGTTCTCATTGATGATAAAAACAAAGTTGATCTGATTGAAGATTTCGGAAATAAAAATAAAGAAATGCATGTTGCACTGCGTTAAAGAAAATGAGTCCATTTCCGTTGGTTCCTCTGTGCACAATCCTTCCCAGAATGTTGTTTTTCAAGCTGTTATCTATATGGTCACCGTTGACATCTTAAGGAGTCCTGTCTGTGAATCTGGCCTGGAAACACGCCCCCCCACCTCAAATTATGTAAAAATGATAGCTTTTGCATGGAATAATAAAACGTCTTTAAAGCTAAATGCTTACTTTC
This sequence comes from Pollimyrus isidori, assembly GCA_019775955.2. Lineage (NCBI taxonomy): Eukaryota > Metazoa > Chordata > Actinopteri > Osteoglossiformes > Mormyridae > Pollimyrus > Pollimyrus isidori. The sequence goes on along the minus strand of JABFDZ020000138.1, from coordinate 23,832,715 downwards.
CATCCTGGCAGCAGCAGTTGAATATGCTACCTCAGCCTTGAAATCATTCACACGTTTTATTTTTTAAAAAGTAGTTTTTAGTTGGTCCTTCTCTGCAGGGGGTGTGAATTTACTGATATAAAACGTTGTGTGAGAGATGCACATCCCAGGGAATGGTGACATTGAAAGGTATGAAATCTGTCATGGCTGTGGTTGATACTGTAGAGGCAGAATAGGAGAACCACCGTTTGGCTCTGAGCAGATTCCAGTTTAAGACAAACAGCTATAAGACAAGAATGGACACAGACTACAGGAACATTCTCCAGTCAGTCAAGAAATGTGCCTCTATTTCTGGAAAGTGCCTGGATTGGCGCTGTTTTGCTGTTGCAGACACGTCTGTGTCTTGTGTACACGCCAGTGTTTGTGGGCAGGTGGCTGCGGTCATCCGAGCACACGGTAAACACACACCTGTGCACATGCACAAACAAATACACACACTCCTGCCAGAAAAGAGTGTCCGGGATCCAACAATTGTTAATGAATGTGTGGGTTGTGCGATTCCGATCAGTTTTTGGTTTTCTCATTTATGGATTCTTTTTGGTTCAGTCTGGATTTAGATATACAAAAATGTCCTTTTTTGAGATGGCCTGATGACTTTCAAAGCTGTGTGCACCCATTCCTCTTGCGAAAGAGGGTCTCTAGTAGCATGTGACTGGTTAGATTGGTCATTTTATTTTTACAGGGCAGCCCATATGCAGATATTTAACAAGTCTACAGTGTCATATAATGTGGGCTCACTTCAAATCCACGTGTTCTCCTGCCCCACCCTGTACCCCCAGCTCAGGTGAAATGTTGATACTTGCAGAAGCCTGGTGGCCTCATTTATATAATTTATGGAAAGAGTCAAAGCTTTTTTTGCGGTGTAAAATTGCCTGTCAGGAGTGTACAAAAGCCTTTCATTTCTGTCACCGCCACTGTTCCAGACTGTGCTAGGTGGGAATTTTCCATGTCTGTCTCCTTATCGTCCGTGATAAAAATGAACAATATGGGTGGTATTTTTTAATGAACCCTTTGTCTGACCAAAAAAAAATAGAGAGAGAGAGACAGAGAGAGAGACAGAGGGAGAGAGAGAATAATTTTCAATTGTTTGCATGGTGGATAGCATGACAGAGACTGATTTGTAACACCTAATCAGTGACCATGTTGTACAGCCCATTTATATTTTCCCCCACCACTAACAGGAAGCCGCTAATGGCTGACACATTCTAGGCGTACGCGGTTTGAAAGTTGCGAGTTCAAAGTTGCTTCACCCGAATTTCATTAGCAGATGCGTATGCTGGAATATGGACGCCGATACAAAACTGAAGAAAAATTCCACGCAGATAAATAAAAAATAATAAGAAGGACGTGGCCCTGAGTGCACAGCTAATTTATTTGACTTTTAGCCCGTAGCTGCTCGCCGTGTGCTACGGGGGCGCATTGGATTCGCCAACGTTTGGCAAATCTGGCGCCTCCCTGCCCATCATGTTTCAATGTTTATGTTATAAACCATTTCAAGAACAGGGGAAAAAATCCAAGAGAGATGAAGGCTTTCGTTGGGGCCGTTGAGGCCAAACTCCAGCATAAAAGAAACATTTTGCCTAGAAAATAAAGAGCGATGAGCGGCCAGGCAGAAAGGCGGAACGTCTCGGCTGAAGGGCGAAGATCGAAGCGCTTTCAGAAAACAGAACAGAAAGACGGTGATCTGCAGTGAATCCCTTCATCATGATCCCAGGTATTAAATGACACCCTTTTGAAATGGACTGATGTGGAAACCAACATGGTCTGACAGCAATAACGCAGCTTGCTTCAGAAGGAAGAAACGGCGTGAATGAGAAAAGCGTGAGCGATGGGGTGAATCCACCGTAAGACTCAAAAGAAATGCTGACCGTGAACATGGTCCCTTTGTCTTTGAGATTATCTTATTTGGATGAGGCCTGTTGCTTTTGTCAGGGGTTACTTATGGTTGCTAAGAGAAGGATCGGAAAAGCAGATCTTTCTGCATTTTGGAAGGCGATGTATGGTTCGGCTGAAGGTCACCTATTCCCCTGAGTATGGCCCTTAACCCACAGTTCCTGGGGGGGGCGCACGCTGGTTCTCACTATGCTGTGTCCCCCAAGCTTGCTCTCGAATAAGCTGAAGGAGTCTCCGTGCATTACATTCATCGTCTGGCCCCTCCGTACGTTATTATCGATTAAGGAGTGCAGCCGGCAGAGGGACATGATGAACGGCCGCCCTCCGTACGCTTGACGAGTAATTAGGAGCAGACAAATCACCTCAAAGGCAAAAGGTGTCGTTCGTACTGAGCTGATGGTCATTTGTACTTGACCCGATCTTGCAATATCCTGTACGGCAAGGTCTCAGCTTGTGCGCTGTCTTTTAATATTAATGATGAGCAGAATCACTCTGCTGTGTGGATATGAAAGCCCTGGATTCGTGTTCTTTCAGGCCTATGAAGGCTCGGGGGAAAACAAATCAATAGCAAGTCATTTGAATCCCTCTCAACCTTCAAGAATCGGACTTACCAGTCCCTCAGCTACAGCTGCTCAGCCACTGACATGTTGTATCTTCACTCATGAACCTTTAGATGGTCTCTTGCGTTTTCTTAATGCTCTTCTTTCCACTTAGCTTTTATTGAATAGGTTATTCCTGTTTATGAGTCATATTGTATAAATCTTGCTACAATTCCACTTGCGGCAGTCACTGGGCGTTCACTGGAAGCTCAGCCTACCTGCACTTATGCCTGATTTCCTCCTTGACAGCTGAATACTTATGTATTATCTACTAGATACATAATGTAAATGTAAGAGCTGTGTAACACTGGAAATCATGAAAGAATTCTAAAAATTGTTACATGATAACCAACGTCTGAACAAGCTCTCACACAAAACCATTTAATTATCGGGACCGATCTATTAATTCTCTTCTACTAAATGTGCACATCTTACAATCTTAACATTACAGTTCCTTGACAGAAGATGGTACTGCCCATATTTTCATCAAGTTCAGCTGCTGCCATCTCTGTCATCTGCAGGCTCTGAGCTCATGCCCAAGGCCCTCTCTACACGGATCATTGGCGGGATCTGGTGGTTCTTCACCCTGATCATCATCTCCTCCTACACCGCCAACCTGGCCGCCTTCCTCACTGTGGAGCGCATGGAGTCGCCCGTGGACTCGGTGGACGACCTGGCCAAGCAGACCAAGATAGAATACGGTGTTGTGCGCGATGGCGCCACCATGACCTTCTTCAAGGTAAAACTCTTCGCTCCCCTTTCGTTGACTGCAGCACAATGGGTAACATTTCAGAGATGACTGAACCATGACCAAGCAAAACTGCAATACTAGCATTTTTTTCAGAATTTTAACATTTATAATTGCTATTTTGGGAAAAAAATATTTAACTATGCCATATTGGGTCCTATCTCCAAGATTCCTGTTCCTGTGTGATGTTCCTTATGTTTCTTCAGGCATATTTAAAAAAAATAATTCAAAGTTTCCCCTAGCAGCAGGATGCCAGACACCAGTCAGGTACAGGATAGTAGCGCCATATGACTCTCTTCTTTCTGGTAAAACTGAAGGCAGTTCATTCCCCTTAAAGGGACTTTGCAGGTCTTTTATCCGCATGCTAAAAAGAGCAGAACCATTCCTTTGTCAGACACAGCTGTGGTCTGTAGACCAGCTGGAGGCTTTTGCCAGTCCCCGGCGGGAAATGGAGGGCGAGGGATAACAGGCTGTTAGCATGGAAAGTGTTTCTGTTCTGTCTCTACAGTTATGGAACATTTATTGGATATTTGCTGGGCTTGTCTTACACATTGTGGGGGTTAGCGAGTTTCATAATACAGGCGTCATTAATCTGTCCGCGGACATGTGAGGTATTGTCACCATTACTGCCCCTTAACCGACCTTAACCAATTCCTGCTCCTTTTCACGTCCTCCTCCAGCACATCTTTCTTCTCTTTCATCCTCATCCTTTTTTATTATTGAACATGTTATTTCTCCTTTTCACACACTCCCTTTAATTTTGTTGATGTCCAGGGGACCTGCTGGAAATCCCAGGTTAATGTGGTGGGGAGGAGGTGGAGATTGCATGAACAAGACTGTAGTCCAGTAGTCAGAAAAGAGAAGCAGCTCGCATCACGGGGGGGGGGGGCTAGGGTTCGAGTGGGAATGACGTATGAGTTAACACCAGATACTGCAGTCTCCTGACTCCCCCTCTTGACACAATGAGGGACAACATCTTATCAAAGCAGGTCGCACACAATGACGATTGTTATTGTTATAGATTTTTTTAGCCACTTATTCTGCCTGAAGTGAGACACATGCTAAATAATCACATTTTATTATCTTCTAGTGCAGATAATTGTTTATCGTAGTAGTTCAAGGTTATAATGATGCAGAGCCTTCTGGGCTGTGGCTCCATGACCCCAGAGGTCATAGGCAGCTCGTTAATCAGCTACTTTGTAAACAGGGGTGCCATGCTGCCCCTATCCCCACACCCCAAATACTAAAGCATGGCCTTGTGATATTTGCACGTGCCTTTCAGCTGGGTTCCGGAATCTCGCTATTGTGTGTTTGCGATAAAGCCCCCAAAGAGTAGCCCACCCACCTCCAAGCCAGTGACACACTAACTGCTCCGGGACCGCCAGAGGGAGGCTGGCGTGCACTAACGTGAGGTCAACAACAATGGAGTCAGCCAGACCAAACTAATTTCCGAACGAGGCCAAAGCTGGCGGCGGCTGCCTGAGGCAAGTTGAGGGCCAAATCAGCGGGTTAACTGGCACAGTTACTGCGGTAATGGCCCGACGTCTACTGCTTTGCTGGCCGAGTGCGCCTGGGGCACCCTGTGAGCTCACATCCGAGGGCGACTTCCGGCTCTTTGGGCCAGGTGCAGAATTAAGCCCAGGAGAGTGTGATGCGTCACAGGTCCCTGTATTTCACATCACTCCTTCGTGCCTAATCCACCCTTTGGTTATGGGCTGAAGCTAGAGAGTAGCAACAGGAAAGGGAGATGTTAAATGTGATTGCAGCTTTTAAAATAAAAATAATTAGTTTGGAGTGAGACAGGTGTCAGTAATTACCTCATCAAGCTTGCTTGGGTACAGCTCGTCTGTGCACCTCGTTATCTCCGGGATGGCTAATGAAGACTGCTGATGAGATGTGGGGGTGGGGGGATTGACAGAATCTCCCCCTGTAGCACTGTGGTGAAGACTGTAGAAGCCCCTACTACCTGGATAGATCGAGCGGGAGGCGGTGGAGCATCTCCTGTCTGGGGTTAGGAGCCAAGTCTCTGCCTGTGATCAGAGGGTTGGGGGTTCGAACCCAGCCGCACCATGTCTGTGGGTCCTTCAGCAAGGCCCTGAAGCCACAGCTCCCTGGGTGTCCCAACAGGCCGCCCTTCATAGCCAGCTTGCGCTCATGGAGATCAAGATGGGGGTGGTGAAAAGACAGTTTCCTTGCAAGGGTCAATAAGAAGCATCAGTTGTTATTATCAAAAGCTCCTTCCTGGGTTCTCTTTCTATTTTACTTAATTTCTTTCGGTTCCTTCTGCTGTTTCCTGCTTCAGTCTCTCCATCCCGCCTTTCTGGCACTTAGATGCTGCCTGTCAGGCCCATTTAACACTGGAACAATGAAGCTCCTCTGAACTCCTTATCAGCCTCCTGTTTGAGATTCGTAGAGCCGCCGCCGGCTTCTCGAGAAACCCCCGAGCCCCACGTCACATTCCAGCCGGTAATAATTTACCATTAGTTAAGGTAAACTCGTATCACCTTACAAAATGGAAAACAAAATATCTCACAGTCAGACAGACTTAAAACAAAAAAAAAAACTCAATTAACCTGAAGCTATTCCTGTCCACAGAAAATAAATGAGTCCTCTCATGCTTTACACAGTGTTATTATGTTCATTGACCCAGCCACATTCAGTTTAAAAAACAAGGAAGAGCTGAAGAGGCTAAGACTGCTAACGTCACATAGCACGTGTATATACACTCACCTAAAGGATTATTAGGAACACCTGTTCAATTTCTCATTAATGCAATTATCTAATCAACCAAT
>JABFDZ020000138.1:23814837-23826544 GCA_019775955.2 Pollimyrus isidori | reverse complement strand
CCCTGGATGTGCATCCCACAAATCTCCATCAACTGCAAGATGCTATCCTATCAATATGGGCCAACATTTCTAAAGAAGGCTTTCAGCACCTTGTTGAATCAATGGCACATAGAATTAAGGCAGTTCTGAAGGCGAAAGGGAGTCAAACACCGTATTAGTATGGTGTTCCTAATAATCCTTTAGGTGAGTGTATGTAGCACATGTATATATCTACCTTACCCTGCTCTTTGCTTTTGACAAAAGCATATTCCAGTGTTTCCCAATCTGGTCCCTCGGAACCCTTAAACCTTCCATGTTTGTGCTCCCTACCAGCTCCTGGCCAGTTAGTCCACAGATTTGCTCCCTCACTGTTCCCTAGCAGGAGCTGGGTTAGAGCAAAAACGTGACCCATCTGAGGGATTCCCAAGGACTGAGATGAGAAACACTGGAATATGCTGAATAGATAAATACAAATAACCATAAATGTATATTTAATACACTTGGGTGGCACGGTGGCTGAGTCTGTAGTTCTGCTGTGTTACCCCCCACCCCCGAGGGTTGGCAGCTGAATTGCCCTCCCAAGCCGTGTGCGAGTACAGTTTGTTTGTTCTGTGTGTTTGTGCTGTTTTCCTCACACGGTCCAGAAACATCCCGTCTCCAAATGGCTGTACAGTGTGTTTGCCCTGCACCGAGCTACTATCCCATTCAGTTCATATCCTAGCCTTTGTTTCCTAGAACATATTCCAGACTCACAGCGTCAGTGTTGGATAAGCGGTTATGGAAGATGAATAGGTGTAATATAGCAGAATAACAGGAATTTGTTATTCACGGTATACTGCAGTTGACATTTGTAAGTCATCCAATCCACCCGTGAACTGTTAAGCCCATTTAATCATCAGTCTGTATTCTTATTCATGTTTCCCTTAGACGTGGATGTCACATCGGTAATAAGCATGTCAGTCCATTATGAAAACATATATTTTTCCATGTTTTTTTTTTCTTCAGAGGACACTTTTGTTCAAAGTGATGCAGATATAAGGGTCAAAGAGCAGGTTCAGCTGGTATCTCAGGAGAAGGTGGGTTATGAGCCTTGTTCAAGGGCCTGAAGGTGATGTAATTACTCCACGAGGCACAGGATTTAGAACCATGACCTTCCATGCACGGATACAGAAAATCAAAGGCGGATTCTTAACCCTCTAAGCTATACACTGGATCACCATTTCACTGGAATGGACCAATAAAAAAAAAAAATTATATTTCACCTTATGTTTCTTGATGTAACACAGTTATTGAGTATATTAGTCACACAATGCAGGTGTTCCTGATGCTATAAATAAGAAATGAAGGCATTTATTTTCTGAGGAGAGATTTCATTTTATTGCCTGTCAATAGTTGCACTGTAGCAGTGGAATCTTCCAGGTAGGTGTCTGGGAAAATGTCGTCACTGCAGCTGAGGCTGAGTATGCCCAGCTGCTCTCACCTCAAACAGCCAGACGGAGCAGCACAAAGGAGCAGGCCTGCCTCACCTGTTTGTGTTTCTAATTATGTTTCAACAGAAATTAAATGTTTAAATTTTGTCTCCATATAAACACAGCATTACTCCAGTGCCTTTTAATCCCGGATAGAATTTGTGTTGGCTGCCAGTTTTGGTTTATAAATATTTGTCTTTGCATTGGCCCTAATTGTAGGAAAGCATATGAAGTGATTTTTTAATTCATGCCTAGCCGTCTTATGTTTTATAGCAATAAGTTTATTTGGTATTTGTTGATTTTTCTGTTTGTTGCCCTGTCCACCAAATCCAGTGAATTTTTATTACCTGGTGCTGCTTCTTCTTCGAGAGGGCGAAATGGGGCTGAAAATAATGTTGGAAGTGTTCCAAGTATGGCAGGATGGAGCGGAAATGGAGTTTACTCTCTCTGCGGGGGCCATCTTATAAGCATTTTTGAAAATTGCCCTATAGTAGGTGGGTCGGTGAACGACAGTGTGACAGTTGCACATGAGCTGCCTGTCTTCTCCCCGTCTGTGGTGATCATGTGACCTTGGCTGACTTTGACTACGGACGGGGCCTTGTGCACTTCTTTGGAGTTCCATAAGGTGCTTCTGAACAGCGTGGAAGAGACAGGCAGAGCAGTCAGCCCATCCCGTTGACCGGAAGGGGATCATGTGCTGACACCTCGCATTACCACGATAGTGGCTTTTCTCTTAAGTGTGTGGCTGACCTCTTCTTTGGGATGGGAAATTATTTGCCCGTGGGCTGGGCTTTCAATGGGGGCGCCTCCTTAACAATGCCCCCCCCCCCCCACGCACACACACACATCTTCTTTCAGAAATCCAAAGTCTCCACCTTTGAGAAGATGTGGGCCTTCATGAGTAGCAAGCAGAGCACAACGCTGGTAAAGTCCAACGAGGAGGGAATCCAGAGGATACTGAGCTCTGACTACGCCCTGCTGATGGAGTCCACCACCATCGAGTACGTCACCCGGAGGAACTGCAATCTCACCCAGGTTGGGGGCACCATCGACAGCAAGGGATATGGCATCGGCACCCCTCTGGGTAAACACTAAGCACAATTTACTGCTCCTACATTACTGCACTGCTGCAATATGGTCTGCTGTGTCAAGCTGAAGCTGTCACCACAATCGACTGCATAGCAAAGCATCTGCTCTGACAGCTTGATAAAGTGAAAGTGAAAGCAAATAAACACTTATTAAAACACTCAGTTCATAGTTGAGTGTTGAGGAGTGGCTCACATTCTTCGTCTTCTTTAGGTTCCCCATACAGAGACAAAGTCACCATCGCTATCCTGAGCATCTTGGAAGATGGGCGTCTACACATGATGAAGGAGAAATGGTGGGGCGGGCATGCCTGCTCGGATGATGATCGACGGGATGCCGGGCCAATGGGGATTCAGAACCTGGGCGGGATTTTCATGGTACTGGCAGCAGGATTGGTCCTGTCTGTCTTTGTGGCGATTGGGGAGTTCATCTATAAACTGAGAAAAACTGCAGAGCGTGAACAGGTGAGTCCCACATACTGGTTATATTTTCAGACGATTTGTTCTGATATAGGCGACCTCCGGCTTAACACATTTGTGTATTCGGTTAGCATGGCAGTAGTTCTGAATTACGATCTTTATTCGCCAAGCTCAAAAGTACAGGGGATTTCTTTTGTGCAGGTGATGGAGTTAAACATACGATTAAATATATAATCAAAATAAAAGTGCAAAGAACAATAAACATAAGTTAGACCGGCAATAAAATAGAAATATGCAAATAATAAATAAACACAATAGAGCAAAAATAGGAGGAAGAACCAAGTTTGTGCCAATGAACTTATGAAGGCAATCAGAGTATGAAATTCAGTGCCACGGAAGTATATGTTTCATGATAGAGACTGTCCTGGAAGCAAAATCTGTTGCAGTTTAGTCATAAGTACACAGGCATATAGCACAGGGCAGTGTGATTCACCTGAAGGGCATTTTCTGCTCTGTGGCAGTAGGGTGAGCAAAAGACTTGACACAGACCCCCAAAGACAAAGGCTGGGGGTAGATTAAGACCCCCCCAGCTGTGAGATCACTGAGGACGATATTGGGCCTGTCGGTGCCGCGTCCATAATATCAGTCTCGTGAATCCAAGTCAGAAGCAGCCCCTTTGAAGGTTCTGGGCAGTTTTTATCTTTTCTTATTTAGGAAGAAATGCAGGTTTCTGTGGTTGTTCGACTCTGAGGCTGAGTAAACCCCCCCCATCCCGCCAACCCGGCACCCTCACGATTCACTGGGGCGAGGCACGACATTCCTCAATTCGTCCCACACGTCATTTTGCTGTAAAACTGAGTAACTCTAATTTTTATTTTAATTGTCATAATTACAAACTGGAGCATGTAAAATGAATCCTCTGTTAGTCATAACCGATCAGAATACCATGGCAACAGCGAATGATGGCCCCATGGGGGAGTTTCGGGGGTGGGGGGTGGGAATTCAGACTCGGTCCTAAACACAATTCTGCACCCCAGGCTTTTTGTTTCAGTGTGATGCTTGTCAAATTGCAATCTATCCCTGACAAAGCAACAAGCATCAACAAAAACAGTGTGTGTGTGTGTTCTGGTGTGTCTATATTCTCGTGTATGTGTGTGTCTGTGTGTGTGTATGGATTAGGTTCATATTACATTGTGGGGATCAAAAGTCTCATTTTTTGTTTGGTTACTTATGATTAAGGTTGGGGCCTGGTAGGGGTTAGGGTCGTCATGTTGGGATTAGAGTTTTCCCCATATAAATCCCCATAGAGTCCCCACAAGGATATAATTACATTATTATATTACATTATGATATTATGTGTCTGTGTTCTGCTGTATATTAATGTGTGTGTGTGTGTACTCTGGGATGTGTCTATATTCTGCTGTGTGTGTGTGTTGACGTGTGTGTCCCATAGTGCGTGCGGCCTCCCAGTAATGCACTCACAGGGGTCTCTATGCAGACGCCCGCTGCGTCAGATGGGTCTTCTATGCCAATGGCATCCTCTGCCATTGCGCCGTGGGGTCGCCGGCTGGCCCCTGCTGATCATCGTCGAGCTGAAGCCGGCCAGTCACGCCCAATGAATGAAAAACAAACTCTGTTTCTCTCCCTCCCAGAGATCCTTCTGCAGCGCCATGGCGGATGAGATCAGGCTGTCATTCACCTGTGAGCGCCGCGTGAAGCACAAGCCGCAGGCGCCCATGATGATGAAGACGGACGCCGTCATTAACATGCACACCTTCAACGACCGCAGGCTGCCTGGCAAGGACAGCGTGACCTGCAACACCGGCATGACCCCGGTCTTCCCGTGACCGTGGCGTGGTGGAGCAGGGGGCGTGGCCAAACAGACAGGAGTGGGGTGGGGCTGGGGGGCGGGGGATCGGGCCAGCCGGAGTGGCGGGAAGCCAGCGGAAACGGCGGCACCGCTAACGTCGAAAACGAACAAACCGACAAACAGAAGGGAGCGCCTTGGCGAAGCGGCGTCGGCACCGGGGGTGGCGTTTCCATGGCAACCTGCACTCCAAGACCAACGTGGAATGCCAGGATGAGAACCCAAGAGGAATGACTGACGCAAAGGATGAAACAGCATCATTTTAGCGTGGCAATAAGAGAACCACGGATGGGAAAGCGGTCACACATAGCACATGATCCATCGGGGTTAAGGGTCTGGCCATTCATATATTTGTCATTTCTGGAGATGCAGTGGTCCTCTGGCAGGAAAAAAAAAAACCTTTTACCTCAAATCCCGTGCAGACTGATTATTTTCCTGCCCTGAAGGAGCCGCAGATTCAAAAAGCAGCAGCGTTTGGAGAGGCGCTAGCTGGGATGGTAGATATCATCATCACTGGGTTTTTTAACTTTTGCAGGAACTCTACGGCCTGAAAAACTTTGAGCCGTCAACATCGTACTGCCAGGAAGTCGCTTCAGCAGCGAGTTTCGGTCTGGCGTTTTTCCTTTTATCTTTTTCTTTTTGTTTTTTAGCTGCATGACAGGGTCAATATCATCTCGAGGTTCCAGTGGAAAAGACAAGAAGTCAAGCAACAAACAAGTCAATTGTGCCATTTGAAATCTTTATTTTTTTTTATATTATTTAGCTCAGGCTTTTTCATTTATTTGTGTGATGCTATGTAATTCACCATTATTACCTTTTATATATTTAGATGGGATAAAAATGAAGAATTAAGTAACACGGTTACCAAAGATGTCTGCAGAATAGAATCACCTGTGTTCCAAAAGATGGTCATGAAAATTAGTAAATAAATAATCATTTAAAATTAAATAGAGTTTCTCAGATACCCTCTGGTATGTGTTAACTACCATGGTGATGAAAACATTTTCACACACATACAATATTTTTTGTGAAGATTTATGACATTCTATAAATTATTCTGTTATTTTCTTTGGAATTTAATAACTGTTCTCAAAACAGATTTATTTCCAGAGAATTTATGTATTAATTAGGGTCTTTTTGTAGGCTGAGTTCTGTAGAAGGTAGACAACAGATTTTTTTGATTGCATAATGTATGTGATGCTAGTAACTATATTTTTCCCATCTTCATTTCTCATGAAACAAATTCATTTCCATATTACAATTTAGGACTGGGTAGCTTTCTAACAGGGAACTGAGACAGTTAATCCTACAGATTATTCACAATTATTCACAAGATACCAGATCGAATGCTTATAGCATTCTGGTGTTATCTCTTGATTCTGTAATAGACTTGACTTATCCTGTCTTTGCTGTTGCTCTTATTCTGTCCTGTCCATTGTTCTAAAACAATCATTGTTCACTGTTCTCCTCTTCCTCCACTCGTTTATGGTGTCATATGCCGCCCAAATCCTGCTTTCTCCAGCATTTGGTCGGGTTTCCCCATGTTACTCATCTTCCTGTCGGCCCGTGCTGGTGTCTGTGCCACAGTAACCGGTCCGGTGCCCCACAAGCTGCCATGCCCCTACCAGCAGGGGGCAGGAAAGCCAGTGTACCAGCCCCTGGAGCAGTTGCCAAACAAAGACATTCAGATTTATAGGAAAGTGATTTTGGCCTAATTTGAAACCCCTCTCATACGACCCACAATTCAGACTGTACTAACAACGACGGCAGGATTGCCTTGAAAGAGGAACCAAAACAGAATACAGAACGATATTACACTGGATAAAACAGGCTTTGTGCAAAGAAAATCTCCTCTGTCGTTTTGGCATAAGGTGTCTGTTTTTGTGAGTTGAGCTGAGTTGAGTTGAGTTGAATAGTCATTAACACCTCGTTAACATCAATAGAGAGCCCCCCCCCCCCCCATAATATGGGACATCTGTTTAATTAGAAAGGTCCATCATCATACATGTGATTGGTTAGATTGATTAGTCTGTAGCCCCCATCTCTGTCTGCAGTGACACATCCAGTCCTTGTGTCACATGACCTAGGACAGTTCAGTTTTGCCATTAAAACATCATTCCTACAGAGCTTTGACAGGGTGCTGGGTCCAGTGCCACCTGGGCCGATAGTCGTAAGGCAGATTCCTGTCTAGCCCCTCCTTCTGTGAACCTTATTGTAAGGGAGTAGGGGGCATTGAACATGGTCGTCTCAGTGCCGTGTGAGCTCTGCAGTGATGCCCATGAGATATGAGCCGTCTCCGTTCGACAGTGAGGCTGCAGCCCTGGGGTCCCAAACACAGAAGACCCCAGGCGCCTCTTGCTAGGAGGTCTTCAGCTCAAGCCGACCACCACTAAACAGTCCACACTAGAATTTGTCGACAACGGGAGGCGGCGATGCTATAATTCGCCATGGTGCAGTCAAATTTTACAGTCGTTGATTAGTGGAATGACATAATGTTGTTATTTATCAGTGGAGAACAATCGATTGATCAGTGATGTAGTTTTAGTAATGATTGAAAGACACGTCACTTTATGGATAAAACCGTCTTGTGGGCTGGTACTTCGAGAGCCCTGCAGTAGCAATGTCCATGGTCTGGTGCGAGACTCCCAGCCTTCTTGTGCCTAACTTTCTGTAAATACACACAGACCTCACGCAGACCGCTGCTACACGTGAACATCGAGGCCCTGTGTTGCTGGCTGGCTGTTTCGCCTGCAGTCACCTGGGTGGGGGGGTGGGGGTTGGGTGCTATTTGAGAGGAAACACGGCCCTTTTCCATTACAGTTCTGCTCCCATTCCTGTTACTGTGTTCTGGTGTATTTTTTTTTTTAGGCAAATAGTGTATGTTAGTACATTGACCCATTTTCAAAACACTTTTGTTGAAATACCATTATATGGATATAGTTAAATTCAGTGTAATTTAAACACACACTCTGATATTTAAAAGATGAAAGCAAGACAGCTAAATTGTACTTTAATAAATTATTCTTTTTTCTGCTCCATTCCTTAAATAATATATCTGAACTCATAATGTTCTGTTTTTCATTTGTTGTGACTGTCTCTCCACTAATGAGTGTACGGCATAGTTTAATCTGTGCGACAGATTGTGCACACTGCCTCCCAACCTCCCCCACATCGTCTTCATTGTCTGAATGGGCAGCTGGACCCCCCCCCCCCCCATCCTCTGAGTCACCCCCTACTCCAGACATGGAAGGATGTGGGGAAAAAGGACAATTCATTTCATTTTTTATATTTTTTTACATTAAATGTATTTATAAAAGGTGTATATATTTGCATTCCCAAAATAATAAAGGTTAAAAAAATTAAGGAAAATAAATTTTCCCTCCTGCCCTGCGATGGGCTGGCCCCCCATCCAGGGTTGTTCCCTGCCTCGTGCCCGTTGCTTCCGGGATCGGCTCCGGACCCCCCGCGACCCAGTAAGGATAAGCGGTTTGGATAATGGATGGGTGGATGGAATTTTCCCTCCAGTCCTGATACTGGATAGCACTTGGTTGCTAACTGCTAATGCTGGAGCACGAACCAGCAGGCTGTCAGAACAGAAGGGCTGGTTTGGAGCCCATCTTACATCTGGATGGTCTCTGATGGATACCTATCTCAGAATCTGCCGGCTTGACTTCCCTCACTAAATTCAGCCGTAAAATACGTACCCGATTTGTAGAGATGTGAATAATTAAAATTTATACCCAAAAGAGTCACAGAAATAGACATTTAGTTTGGTTATATGAATTGAATTACTCTTACGTACAGAGCATAAACATCTATTTTATAGTGAACTATGTATACTCCTATTTTATAAATCATGTGAAATAATGAAGGAAAGATAGACCAGCTTATAATATGAACGAGGCCCCAGTAGACTGAGGCCCAGTGGAAAATGGTTGAGGAGAAACAAGGTTTGTTTTATTTATTTATTTTCTGTTGGGTTCACTGCTTTATTGTTTGTCAAAAATAAAATAAATTAATGAATATATATTTGGTGACGACCAGGGTTCTCTGAGTGGAGCTGCAGGATTTATATGAATATAGTTTTTTGTAATGTTTTGTAACAATTTTGTTTTCCTAGTAACTGTATGTGTTACGAGCTGATCACCCTTAGACTAATTGATATTATATTAAAGAAAAAAAAACATGCAAAAAGGGAACAAAAATAAATATAGAAGGTATTGAATTATTTTCTTTTTAACACTGTGAATAATTCAATTGTACAGTTTGCTGTATGGGTAATATGGTTTTAAAGTTTTAAATAAAAAAATAATAAAATGTTTTTTTTTCAGTGATTTGTGCCGAAATTCATTTTATGCGTCAGACACGTTATATTATTATTATTAATCTTACTGGTCTTGTGAGGATTAACAGCCCACAGATTCTGTCTGTGTATTTTTAGTGCTTCTTCAGCAGGCAGTCAAAGGGATGCCCAATCAAGCAGTCACTGATTGTATCACTTAATGAAGGGCCCAGCTGGGGCCCTTAATGTCAATAACGCATTTAATCAAGTAACTGACACTTAGCGAGCGTGACGGCCCCCAGGCTCCGGACTCCCAGCTATTATTCTTAGCCTGGCTTCTGTTCTGTTACTGTTTAGCTAATACACTGTACTGTGCCTGGGTGTGGGGTGTAGTAAAGTATGTCACCAGGGTGGTCTAGATATAAAATCCCACCTGGGACTTCAACCCTTCAGTTAATGGTTATTATGACATTCCCAGCTATGGATATCAGCATCAAAGAGGGGTCTAGACAAGTGCTGTGGTCACCATGCTGGCTAACCCCTACCATGCTGGGGCACATGTCCAGCCCCTGAACCAGCCATAGTTCACAGTTTATGCCTTCAAAAGTCCTCCCACATGATCCTGACTGCTGAAGTAGTGAACTTAAAAGGCCTCAAGAGTGAGGTGGCCAACAGGGGGCCTGATGGAGAGCTTGTTTGCCCAGTGGTATTTCCGGCTTCTTCCAATCATAATTTAATCCTGAATGGGTTGGGGAGGGTGGAGATGCAAGCGCTGTTTCTGCTGAGCTGCTCTTGGGAATGGATTGATGTTATTCTAGCCTTTTTCCAATTTAACAGCAAATACATGCAGTGAGTCTAGACCAGAGATTCGTGTTATTGCTGTAACTCCTTAATTAGGTCACTAACTAGAGGACTGATCGGTTGAGGAGTCCTCACACCTGGGTTTGAACAGCTGACCTAAAGGTTAACCCCCAAAAACCTGCACACACACCAGCCCTTTGAGGATAAGATTGGCCACCCCTGCACCAGACCCTTAGCTCAGGCTGCCTTTAGTACAGTAGTTTTGTGATAGGTAGTCTAGAGCAGGGGTTCCCAACTCCCAGTCTGGTTTGGGGTTATGGGGAGGGGTTGGTCAATTTCTAAAAAATAAACTATGCATTTTAAAGCTACACGTTTTTTTTCTTCATGTGTCCAGATTGCATCTGAAAGAAATGACTGTCTGTGGTCAACAAAAGGATGGAAATTGAGGTTTAGTCTTTCAGGAGATCCTCTGTGCTGTATCAACCTTCACTTCTAGGGCAGAGGACCTTACACCTACTGTAAGCCTTCTGGTGCTCAGGCGCCAAGGCCACTGAGATAAGGGCATCTTGCACCCCCAAGGTGGAACAGAATCTGGAAGGGATGGTGCATCATTAAACCAATGGGGAGATGTAGAGATATCTATGCCTTCTGCATAACAAGCAGCCAGCATGGCTTGTTTGCCCATGGCGTGCGGAGTTAGAGCGCCATTCGTGTTTCGGGGATAAGTAACAGGCTGTTAACTAATGAGTACATGGGCTCAGGATGAATAAGGGTCTGGGAACTAGACAGAACGCCTCTGTCTATGGCCCATCCTGCCCTGAAGAGCTCCCCCAAATGCATTGGCCAGCCAGTTGCTGGGAACCCAGCCTGCTGGAGGAGACCCTCTCTGCCCCCAATCCACTTAATGAAATTCATGGGTTATGGGCATGCTAATAGAAGCTTATAGAAACCGAGGAAAATGCATGTACTGGATGCATCTCATTCAATTTAGGCTATCATAGGCGTGAATCCACCCTCAGGAAGCGAGCTGCACATTTCTGTTGGTCCAGTTGAGGATGAAAATGGGCGGCTGTATTTTATAAGTTTGGCATTGAAACACGCGCCCCCGTCATGGTTTTATCAAACCCCCTGGTTTTGGAGTCTTGACATGCCTTATTCACAACTAATTAGGCTTTAATTACTGCAGAGTGTGCAGCGGGGTAAAGGCTTATGATGAGAGGGCAGCAGGTGTAAATCCCAGGGCAGGTTATGCTTTTGTACACTTGAGTACTTATCCTGAATAATATAATACTAAGACGAATAATAATGGCTATTAATCCTTAAATTATATTCCTTTGAAAGAGTGCTTGCCAAAAAATCTAATTTTAAGCAGCTGGGCCTTATTTGACCAATATTTTTTCCTGTTGCTGGTGAAAAATAACCATGTTAGCATGTTATCCATCTTATCACTAACCTATGCCAGGTAGCATAAGGTGCAAGGAATAAAGGAATGTTTAGCAAAACAATGATTTGGAGAAGCTTTGCTATTGCCGTAATCAAGAGAAATTATAGAAAAAGTAGAACTTCCCACTTCTGCTGACTCACTATTGCCATTGCGCTGAAGCACATGGAGGGAGGGGTTGTGTTTGTGGGTCAGGCTGGGACTGATCTGGACCAGCATCCAAAGCAAATGATTCCAGCTAACAGAAATTCAGCTGCAGGGAAGGATGAGGGACAGGGAGAGTGGCGGAGGTCACACAGGAGAGGGAGAGTGGAGGAGGTCACACAGGAGAGGGAGAGAGGCGGAGGTCACACAGGAGAGGGA
>JABFDZ020000138.1:23794138-23804597 GCA_019775955.2 Pollimyrus isidori | reverse complement strand
CGACTGAACTAATCATTCCCACGAGACGACTCGTTCTTCCCGAGTCACATTAAAGATTAGTTCAAAATGAACGAATCATTCAAGAACGACCCATCACTAGTGTGAGGTTTTTTTTTTTTCCCAGTGGCTGGAATGCCAATCTGGCCACCAACCACCAAAGTTTTTTGCCAGCAACTGAACCAGCAACCTTCCAAATGCTGGCACAGCCAGCACTCAGAAACAGTAGCCTAAGTGTTACAGAAAATGTAAGCAGGGAGAAGAGGGTAACTTGTATGGTGGGAGGGGCAGGCATGGATTCAGTTCGACAGGAGCAACGAACGAATACCGTAATGTTACAGGGTTTTACAAAAAAGTTTTTGCACAACAAAAGTTCATGATTGTTCTAAAATGGCACGTGCTTTATATAGCAAAGCGTAAAAGCTTTTGATTGCCTTCTTTCTCTTGCGAGTGCCTAAGTTAATTCCTGTGACCACTCTCCGACTTGCGAGTTGCTAAGGCGCAATGGTGCGCTCTGAATCTCCCAGCTCACTGGAAGATTTTTATTCTGCCAAAGCTTTTGTCCGAAGTGATGTACAAGTGAGATAAGAGTGGGCCAGTGTTTTTGCAGTAACTGGGGTCAAAAGATACAACGGTGGCATCATTCTGGCAGTTACAGGATTTGAACCTGCAACCTTCCAATCACAGTCCTAACCCACAGTGCCATATCATCACCCCCTCATGTAGCCTGGCATGAAGAGATCACTCAGCATTTATGGGCAATTAACATGGTACAACGATGGGACATACTAGAGGTTGGAAGGGAACTGAGACCAGTAAAGTTGTGCATGGTATGCTGTGGTATTTATACGGAATAGTCCAGAACAATGGTTCGAGCCTGTCCCTATTGCAGCTCTTTGAGCACCCTTGAACACATTTCTGATGAGCCACCTCTAGGCTTGGATTCTTTCCATCTCCTAAACACAAACAAATGGGCAGACAATATCACTGTGCTCCAAATCAGCGAAATACCTCACGATTCACATCGGCAGATTACTTTGGGATCATACACACTGCAAAGCGTAGTGTAGTGTTGATTAGGCTGGCTACCACACCAAAAAGCAGAACTGCAAGCATGCGAAGGCCTGAAAGAGAGGGATTTTTACAGATTTGTTTTGGTGCTGAAGGAGTGCACACCAGTTGTGTTCATTTATTAGCAACATAAACATCACAAAGGCCACCTGTCACTGTTTCTGGATAAACAGAGGCCTTTTTCCTCACAAACACCCTCTGAAGTCCTGAATCACCCTTGTTGGTTTGTGGGTGCACAGATGTCACCTCAAACGTGAATCTTCATCCTGCTCTCTGTTGGTCTGGGAACCGCGATCCTGTCCTCTTCTGTGATATTTTTTGGCGTAGCCATGAAACCAGGGTGTGTTTGCGGGTAAGCTCGGGTGGCCATTGCCCTCCTCCCAGAGAAATCATCAGCATATCCAATGAAAACTCTGAAAAAGTTGCGAGTGTTCATAATTTCCCTGCTCCGCGTCCCTGCTGGCCATTTCTGCCAAAATGAGACCCTTTTTCACACATCTGCACAGAAGTGCTTAAGTGAACTGCAAAACCTGAGCTACTCTCAGCAATCCAATTTAAACTATTAATACCTTTGATTCTTTTTCATCCTTTCCCATGGTTTTTATAAAATATTAGTAGCCTTTGTAGTTTCACAATTGAGTTTGCACACTTTGTAAACTATGCGTTTCTTTTAAGTTACCAGCTCACTTGGTGACCATTGGTTTAGCTAGTTAGCCAGCTCCATTATGAAATCATAAAATCTAAATATTTTTTCTTTTTCACAAGGTAATGGCCTGACCCCCCTTAGAGAAAAACTGTATTCTGTAATTTTATTCCTTTTGCCCCCCCACCCTTCTCAAAATCAAACTACGTCCTTGTTCGCTTAACAAACAGTATATAGGGAAAACAACTTTTTTGTTGCTGCTATCCAAAAATAATCTAAATGCCCACCAAAAAATATTTTAGTGACACCCCTTCCCTGACAGACATGTGGTATGTTCCCGTTTTTCCAGCTCACCACATTCCATGTGCATTAGGCATGAGATTCTCCCTTTTCTGCAGCTTTACATCGTTCACATGGCTGCCAGACACCAGCCTGTCAGTCTGCCTCTTTTCATTCACTACTCTTTTCTCTGTTTCCTTTTCAAATCGCCTTTCTCTTGCTGTAAGGCCACGATGGACTTTTCAGTCTCGTAAAGCGGCGTCCCCCTGGTGCGTCTTGCGAGGCGTCGCCGTCACAGACAGTAGCTGGCCAACCGACCTGTCGGCATGCATTCCAGGCGAACCCGCAAAGCCAGTCACACCATCTGTCCGACGATGGCCACCGAAACGTCGCCAGGAATCGATAACAGCAGCTGTGGCATGGATGATGTTTAGAGTGGCTTCTCGCTGTGCCTTCGATGTCGAGATGGCGGAGGCCGGTTAAATGTCTCATTTACGTGTCGCCTGCTTTCTCTGTTTGTGTATAAGGTGCCCGATTAAGACTGCAACACAATCTGCTGTAAAATTTAATTGCCAAGCTTCAAAAATATCACATTCTCTGGGAAGAAATGGGAGAAGGACCAGCACCTGTGAGGGAATAAGCGTGTCCCCAGGAAGCGAGGGAGCGGGCGAGCGAATGGAGCCGCACGTGACGCCGCGCCTTCATCACAATAATGCATCCTCAGATGGATCCTTCTGTGAATATGTCTGTTAGTCAAATGGTAATAGTACCGCCGTCTATAAATACATCATTTATGGTGCCTTATGATGGGAGCGACACATAACACACATTTTGGTTTATTATTACTGATCATTTACTCTGCAATTCAATGGAACTGAAAATAAAACTTATATACCAAAGGTACAACAACATTAAATATATAAATCATAATACGTATCCATCAGGGCTGGGGTCATTCCGGAATGCATTCATCAATTTAGTCCAAATCAGGAAATGGGTTCGGACAAAAAAATAAAAAAATTGAGGAACAGAATTGGAATTGAATTCGAATTTCGGGGCACAGGGTACAAGGCGGGGGGCAGCATGGTCGACGTGCTCGTCTGATATAAATACAGTTCTGTCCAGTGGGTAACTGAACATGGAACGAAGGGAGAAAGGTCAAGGAAAGCGTCCCAACCCCTCCCATGAAGGAGCAGACATCTACATCCCCCAATCCATATAAACGTGATTTAACTACATATCAGAGGAAACGACACCACAATAAAAGAGCAACAACAAACAAGGGAATGACACAGGTTTGTACTGAAACCCATCATAAAAAAGGCTACTAGGTAAGTGTTTGATTCTGAAAAACAGTGGCTCAGGTAAATGACAGGTAGAAAAACTGACACTTCAGCACTGAAGTATAGTAACAGGATTACGTCAGTTTTCTTTGGTTATCCGTGTTTGTCAATGGCTGGGATGCTGAGCCATGGTAAGACACTAGTTTAGCGTGATTAATTGTGACTCCGTGGTGACTGACAATCAGCCAAAGGTGATGAAACCCAGCTGACCACAATTAACCCTCAGTCGTCATTAGGGTTTAAATGGGGTGCACTCAACTGATCGCTTATGTGTTTTAGTGAGATGGATGGTGCCCACACAATGTCTTTGGGTTTGTGGAGTGTGCACGCATGCACACACACACACACACACACACACGCACGCACGCACGCACGCACGCACGCACACACGTATGCAAATTACATGTCAATTTTTTTGATGGGGACTCAATTAATTAAATGAATAGGCCTTACCCTAATCACAACAATGACCCCCCTACCCAGGGCTGACGTTACCCATAAGTAACCAAACAAAATAAAAGATTTTGGGAAGTTTTCTTTTTTTTTTTTTTTGATTGCAGACACAGATTTTTATAAATATAGTACTGATGGAAATATTCAGTGGGTTCCTCATTTTTTGATTTTTTTTAAAGCTGAATTTATCAGGATTTAGCCATAGTCTTTACCATTCAAGGGTTTATAGCACGGGTGGCCAATCTTATCTGCAAATGGCTGGTGTGTATGCGGGTTTTCGCTGCAACTCCCTAATTAGATTACTAAACTGATTGGCTTTCTGTCCTCACACCTGGGTTTGAACAGCTGACCTAAAGGTTACCCCAAAAACATGCACACACACCGGCCCTTTGTGGATAAGATTGGCCACCCCTGGTTTAGAGAGTCTGCCTTTTTGTTTCATGATTACTGTTTTAACTGTTTCTCTCCGTGGTTCCATTACACAGTTTCTTCTAATGAATCCCCTTTCAGGCACTGAGGATCAATCAGGCGGATTGCATTCAGCGAGATTTTGTACTGTAGTCGAAAGGCAGGTGATTTGCTCTATTGTTTCTGCAGACGTCGTGGAAATTATGCTTTTCACCAGTCTACATATTTAAAAGGGCACGGTTTCCACTTTTAGCCTCCGACTGTGCAAGCAAAGAAGTGTTTGTGTGTTTTTTTATGGTTTTGCTCAGTTAGGCTGTATGTTTACAAGCAAAAATCCAAAGTGTTAACATTTACAAGACACAATCGGTGAACTCTAGCACTGGACATGTACGGTACATGGTTAGCCTAATCTCTGAATTCATAAAAACACTAGATACTTTTTCAAGTCATTACCAATAAAGAAGCATATTAAATGTAATCACAATGGAGACCAGCTGTTAGACAAGGAAGTGTGATTGTCCTCATGGTGATTGAGTCGTGTGATCGTCAATCTCAGCGGGCCGCCCTTAAAGTGGGACGAGGGCTTGTCCAGTGGTGCTACATCCGGCCGGGCCGATCCTCAACCGTTTACATTTCCTGCTCATAATTAGAAGTGTGGGGAAACCGAAACGGCTGTAAATGGACATGGAAGCCATTGATAAATGGGCACATGATCAAAGAAGTGAAACAGGACAGTGACGGAGAAGGAGCAGCTAATCACCGGGGAGCAGGAAGAAGCAGGGATCGTTTCATCTTCCCTGACCTCGTCTTTCCGCTTTATAACTTCACCGCTGCTTAACATCATAACAGTGCTATTTACAGCAGCTTTTAAATAAGGCAATAACTCAGCATTGATTTTTATGCTGCTCAGCCAGATGCGCGTATAGCTTGATAACTCAAGCCGTATCGATTTTTCTATAAGCAAAAATAGTCCGCCGGAGGTTATAAACAAACAGCACCAGTGGTGACAACTTGCCGATGTTGCCTGAGGTTTGTTTCTTCATTTTACTTTGGTTGTCCTTCCTTTCTCCTGTGCAGTATCTAGAGTTGGATATGTTTCTGTTAAGTATCCAAATAGCGAATGTCAAGATCATATCCAGTAAGGTATACTATTACATATGCTTAGATTAGATAAGAGCCATTAAAGTAGATTACAACAAATGTTCTTATTGGATTAGAGGGAGTGGGTTGTGCTATATGAAGTATTCTGATTGGATAACAGCCCATATAGTGTAAAGTAACAGGCATTGTTGAGTATGAGGAAAGCATTCCTATCCAGATCGGTCCCAGGGCTAACATGTTCTTGAAATTCTTTGTAGGCTGGTCATTAATTTAAGGGTAACTCTGCCATCTGCAGGACTTCTGTCTCACAACGACCTCCTACTAAAGATTGACCAAGAGACCATTGTGTTTGCTGGCGTCGAAGTTGCCCTCACTTCCACAAGAAACCTGGCTTGGTTTCTTGATGGTAATAAAGCAACAGTGTTTGCTGAACTGTTCAGGGGAAACTCCCTGTGAACAGTGGGGCAGTGGTGTAAACTGGCCTGAGGTCACAGCTTTCCATTCCTCCCTGTCCCAGCCAAAAAAACACCTCGAGAATGCCAAGCCAAGCTGGCCATGTCCATCTTGGTGGCCTTCCAGAAGTTCCTGCGGCAGATCGCAATCAGATCACTGAGCACTGGCTAGCAGAAGCTGACAGAATGTAATGGATTCTGATACCCCTAGTGATTATGAAGTTGCACATAATTCGGTGATATCATTTGGGAATTGGCTGTAAAGAAGGGAGTCAGCGTCCTGTATTAATTAATGAATTATGAAATGTGTTCCTTGTGAATGTTGAGACTTAAAGTTGAGGTCCCTCTTTTTATGTCACTAAAAACTATGTTGCTCAGAGGAATGGCTCTCTCTGGCCTTTGAAGCCCAGCCCAGATGTTTGAATACTTTGTTTGGTTCCCTGTGTTCCAGTAAAGGACAGCCTTGGGTCAACCGCAGGTTTTCCCAGTGCCTCAGAGCACAGTGCCAGACGATGGTAACCAACGGGGGACTTTTATCAAATGATATTTCACGGGCTGTTGTTCCGCCATGTGGGAGTGCCAAAGGTTGCCGATGGAGAATATGGCGCATAAATAACCTGCCGCCAAGATCCACTTCCCTTAACACACTTATTAACTTAGTAATTTCAATTCCAGGAAATTTAATGGATTTGTGCTTTTGATGAAAACAAAATTCCACAAATCGCTGCAGTGTATGTCCAAGAACACAAAGACCTTTCTGAGTTTTATTTTTAACGGATAAACATAACAGCTAATACATATTAACAGATACAGCAAGCAGTACAGTCAAACCTTAATGCTGTTTTTCTAGAAAAATTGGTTTTATCTACCTGATTAATCAAATTTTGAGTGTTATTGATTATTGTTATGGATAAAATATATTAAATTTATAGGCTTGAAGTTACAGAATCTCATAGAACCAAACTAGGACAACGGGTTTCATTGTGGAAACGGGCAAACAAAGATTAAATCAACACACTGGTCTCAAAGTCGGGGTCATTGATCCAAAGGTGTTGGGTGCTGGGGATGTCAGCCGTACACAAACATAGGAAATTAGAAGTGGCTCGAGAGAGACAAGGATCAGGGAGGGCAGGAACTTGGAAGGAAGGGCAGGTCAGGGCTGGACTGAAGGTACCAGAAAGAGCATCAGAAATTACATTGAGTCAACAATACAGACAGACTTGTCAAGGGGGACTGCACAGGTGTTTCTGATCAGGGTGGCTGACTGTGCTGCACAGGCACATGGGACACCACAGTGTTTTTCCTCATTAATTTGGTACTGCTATAGAGACGCTCCTCTACTCACGAATGAGATAAGTCCAGAATGGATGTTTGTAACTTGAAATATTCATAAGTAATTATTCAACATCATTTAAAGGGTATACGCAAATAGAAAGAACTCGGATGCTGGGAGTACTAGGTGGAAATTGATGTTGCAGACAGGAAATGGGAGCTCGATGAACACAATATGGACTTACAGTGCTCCTCATTCATATGTCTGAAAATTCGTAAGTTGACAATTTGTAGGTAGAGGAGCATCTGTATTGAGGAGTTTGACAGTGTTTTACTTTTTTTGCAAAGCTTCATGTCTAATGTTAATCTTCATGTTTACAAGCATGGCTTCAGAACACAAGCTTGATGAGAATATTGGTAAAAATGACCTACAGTATTAACAAGATGACAGGGACAAGAGGATTTGTGAAACAAGTGGCAACATCTGTAAGGAAAAGCTGAAGGAGAATCTTCTCCATACGGCATAAAGTCTACAAAATCATTCAAACTCAACACGTGAGACTGAATCGATGCTGGATTTGTGAAAAAGCAGGAAGTCAATTCCAGTCACTCAATCCCAACCCTTTCTCCAAGATGTTGATGAGCCTGGTGACACCTTAAATAGAGAATCACTAGTCCTCCAAGGTCTGCAGCAATTTCACTTTCTTTTTGTCCAAAAAGGAAGGTGATAATACATTTTTCCCCTGGATTTTCTAAATGATAATTGTTCATTTTTATAAGTTCCACTGCTTTGTGACTGTGTCACAACATTCGGTTGGGGTTATGATTTGCCTGAGCCACAAGAAAATAATTTGTCTGCAAATACACAACATGTGCTAACGTTTCTCAAAGAGGTAAGGATGCCTTTAATTCAACACATTATAATTTTAATACGTGAAACACCAGCAGTTACGCTGAAAACTGCCTTTTCATGTGTCACTGAAAATGTGTTCTCTGATAGAAATAATACTGTTGCTAAGGTATAATTAACGCTCAAAAATATAAAACAAGAAAGCCTGGAACACCTGTGGAATGTTAAACCCCCATTCGTTGCATATTGCCATCAGCATCTCACTGATCCGCTGGGGCTGCCTGCAATCAAATAACAAGCTCTTTCTCTGCCAAGCCATATGGACATCCCTCTTGGGTAATATCCCTCATCGTACTTATATCCTTCTAATTTATCTGTGCATTTAAGAAACAGACTTATTGTGTTTTTTTTGTCCTGTTCCACGCAGAGTCTGTGATGATGAAGATGATTCAAGTGTTGGCAGAGCACTCAAATGTGTGCTGGCAATGTGTCACTCGTAACCAGAAAAGAGAAGTGTAGAGAAGAGAAAAGCGTAGGAGATTTTGAACATTTTCATTTGGACCCTCACCTGTAATGGCGACGTCCAGAATATGAGATAGCAATGTGTCCTGCCTTGTCGCAACTGAGATGTTCAATTTCAGCTCAGTTCAATACATTTTTATAATGTCTTTCACAACTGAGTTACCCCAGTTTGCTTTACATGAATGTCTGGTAATGCACAACGGGTAATACAGAAAACAGGGGCAAAGGCAATGCAGGAAGAAAGAATGCCAGAGGACGATGGAGGCAAGGGACCAAAAACTCCCCCCGCTCGTGTGCTAAAAGCAGGGTATATAAACCGTGATCAAAGTTCAAGCCAAAGTCCACTAGTGAGCCGGTTCTGCATGCATGGCCTGTGTGAATCGGCAGACTGAAGACTGTACCCACAATGTCACAGTTTGTAAGCCATTTCCATAATGTTGCACAACATGCATAGTCACATTAATGGACAAGCAGAGTAGATGAACAGGGCATGTGTAGCAGTGCATGTATTAACATAACGAAGGCATGAGTTGGTTTAGGGAAGGATTAGGAAAGGACCCGACGATCTCTGAACCTCTAGGGCAGCCTGATAGTTTACAAAATTGGAATGAAAAAATTCATAATGTAAATGACTTTATTATAGCACAACAAAACTTTCCAATCATTAAAAACATTAGCTGTAAAGTCATAAGTCATAAAGCAACTTAAATAAAATTCTTAATAAAATGTTCAATATGGGTGTTTGTTGAACTGTGCATTTCTTGTTTGTTTGCATGAATAACAAAACACTCGCTACAAAAAGTTTGCTGATCTCAGCACTCTTATCTCCATTAGGGGCCAATGATCGGTATCTGTCATAGTACATTAGTCTAAAAACAAGCTAAAATGACTAAAACACAGCAAAAACTACCCATTTACATAGTGTCCATTACACTATCCGTATTTACCTGTGGATATCAGCAAATACAATGAATATCCACGTGATTCACAAGATTGGAGGTGAACTCAAAAGGGCCAATCCACTCAGGTTTCTCTGAATGACAAGGGTTTCAGCCAACCACCTGATAACATGGGGACTACATACCCTCCTTTTGATGGAGAATGACTTTTAAAACTTAGGCTACAAAGCCAGGAACTGAAGTAAGCAGAAAAAAACTCAATTAAAAACAGGTAAGGTCTTTTTTTCCACTTTTATTTGCAGTGTGCAGGATTGTTTCGTGCTTATAATGCCAAGAGATGCCACACTGGTATTTCTGTGAGGTTTTTTTTTTCGGTTTGGGTTTGGTTAGCATCTCATGACTGTCAGAATGTGAACCGGACCATGTTTGTGCACGTTGTACAAGTACATTTTTTGGGCTGTATTTGTCTTAAAGTGAATCTGCCCTAGAGGAGGTAAGAGCTTTTACCTACCTAGGCAGTGTTGTGGATACCACCAGTGGGACGGATGCAGAATCAACAAGGCTAGAGTGGTGTTTAACATGCTCAGAACGATCTGGAGCTCAAAAAACATCTACACTAACACTTACATACACATCTCTAACGTGAAACATACGATGCTGCATGGATCTGAAACATGGAGAACAACAAAACACACAACACAGAGACTGAAAACATTCACCGACATATGCCTAAGAAGGATACTAAACATTTGGTGAAGAGACAAGGTGAACAATGTGGACTTGTGGAAAAGAACAAGTCAAGACCCCATAGATCTACAAATCCGGAAGAGCAAATGGAGTTGGATTTGTCACACCTTCAGAGAACCTGCCACAAGTATTACCCGTCAAGCCCTGAAATGGAACCCCCAAGGGAAAAGGAAATGAGGCCATCCCAGGAACAGTTGGATAAGAAGTGTAGAGGTAGAAATGTCCGAGAGTGGGCTCAACTGGGGAGAACTCGATCAAAAAGCCATTTACAAAGTGAAGTGGAGGACATTCGTCATTGGCCTATGCACCCAAGAGGAGCAAAGGGTGTTGGGGAGCAACAGAAACGTAAATACAATGTAAATACTTTTATTTCTAATCTTCTCATGTTATTGCAATCTATTAGAACACATAGATCCCAAACT
>JABFDZ020000138.1:23779992-23791004 GCA_019775955.2 Pollimyrus isidori | reverse complement strand
TTGTTGTGGGTGGGTGGCGGGGCGGCTCCGGGGGGGGGGGGCGCGGCCCGCGCCGCCCCCCGCCCCCCCCCCCCCCCCCAAGTTGTCTCATCTGGAAGATTCAGCTCACCAGGGTTGTTTGTATTGATCAGTTCAGCAGACATTTATTCTGTTTTATTTCTTTTCCAGTATCCTGCTTGGCAGCTGATGCCCAATCTGGCAACTTTAATCTCCGTCAAGAGAGAGACTCCAGTGTTCAGCCCCGACTGATGAGTGCCGCGTTACTTTTATGGAGATGGAATTTCACAGGTGAAATATCAAAACTGAGTACAGGCAGTAAAAGATACCCCAAGTACTTTCCTGATATCGTCAAAGTGACAGCAGGTGCTGCACTCAGATCCGTCCTCCAGTCTGAGGCGGCATGCGGGCGGATCCCGATTTGCAGCTCCTTCCCTTTTCCCTGCTCATCACTTCACTCGGCAACATGGAAAGTGGAAGAATTTCTAAGGCGTCCGATGTTGGCATTCAGAGCTATAAAGATATGGGTGATCCTCCTCCTGCCTCTTTTTATGGTTTATGAGCAATTTTGCTAAATGCATCATCTGCAAAGCCTTTTTATCAGTCATTATACCTGAAGCTAGGTGATAAAACACGCCAGTGGAGTGGAACTTATTTTAGTACGTCAGTTTCATTAAAAATCTGGGTTTTTTGAAATGCAATCACATATTATTTTTGAATAACAATATACCCATAATGCATTGGTTTTCAACGGGATTTTTGTGTTAACTCTTTGCATCTAAAGAAAACAATAGCCCTGATTATAGTGAATGATCCTCCATTGTATAAAAAAATATATCTAATTACATCTCTGTGGAAGATTGTAAGAGTTTTTGAATCAGAGACACAGCCTGTTGCTGATTACTTGGTTATAAATGGGTTGTTGAATTACAAATCAATTAGGAGTCACCAATTCATTAATTGAGCCACAACCACACTGGATAAGTGGTTGGACGACAGATTAAAAGATGGATGGAATTAATTTATTGTCTTTAGGCTATGGGAAGAAATCCACATAATAAGGGAAAAACATGCAAACGTGATGATATACACACACTCACACACACACACAGGTAAGCAGAAAATGTACCCCCCCCCAATCCAGGACTTGTGAGCCCATTTGCTCCCGGGTCAGGATAGCAGGGACTGAGTAGTTGCGTCACGCTTCATAGAATTAGGCCTATAAGCCGGAAGATGCCGTCTTTAGAGGAACACATTGCTATTTAATTAGCTGTCATCCGTATTGTGAAGAACACAAAGGCAAAGGAGAAAGTGCTAGGGCTGTCGATCCTGACAGGTTTTAAAATTGTATTAATTGAGAGTAGTTGCAATTTCATTTTTATTGTGCATTAAAATAATTAGTCTGGTTTTTGTTTTTGTTGCCATGTGTTTTATTAAGTGTGGAAACCAGCAGCCATAGCAGATGAAGTCGACCAGCTGCTTCTTATATACATCTGGGTGCTAAATAAATATACCTGGGTGCTAAATATGAAGGTTATAGCTTTTTATTCTTCAATGGTGCCATACTTATACATCATTTTATATTTAAAAGAATGCAGTCATAATTAACTTTTGGAAGGCTCAGTAAATGTCAGGTAACTGTACCATGATTTTAAGTGGCTTGTTATGGAAAACAGGACTTGTCCCTGTCTGGAAAGAGGAGGGTGATCCCCTGGATTGTGGTAACTACAGGGGACAAAGCTGCTATCAGGGCCAGGTATGGTCCTATACAGGCTGGCCTGTATACTAGTACTGTGGGTGCTGTGCAGAGTGGAAGCAGAGCTTCTCTGTTCTTCCTTGTGGATTCTGCAGTTCATCTAGGGTGTCTTCTTGCTCCTACACTTTTCAATGCTCACCTTGCCTTGGTGAAGAAAGATTTACTGATCTTGAATTTGCCGACGATGTTGTAATCTTTAAAGACTCATGGGAGGCTCTGGCCAGGGCTCTCGAGAGGCTGAGTGAGGAGTCTGAGTGTCCGAGTTTGCAAGTGTCCTGGATAAAAACCAAGATCCAGGCCTTTAACGACCTCTTGAGCAAGCCATCAGCAGTGGGACTGTTTGCAGAGAGATTGCTGAGCGGGTCGAGAGGTTCCCTTACCTAGGCACCAACATTCATGTCTGTGGCGACCTATGAAGTTAGCAGATGGATTGAGAGAGCATGAGGGGTCATGAGGTTGCTGAAATTGGGATGTGCGGCACTCCTGATATCTTTGCAAGAGGACAAAGACCTTGGTGCTCCCAATTTTGCTGTGTAGCTGTGAGACATGAATGTTCTCCAGTGACTTGAGACGAAGACTGGACTCCATTGGTTCTGTATCTCTTCGGTGAGTCCTTGGGTACCACTTGTTAGACTTTGTGTCAGGAAGTCCCTACTGAGGCAAAGTACTTGCATTGTGAGGGAATGTCAGTTACAGCACTGCAGCCATGTGGCACGATCGCCTGAGGGTGATTTCTGGAGAAGTGGGTTTGGGGAGTCATCAACTGGGATCCCGAGGTGTTTTCATCATGTGGTGGCTACGGAAACACACTGTACCAGTGAATGCCCCCCCAACCTGACATATTCTGACAAACAATAACTAGGGATGCACGTACTAAATGAATTTTCCTTGCCCAATTCCAACTGACATTTTATTTTAAGCCTGACCTGATGATACCAATCCTGGCCAATTCTGATATTCTTAGCTTAACAATAATTATCAAACAAAATTTTTGTTTATCATTTGAACCTTACTTTCTGCAAATAAAATATTTTAAATGTCTGTTTCAATTGAATAGGGCTCTGCACAAGTCTAATTAAATCCGTTCTTCCAATCGTTTCAGGGTTAATTCCTTCACAGATACATTTTTGTTCACCTCTTACACACTGCGATAATTGGTAATCTACTTAAACGGCTCATAAAGTCAGTCATATTTAGTCAGATTGCCAGAGTGCCAGACAACAGATCAGGACAAAAATTTACCATTTCCGGCCACTAGCCAATTGGTCGGTGCATCCATTATATAAAACTGGTGATCATTTTTCTTCACCTTCAGACTACTATACGTTACTTTTCTTACACCGTGTTTTTTGACCAATTATGAGATCTGCTGTAACAGCTTCACAGAACAGTTTTGACTGACCATGATGACAGACCCTAATAATGCAATGAAATGATGTTGCTTTTCCACAAGTAGCTATTGTTAACATACAGACCTTAGTGTTCGCAATAAGATTGTGGTTTGACCCAGAATACAATGTGCTGAAACACACTATAAGCATTTTGGAGACTTCTGCCCCAGTGAAGCACTTAATTTTGAAAGCTCTGACCTGAAATATCAATATATGTCAATATAAATCTTATCTCAATTAGTTCAGTGATCTCAGTGTGTGATCTGATTTTCCCACAGTACATTCAATTCAGTTTTTAAAACTGCAAATAAAAGTATAAAAAATTCATTACCTGTGTTTAATTGTAGTTTTTTTCTGCTTAATTCAATCCGTGGCTTTGTATTGTTAATTTCACAAGTCATATCTGTAAGGATAGATGGATATCGATCTTTGGACATTTACGGAGATATGACTGCTGAAATCAGCATGCTTATTCTGGTGAGTTTTATGTTGTTCATGTAATCAAACAGGAAGTGCTCAGTTCCCTTAGCGGACATATTGAAGTGCCTACGAATTCAATTTGTATCTGTATTTAAGAGGCTATTTGTTTGGATAATGTTTTTTTTTTTTAATGATTGGAAAGTTGTGCATCAATATAATTAAGTCATTTCTTTAACATTATGTTTTTTATTTGTGTGTATGTCTGGAAACTAGTAGCAGTACTACAGACCAGTGTCGAATTAGAGGTTAGGGGTTGTAAAGAATGGGTTCTTTACAACAGAAAAGAGTAGTAAAATTTCCTTGGTGCTGAAAATTATCCCCTACAATACTGCGTGAATAATAATAATTAAAAAAATCTTTAAAGTTCTAGAGATTCAAAAGGATGTATTTATGTGCAACTTTAATAACTTTAATAGTACCACTACTTCACCAGCATGGAATTGCAACACAAATACTGTATGTGGAATTGGAAAAAGGTTTTAACAGCAAAATAATAATAAAATAAACATTTTTGACAGTTAGAGGATTGCCGTTCTAAAGAAAAGATAATGAATAGCAAGTATTTATAAAACCAAAAAATTAAAATTGCGAGGTGTGACTGCCAGTATTGTGCAATATTTAGCGGTTCCCGAGTAGCAAAGAAAGAAAACAAAATAAAAGTATTGAATTGTGATTGGCCATTCCACCTGAAACATTGCAGCTCCAGGACAGCCTGGTTACCATGTTCAACACCCAACAGTAAATAAAACTGCAGTCCCATACATCACTTGGTGGGCCAGAAATGACCTTGGCAAGGCACACAATTAGAGTGACCCCATCTGTGCGGTCAGGCTAAATGAACCTGTCTGAGAGTTCCCAGTGTTGTGTGGTGTGTGGAACTAAGGAATGTCAAAATGCTTTAGAGAGTAATGCAGAGGTATATAAAATGTCAGAGTCTCAATATCCTTTAAGGTCCCATGAGGTTGGAGGTACAAGGTATGCTTTAACCACGCAAGTACTGCTAACAACAAACTGTCTTCCTAAATGGAGCCAAAGAGGAAACAGGGTAAGAGCTTTCTGACTAGATATGTGCAACTTTGGCAGAACTTCAGAGGAAAAAGCTGAGTTAGGCAAAAAAAAAGTCAAACTATAAGATGCCTGTGCCATGTTTAAAATCATAACATAAGCTTTGTGAAGTGTTAAAGGGATACTGCTCACATTTTCTGTTGGGTTCAGAAAAGTTGAAACGTCACATTGGGGTCAGCTGGGACTGTCAGGCGTGAGGGGGGAATGAATGGGGTAACGTACGGCATGGGTAAATCATGGGGGAATATACATCACTTTGCTGAGCTCCTTGAGCTGGGTTAACCGCTAGGGTAGGCTGCAGTGTAACAAAAGGAGAGGATCCTGGAGAGACCCAGCTATAGTCCTACCTGAAAACCTGCTACTCAACTTGACAGAGCCTGCTGAAAGTGAGAAGATGTCTACCTTCTGGCATGACACATAAACATTCATGTTTGCTGAATGTATATTTGGATTGTGTGTTACAGTTACTTGGGTGTCCCACTGTTTATTTGGTGAGACTGTGAGCAGATGTTCCAACTTATGGGGAGGAGGGGATTATGTTTGCCATGGCATTGTTTCGATACGGTGGGCTTTTCTTGCCAATTAATCCCACACCCCCTCGCTCCCTAGCTCAACGTCAATCCGGTTGGGTGAATGCAGAGTGTTAACACTCCCCCATCCCTTCCCCCACCTGTGCATTCCGGACTCCAGCGGCTCTGACTCCTCAGAGACGTACCATCGTACTCCCATAACCCAAGGTGGTAATAAACTCTATGAAACCCATTAGCTCTGAATTCCCAGGAGTCCGGGTGCCAGCAAATTAACAGCCATCATGCCCGATGAACCATAATCCGCCAGAACATATATCTCCAGCTGTTGATTGCGTTCCAAACACAGCGTCCTCGGAGGGGCAGGAGCCAGGCCTACAGATTTTCCAATTAAAAGTACATTGCCTGGTTTCTCCACGTTTAATCAACAGTCAAAGCATCCACATTTCTTACAATGAATTCCTGAGAAATTAAGTAAATACATATAGTAGCCATGGGGAAATGTTGCCTTGTCATACTTTGTATTTGTATAAAGCCACTGATGGCAATAAAGTAGCCTTAACCTAGCCTTATATTTTTACCCATAAACACAGCAGTACTGCAGAAAACACGCAACTGCCACAGGTAGACAGCACCATCAGAAACGAAAAAAAATGATCATCATTTCTCCTCATTCTGATTGGTTGCAAGCTGGCCAATAGGAATTATTTTTCCTGAGGCGTAACAAGAAATAAGAGAATAAAAAAAGCAGGGAGCTATAGGAATGAGAGAGTGCCAACTCAGAAAATATAGTACAGCCTAAAACTTTTGATTTCTGGGTTATCTCCTTCTTACCGCAGTTAAGTTTGTTTCTCATCTCAACAACTTATCCTGCTTGTTATTGGAAAAAGAAAATGGATGAAGAGGAGATTAAACAATGAAGGATCAGTCATTGAGAGGAATGATGATTGGGATTTAAGACTAAGATCTACAGGATCAATGGCGATCAGGATGTGAAGCAGCTGAGATCTTGTTGCAATTGCAGTCTGAGATGCCAGGATTGTTGTTATGGAGACAAAGAGGCTTTTTAAAGATAGCAAACATCAACACAGTGTCCCCTTGACCCTGAGAGGGGTTGGAGTGACCAAGAGCTTCATGGAGAGAGTGATATGCATTGTAGTTTTAATTAAAGCATACATACCAGGGAGGATAAATATATAGATATGCCATATGTAGGAGGGAGGTTTAGCTAGAGGTGCAAGGTTGGCGTGTACATATGGGCTATAAATGCTCCCTCTGTCAAAAAGCAGAAGGCGGGGCTGGTTAATGACTTCGATCATATACACATTAATTTATTAAGAGGATTTATTACAAGAAAACTGGGTTATTCGGAGTCCATTACTCACACAGAGGGAGATGTTTGCGCGGCACCTGCGCACGAGGCACGGAATTAATGACGCGTGGAGGCACAGAACAATGGAGATGTTTGCTTTTCTCCATGCCTTGGGCCGTGCAACCCGAGTCCTGCTTAGAACAGGAATGGAGGGGGGCACACAGGTACTAACGCAGCAGCCCATTGTGAGACCTCTCTGTTCCCAGAGTGTCTGGGCTCATCAGCCTGCCGCGACCTGTAGTGTCCCGAAGGAGGCTTATTCCAGCTCCCCAGCTCTGTAATGAAATCCTCTACTGGATCGCAGGCTTCCCTGAATCTGAGCTTTTAACAACATGGGTTATGACAGTTATTCTGCTCTCTTCACCTTCCCGATCTTACCAGTCTGCCTTCCCCGTACCCCTTGGGGTTACCAAGAATAAATACAGGACTTTTATTGAGAATCCATCATGATTCCCAGTATTACAGAAACACCTCACATTTACGTAATATGCAAACAGGTCTTCTGGCGTAAATGTATGGTCTGATTTTCTGAACCTGGGTAACACAGAGGGAGATATAGAGAGGCTTGGGTCCCTGTGCTAATGGCAATGCCTAGGGTTTGCTCTGGGCTGCAAAAAATGAGGTGATGTCATTGTGCGACATTATACAGGGCCCCGGTGAATTTCCTGTCTTTTTTCCATCATTTCCTCATAATGATTTTGACTAACCAAATGTCATACCTACACACACACACACACACACACACACACACACACAAAACCCACAACCAGCACTGCGTGTCCATTTTTAAACCAGTAATTTCCTTGACAGTATGCCGATGATGAGGTTGGTCAGGGATGAAGACTTCTATTAACTGGGGTGTTGTAGTGGAAGGGAATTAGTGACCCATAAAACAGGCTGCTGTCAGGTTCCCATGTGGACCGATCCACCAAGTCTTACTGCCAGGGGCCAACGAGAACTTCTGAACATCTCCCACCGCATCCACCCTTGCTCTACAATTTCTACCCTTTTCATTTTTAGGCACCTTTTTTGACTTTATCGGAAAAAAAGCTGGCGTTTCCCTCCTACTTAATTCACCTCAGAAATTCACACTGGGATTGTTTTTTTTTTAATGTTATAAATGTTGTCTTAATGCTTATTCCCAATAATATTCAAAACATGTGAGCATATATTTCCAGGACTATTTCTGTTTCCATGTTTTATGAAAATGACTGACTTATTTATGTGGGACCCAGATACTGTTAATAAGGTCGGCGTTCATCCACGTCCTTTGGAGACGGAGGAACAAGGACTCGATGTTTCACTTGTGTGTTAGCTTCCACATGTCAGCTGGGCTACTTGTACCTCATTGCCCTTGAATTAAGTCTATTTCTCAGCCCGGACCTTCAGTTCTTACACAGTTGCTTGTTAAGATCAGCCCCCCTCCCCCACCTTCCCGATAGAACGTTACAATACACCTCCGTGAATTTTGCTGCAACACATCGAGATCTTGGAGGAGTGATTGGCAGCTGACCTTCTGGCACAAAAGAACAGTTTTTTTCTTTTTTCCATGCAATGTAAGAATTTTATTCTCTTATTGACTTTATAAGCATTTTTGCTCACACCTCAAAGTTATTTGCACTTTACATTAGGTTATATTAATTTGTCTTTTTAAAAATGTTTTATTTATACGCTTAGTCATTTTTCGCACATCTTTCCTTCTCCATCTTTTTTATTATTATTATTATTATTATTATTATTATTATTATTTAAAATCTTTTTTCTATTTATTGTCTTTTGTATCTCAGTCTTGAAAGTTTGAGTGATTGCATATCTCATGCTGGGACCAAAAACAAACTCCGTAAATCCTTCGAACTTGGTGAGTAAAGGGATTCTGATTCTGACACTGTTACTCAGAAAGCTCACACCTATCCAAAAACCACCCCCCGCTCCGAGCCACGCCCCTCGTCTCACCACTGCCATCTGTTACACCTGCGGAGGACTATGAGGCCGGTAAGAACTTGTCACGTTTAATTGAGGTGTTTCCTCTGTCGTTCTCATAGTAGGAGACCGGTGAGTATTACGGGTGCTAAAGGGGAGGCGTGTAGCCCTCAGACTGCTGTTCTTAATGAGGTCGCTATCTTCCTCCCACTTTGAAGGGCGCCGTTTTCCGAGCACGGCGATACTCCTCTATTAACTGCCTAAGTCGAGAGCGAATGGGGCGAAACATTGATCAATGAAACAGTAGAGTCAGAAATCGAAGGTCGGTCAAGCCTACGTGCCCTTTTCCAGAACTGGAGAAATTTACCCGGCATAGGAAGAGAACGGAGGTCTGTCGAGTCACGAGTCCTATTTTTCTTGACTTTATGTGGTAACTTAGATAAGGGATTTTCTTCCCAGGTCCTAGCGGAAAATATTGTGCAGCTCGTCCATCTGTTTTTAAACAGCCACCAGCCCCAAAACAGAGAGAAATTGCAGACGGAAACCTTAAATGTTCAAATTCTCAGTCGGGACATGGGGCACCAGGTAGTCAGACACAGAAACTGTGTTAGTGGGTTACACTTCCATTTGTCCCAAATTAGGGGACATAATTAAAATCGTTTGCTTTAACATAGTGGCCAGAATCCTACCAGCAGGAGTTGATTTACCACCAACATTTACTGCAAATACTCTTTGCTGTTTTAATGCTGAAGAACAACTAGAGGGTAACGCTTTAAGAACGTTAATTGCAGCTTTTCTGTAGCTGCTGCGAAGTTGCCTCCTTTTAGTTGTAATTACTCAAGCAGTTTTTGGTGTATAGCACTGATCATCAACTGGCGGCCCGTGGGCTGAATCCGGCTCGCTGAGCCGTTCAATCCGGCCGCGACTGGATTCCAAAATAGTGAAGATCAAAAAGAAAATAGTGGTCCACACTATTAAAGCAACTAAAAATAACAACAACTGAGTCTCTTGTCAGAATAACCACCATTTATGACTATATTTAGACATTTAGACATTTTAAACAATGTTAAGCCAAAATTAGATTTTTTTTTTGATTTTCTTCTTGGGGGTCCGGCCCTCAAGAAGACTGTCTGGTAAAACTCTGGCCCTCTGACAATTATAGTTGATGACCCCTGGTGTATAGCTTCACTTCAGGCTGAATCTTAATTTTCTGTATACAGGCTGACGGACGTAACCTCGTCGTAACCTGGGAGAGGCCGTATAACCAAAACTTTCGCTCTATATGTTGATGCTTTATATAGACTTACATTTGAGTATATGCCAATTATGTGCACATAGCAAATTTTGGAATAATTATCTATTTTCGATGCAAAGCTATGGCTTTGTTTGTTTTTTTATTCTGTTTATTCCCTTAGTTGTCCCTGCAATGGTGTGGACAAAAAGAGAAGCCAAGACAAACTGACAGAGAGGGCCAGAGAGAACATGCCAGTTGATTATTTCAAAGATTACCACCATGCCACGGGACCAGGCCCATCAGACTAAGTACACCGCCTTCGTCCTTTAAGCACTATATTAACCAAATTGACGCTTGTGGGAGACAGCCTGCTTTCTGCTCCCCACAGGTATAAATTAACGTAATTTATCCTACCGGGCATAAATCATAATGCTAATGAATTGGCCGCAAAAATCAGACCACAGGAAGCCCAGACTGGTCGTTAGAGTCTCTTCGCATGAGTGCATTACTAATGAACACAGGGGTGGTAGGGGGCGGGGTCTCTCCCCTCCCAGGTTTCACTCCCTTTTGTTAACACGCCGGCTGCAGTGTGATTCAAAGGACAGACGTGCAGACACACACCTCTTGGCTCTGTGTGTGTCTCTGTGATGGAGCAGCGTCATGCCTAACGGGCCAGTGTGTGACTCTGTGCCTTAGGGCTCTGGGCCTCCAACTGAAAGACTGCTGATGCGATACCTATGTCTGTCACAGTGGTTTCACTGTTGGCCCCTGAACAAGGCCGTTAGCCCCACAATTGCTGCAGGGATCAGCTGACTATGCTCTCCAATGTTGCTTGTGCTCCTATATACGTAATTCCCTGCCTTATGCTTCTGGGATAGGCTGTAGGATCATTACGACTACTAGATACTTAACATGTGTACATTTTCATTAACTTTTATTTGGAAAATCCTTTTGTCCAAAGTGGCACACAAGTGATGCAAATAAGACATTGCTACTGTACCACACGTGCCATTGAGTATCCACTGAGCTTCCAATGGATACTCGGGTAAAAGTGTAAGCAGAACCGGAGTAGCAACTTCTAACAAACCAGGAACCTAATAAGACTATTGAATGACCGGAACTGCAACATTAAGTAGATTTAGGGAAAATAGACAGGCATCATGTTAGCTAGTAGAAGAATGTATATTTAACAGCTCTGTTTTCCTGAAGCTGCTCATGTCAGGCAAGCAACTGTTTAGCTTTTTCAGCACATATTGCACATTCATGGGGG
>JABFDZ020000138.1:23717064-23729681 GCA_019775955.2 Pollimyrus isidori | reverse complement strand
CTGGATTTACTCCCTTATGGTGTGAAATTGTGATAAATGGCTGTCATCTTCACAGGCACACGTCAAATTCATTTTTGTTCCTTTCAGTAAGAGTGGCCACCCTGTGTTCAGCCCTGGGCCTCCTTCATCAAAAACCACAGGCCTCAACTTAACACTCTTTGATCATGTGCAGAAGTCAAAAATGGCTGAACTGGAAGTGGAGTTCGAGTCAAGGGGCCCGAATCAGGAAGACAGATGTGATTACAGGCTCCACGAGCAAGAGTAAGGTCAGGTGCGAATTTGCAAGTAGGTTTGAGAAACATCCGGTTCATCAGTGGCTTTGTGACACCAATTAAGTGAGGTATGAAAAATCAACCTTTCATCCAGAGTGTGGCATGGGTAGCTTGCGTGGTTAACTAATAAGGCGGCTTGCAGCTGATTCCGCCTCAGCGAATTCGGCCAGAAAGCCATGAATCGGAGAAAACGCTTGGCTGGCCAAATCGATATTTGTGCTGAAAGTTGGGGCCGTGGTCCTAACAGGAGAGGCAAAACTTCTTATCACTCTCCGTCTGCTCGGTCGTCTGAAAATGGCAAACTCCCCATCGTTAATTGGGTCATACCTGGTGAATTGTGGGGGCCGAGGTGAAATCCTATATTCCACAGAGTGAATGTTAAATTCAGATAAGGCGGCGAATCCATACTGGCGCGGCTTATCGTCCAAAAGGGAACTGTAGAGGGTGAGTAATCTGTCAGAGAAGGATCGGGCACCCTCGGACTCCACAATACCCCGTCTTCATGATAATGCCCCCATATAAGAGTCCTGCCCCTGTGGACTGACGGTCAGAATGCAGTGAGGCCTTTTACACAAACATGGGTCTGCTCCACTTGAGACAGAGTCTCGCTGCAAGGCACTGCACTCCGTCAGTGACACTTACACATGACTGTCACCTTTGTCCTGTGTATCTCATGCTTTGGGCATTAAAGAAACCAGTAAAGAAAATGCAATGGTTCTCTTGAGTTTCTAATTGAGTTTTAGGGGCGAAAAGACAGGAGAAGGAGCTTGTAAATATGCAAATGATCCTGTGGCCACGTGACTCATCTGCTGTCTTGTTTTCGGGCAAAAACCACGAATAGGTTCACAGCAAGCAGGCGGGCGGGTGCGAATATCGCCGTTCCTCAGCCCTGGACTCTGTTTGGTGGCTATGGGTGGATGGTTCCCCACAGAGTCTCTTCTAATGACGGAAAATTTCCTAAATCCAGAAAGTATTCGTGTGCAGAGAAATCCCAGTTTCAATGCGGGATATTAAACCGAAGCCCACGTGTAGACAAAGACAATTCGGCCTGTACAATAGGGAGGTGAGGGTTGTGGGGGGTGGGAGTAGACTTTCTGAAATTTGAAGATTATAGATCACAGACTGGGAGGCTATGAAGTGGGAGCGAGGAGGCAGAAACTGAAGCTCCCCGCCAGCCAAAGCGCTAGTCAATCAGATAAATAGCATTTATATAATCGGGTCTCAACGCTGCACATGCATAATTCATCCCCCTGTCCACAGTGACATTGCTGCTTAGGACAAGTTGTTGCAGGCGTAGGGGGGTGTAGTTCATTGTTACTTGACTTATCCCTTTCTTCATGGAGTCTGCAGTGCTGAGGCGGGACGGAGGGGCAGCTGGGTGGGGAAGTGGAGTGTGAAGAAGAACAAACTCCGGTATGTCTATAGGCATCCATGTTGGAATGTTGACCCCCCCATGACGACTGGGGTGACAGATGGATTCAGCGGGAATGAGGATCCTGGGGCGACTAAGCCCACATCACCCCTAACTGGTCATCCAGCTGAGCAGAAAGGCGGGTGAACATCAAAATGAACGGAGCTATGACCGTCTTTCACATGATTTGGTAAATTAGAGAAAGAGGTTGAACATCCATAAGCTTTATTTAGTAACACAGCGTTTAATAGTGCTTATATTCTGCATGCAATAGCAGTTATGGTGATTCTAAACACATGTAAGCTGCATGACAGGAACAGGATACTGCCCCCGGAGTCGAAGTAATGAATGCGAGTTTTTCCATCAGTGATGCCGTGCTCTGCTCCTACCGTGACAGAAACTCGCCTCGGGAGCAGCGGGAATGCACTGCACACTAGGACCTGCAGAAATGCAGCTCAGTGATGAATTCTCACTGTCTTCGGGGACTGAGGTCAGGGTAGGTCAGGGCAATCGAAAGGAAGAAGGGGAATCGGAAAAACAATGACAGCTCAGGTATGGTACGGTAGTTCAGGTTCTGAACTACTAGGGACAAAACAACCAGAACTCAAGCAAATTAGAAGCAGTTGCAACCCTGACCACTGCAATCCTCTTCTCAGTCCCCCATCTCCTGATCTCATCACAAAGGATTAATCTGCTAAGTGTTTGCTAAGAACTGTGTAAGGGGGGACTGGCAGTCCATCCCAGTCAAACGGCTCCCATCATCCATCTTAAATTTAGTGTGGGGGAAGGTTTCCTCTTCTGTCCCCCTACATCAGTGTAAAGTATCCAGCAAAAACTGCTACTAGTTTGCCTCATAGCATTCCAGCTAATTTAGCATATCCGCTGTCTTGTATTCTGCTAGATGCTTGAAGGTCTCCTGCCTCCACAAGCTGATCAGAGTGTACCCCCCTGTTAGCATTCCTTAGCTAGTGGCCCAGGAGCCAAACCGCTGGCACAAGGTCTGGCCTGCAGAATGGTGTTCTGGAACTTTTTGGCACGTTCCACTTTGTGATAGGGGCACTCATTTAGCACAAATGTCTCCTCCAGTCAGAAGCAAATTCGCAGAAGCAAATTTATTAAACAATGTCAAGTAAATGATGCTGCTCTGAAATGAACCTGTTTGTGTTGCTGACTGTGGCTATGTGACTATTTTGTGATTTTCAGCCCCCTGTGGCATATGTGTGATGGCAAGTCCGAAAGTCATCCAGATGGGCTTAGGATCTAGAGGTTTGTGTGGGCAGCCATAACATTTAGAGTGAAAATTAAATGCATGAACGGCAGTGAAAAGGGTACACTTTTACTTTGAAATTAAATCACGTGCGTGACACAGACAACGGATGTTATATTTAACAATATAACTCTTACTTTAGGTTGGACCGACAAGTAGCAGTGATTGGGACCTGAATTCTCCACATGTACTGATTGAACAGCTCTAAGAAAACTCCAGAAAATGGCCTGCATCTAGATGATCATGGTCTGAGGTCTGTTTGCACTGGATCCACTGATCTCTACATTAAATACAGCAATCTTGTAATCACAGTTTTTCGGATAATAATTGCTGAAGCATTCTGGGAGATCAGCAGGTGTGCCTTCAAAACAAGGAGCAGAAGCGGCTTCCTTCCACTGCTTGTTAGTGAAGACAAGTGCTAACAAAGCACAAGTCGCTGGTAAAGGTGGCGATTAGTGGCGCCTACCAGCATGCTCGCTGATTCCACACAGGCGCCTTGCAGGAATATCCATCAATCTGCAAGGTATGAAGACTGACACACCAGTAAACTTCGTTACCAGATTACAACACTGTGGCAATGAGGCTGCTTCACAACGCGTTAAAAGTGCCAGTATCAAATTGCCCAAGGCCTGTGTCACCTGTTCACAAGCATTTATCTGGATAGGGGCATGATGCCATAAGTACTGAATTAGGAGGAAGCCTGTTCAGCGTCAGATGTACTGTCAGGCATTACATTTTAGGGAGATGACCTTTGGTGGTTTGTCTGATCACTTGCAGCCAAGTGGATCACAGAGCTGTGTACCGGACTCTAAGGAAACATGCTCTGATTCATCACTCCTTGTCTGCTCCACCCTCACAGTGGTTACCGGGCCGCGTGCTCCAGTTTTGGCACCAAAAGTCACTCTGTAGGGTCAGCCTAGCCCCCGAAATGCACCTATCAATTTCCCCTGTCACTTTGGATGGAGTTCGGCCATCGACCAGCATGCTAATCACACACAGGCCCCTGTCGCGATGCTTTGCAATGTTTCCTGGGGGGATGCTAGCACTTAGCCAATGACAGGCTTTTTAATCCTGAGATAATTCCATTGGGGGCCTGGGGGAAGGGTGGTTACTTAATATTTATCCACAATGAGGCTCTTAGGCTTGTAAATGAAAACACTTCCTCACATTAAACAGCTTGTCAATGTAAGGTTGCCTGCAATGGCGATTCCAGACAAAAGGATGACTCAACCAATTAAATACATAGTGTTTGGTTATGGGGGCGTCAGGGTTATGCTGCTAGGTGAAAATAAGTTTCCCTTACA
Source organism: Pollimyrus isidori (assembly GCA_019775955.2). Lineage (NCBI taxonomy): Eukaryota > Metazoa > Chordata > Actinopteri > Osteoglossiformes > Mormyridae > Pollimyrus > Pollimyrus isidori. The sequence goes on along the minus strand of JABFDZ020000138.1, from coordinate 23,725,427 downwards.
TTTCGTTTGTGAACGAATGACAGCCGACATTTGGATTGATGTCCACTGGCTCATTGTTTGACAGCTGGCCTTGTTCTGTTGGTATCTAATGGTCTCACAGTCATGTCCTTCTGTAGTAAACTTAGAATTGGAGACCCTTTGGGAAAACTCTGTAATGATCCCTTTCACCCCCCCTCATCCCTCAACAAACGGCCTTGTAGTCTATGTTCATCTCATCTCTGTGGCTTGCTGTCTGACACTCCTTTCACACCCCATTCCAGATTCCACTGGACCCCTACCTAAATCTGCAAACTGCAGTGTATCATGCTCACCTTGTTGAACCCAGGCAGGCTGGGATGATGTCAGACGCGAGCATTGGTGACAGAAGGGATTTCTTCACAGGGGATTTGTGACACCCTTTGTCTCCCACGAAGCTAAACAGAGAGATGGTGTAATTTCAGGTTTTTTTTTTGTTTTTTTTTGGGGGGGGGGGCGCTGAATAATGAGCCTTTGAATGAACAGAATCCGATTCTTTTTATATTCCTCAGAAGCATGGACGTAGCTGACCCTCTGACAGCGGCCTGTCATTTAATCAGGTAAACACGGAGTGCCATTGTTTCACGGTGTTCCACAAGCGTGCCCGTAAATCAGCAGCAGATTTTCATTCCTCTCTTGCAGGTTATTTGCGATTCCACTCGTGCTGCTGAGCTGAAGGCTTCACAATAAATCCAGAATGACAGCACTTCTGCGACATTAACTGAGCCTTTTTGTTATTCAAATATTTGCACAAAGGATAGTTCCCTCGAAAGTAATTTCCGCCGAACGTATTGTAAACATCGGAATTCCCGCTAAAGAGAATTGTACCACTAAGCTTTTAAAAACTTAGAGGAATAAGTTCCTGCATATTTCTGAAAAACTTGGCACTTTGAATTTCTTGACTTTCTGCTGTGTGTGGATTCTGTTGTCACATCTGTATAATAAAACAATCTAGGAGATCTCTAGCTGGGTTTGCTGTTTTCCGGCAACTTCAATATGCTGGTGTGCAGTTAACCACCAGGGTTGAACATGGTGAGATCTTAACTTTCTACAGCTTCCAGTTTATCTCCCCACCATGAAGGGATCGATCATTGCAGGATTCCATTCAAAATGACTGTGATTTTTTTTTTCCTTCCGGAGGGGAAATTGTGCTAAAAGAAGCAGATGTTTGCATAACGAGAGGGGGCCAGCAGTTGCTTGCGTGCAGAGACACTGCACAGCTCAGAAACTGCTCTTTGCTCCAATTCCAGACAAATGTTTGTCCTGAAGTTATGCAAACTTGTGCAAAGCGATTCCTCCCTTAAATGTAGCGCCACCATGCTGCATGGATGAATAATTGTGCACCATCAAAATCCCATTTCAAATACCCCTTAATACACCAAGTAATGTAATTGCATTTCTAAGGCAGGCTGGCAATTCTTATGTGAAGTCCATTCCTTCAGGGTTCAAATTGGCCTATATTTTGGGTTCACTGTATTGGACACATACACAAAACTGATTTTCTAGGTTTACACCAAGCAATTTATGAAAGACCTATAAGAAAATAAGTCCACTTTATGCTTCCTGTTTATGATAAACTATATGTTTGCCTCCTATGTATATAAATCCCATAACCTGTCTTTTGTGAAATAGTTGGTGGCTGTGCTGTAAAATATTATATATTCAGCTCAGACACCAAGAAATGTGTTCAAACTTGAGCCATATTGAGATTAAATGGCTTGATTCCTTCCTTGTAACTGACCTATGTGACATTCTGAGGCCATTGCTTGGGGTGAACTCATGCTGTTCCTCCCGGGCTTCCTGCATACATCCAGATGCAGACAGTCATGTTGGCAGCGATGCCCAAAACTCCCAGTCACAGGTGTGGTATAAGGGGGGTTGAAACCCTGACTGTGGGGACATTTTCCAGATGTCAGTGAGCTTGAAGGTGAGCTTGGTGTTGGGTGGAGAATTTGTATGTAATGTGAGTGGGATATACTGTCACCATTTGGGGCAGCTGCGTGTTCTTATAGACGGCCAATGTTCTATGTATGTCCTGTTAATTGTTGCCGATTAAATTTTTTTAGTCCTCAGTAATGACAACATATTTGGAATTTCAAGGAAAGTAGCAGGGTGTGTTCATAAATCAGATAAATTCATTTGAAATATTTCTGTCCCCCTAACTGCATGTTTTTGTACTGCATGAAGAAACTGGACTTGCAGGAGACCCATTCAAACACATGGAGAAAACGCTAAGCCCACATACTTGGAGTTGGATTTGAACCAACAACCCTAGAGGCGTGATGAAACAGCGCCACCTTCTGAGCTGCCCAGAAACAGATTCTTGTCCTCGATTATTAAAATCATCACATTACTTGCATCAATTGCATCGATTACAGTATATTTGAATGAAAAAGAGTTGAAAAACAGTCACGTTTTAAATTGCATTTTCCCTGGACCTAAATCAATGACAGGGGAGCATTTTTAGCTACCTTACATAATGGTTTGTTTGAGTGTAAATTTTACCAGATACACCGTAGATGTGATCTTGAAATGGGTGCCAAGCGTATTCCTTTGATTCTTTGAAAGGTTGTAACTGAGAAGGATCTCTTTGATACGGTTCACGTCGCCCACCGAAGGCGGCGGATGGGAGGAACGGGAACCGCAGCCGCCAGCACAGATGGTCCCGTCTTTGGAGAACCAGAGGGAAGAAGAAAGCGAGTGAACCCCTGCGCTAAAATAAACCTTCTCTGAAGTTCTCCCCATCTCCGGTTCGATCACGGACCTTGTCGGCAGCTCAGGACTGAAAATCGATAACGCTGCGCTGAAAATGAAAGGGGGACAGAACAGAAAAAAAAAATAAAAAACTTCTGTAGGTCTAGTGTCAGTTTGCGATGGAGGAGCTAATCACTGTAATTGGTTTGCCCCCCCCCCACCCTGGCCAGATTGTGGGCTGCGACCTGCTGCTTATTACTGCCGCTTCCCGCGAAGCGTAAACGGGCCCTGGAGGCTCTCAGCGGGATGGTCCTCCTCAAGCCAGAACACCTCGCTCTCCTCTTCCTCCTCCTCGCTTATTCCATTCTTGGAGTGCAAGGGCTACACACGGGTGGGGAGCGACACACTCACCTGCATGACTGTCAGAGGTTACTCACCACAAACAGGTACTCCAGGTATCGATATTTAGTACTTATTTTATAGACTAGCAGTCCCCAAACTTTTAAGCCCACAACCTCCAAAACTTGTGACCCCTTGGTAGATTTCGCTGATCGAGGGTGGGGGAGGATCACAAAATCTATGAACGTCCCAACCGCCACTTTGAGAATCCCTGTTACAGATCACTATCACTGTTATGAAAGGTGTATGAGATACTCAAGATGTAGAGAAATGGAATAACAAATAAGTTAAAGTGAAATCAGTTCCATTAAACATGATGTTGTTTTTATGTTAACAACTTCAGTTTGTTATATCTAACAATATTTTTGATGGACTCCCGAGGGCCTATAACCATTATGTAGGCACTTCTGCAAATGTCATGAACACAAAGAGAAACCAAGGCTTGGAATGTGGGGTAAAAGACACCCACACTTCCTGGCAAATGACTGGATAATGTCATGTAACAAAGGTTTTAGTCATTCTTGGAAAATTCAGCTTCAGACAAGATCCGTGCCTGTGCACTTGTGGGTGTCCCAGCCACAGCCGTATATGTCTGCATTCCTGGGGCTCCTCTGTCCTTCCATGTGGACATACACGTAGAATCCATCCCTGAGGTCCACAGAGTTTCCCTGCTGCTTAAGCTGTGGATCACGGACCGATCAAACCCGCTCCCCAATCTCTCCGGCGGCAGCAAAGTAAAACGATTCAATATACCCAGTAAGCTTTTCACTCTCTTCTCATTCATTCCCTTTGATGGCAGCAGTGCGTGTGCTTGCGGGTCGGACCACCCCAATCTCGCACAGCTACGCTTTCGCTCCGTGGATCTGATTCCCAGAAGCCCCGATGTGAAGGCCTGTTTGTCGACCAGCAAAAAATGAAAATAAATAAATAAATAATAAATTACAATAAAACACAATTGCCATGTATTTGTGGGATAAATCAGGAACAAAACTAAAAACAAGAAATCCACAGAGCCTTGCAAAGCAAGCCCGTCTGCTGTAATTACGCAATGCGATTAGATAATATATGAAAAGGTTAGGTAATGTTTTACTAATTTTACTTCCCCCACTGACTATGAGGAAAGAAAAACATTCATTATGTTTTCACAAATCTATACTTGTTAAAGGCCAGCTCCCTTTATTACTAGTATTTCAGATGAATCAATGTTGCGGTTGCTAGTGGAATATCTATGTGGTTTATATAAGCTGATATGAGATGTGCAGTATGTCCATCCCAGGGCAAAGGGAACTTTGCAAAGAGAGGCATGTGTATGGAGCACCCCCACAAACCCCATACCCCCATTTCTAACGGCACATGCATTATATTATACATCCTTATATTTTCCATACTGTGTCTAACCAGCGAAAGGCTGCCAACCAACACACCATCCTGGGGGATCTCCTGCCTTGTGCCCTGCCTTCCTCTGGACTGGCCCTCCTTTGGTTCTAGTTATGAACAGACACTGTATAATGCATATTCATATGTCATTATATGGTGCCTCGCTGAATGCGAATGGCATACGTACGTACTTGCATAAGTCAGGAGTCTCATTCAGTCATTCACACTCCTCTTCTGTGGAGATAATAAGGCAGCAGCAATGGCTTGGAAGACTTTGCTTCGCTTCCTTTGAGACAGATAATTGGCCGGGTATGAGACCCCAGAAAGGATAATTCCTGCATTACAAGCTTTTCATTTCATCTGCTGGGGCTGTTCCTGCTCCAGCCTAACACGAGCATGGATAACGACTGTGAGGGATCATATCTCCCATTCAGATGGGTCACTTCTTGCCAGGAAACAAAAGAGTGACTCAGATTGTTCGACAATAGTGTCTGAGCGCCTTTATCAGTCTGACAGACATCGGCGCTTTCCATAAAAAGGGATTTATTCACAATGAATAACACAATTAACCTTGGATTGCCCACCTGTCTGTGTAATGACCAGTTAAGGGTAAGTGATTATTTTCTATGTAATGTCATTACACGCAGTGACCGGAAATCCATGTTGGAGGTGGGGTCTTCACAGCTTCCTGAGTGGGGCCACAGCTTGTCCCACATTTTCTGTTACTTTTTTCCATGCTTTGTGAAGCAAGGAATTCACCCTGTACTCCGTCTAATGGTGATGGCTTTAGATCTGCCTTCACAAGGGACCTTTGCAGTATACTGGACTGGCTCCCCATGCCTCCAACCTCTGCAGCAATGGAGGCAGCACTCACACATCTATTTTCAAAAGCCAGCCTCTGGACATGACGCTGAGCACGTGCACTCAACTTCTTTGGTCGACCATGGCCGGGCCGGTTGTGAGTAGAACCTGTCCTTTTAAACCGCTGTATGGTCTTAGCCACTGTGTTGCTGCTCAGTTTCAGGGTGTTAGCAATCTTCTTATAGCCTCGGCCATCTTTGTGGAGAGCAATAATTCTTTCTTTCAGATCCTCAGAGAATTCTTTGCCATGAGGTGCCATGTTAAACGTCTAGTGACCAGTATGAGAGTGTGAGAGCGATAACACCAAATTTATCACACCTGCTCCCCAAGGACACCTCAGACCTTGTAACACTAACGAGTGACATGACAACGGGAAGGGAAAAGGGCTAATTGGGTACAATTTGGACATTTTCATTTAGGGGTGTACTCACTTTTGTTGCCAGCAGTTCAGACATTAATGACTGTGTGTTGAGTTATTTTGAGGGGACATCAAATTTACACCATTATACAACCTGTACACTGATTACTTTGCATTCTATCAAAGTTTCATATCTTTAGCGTTGTCTCTTGAAAACCTATAATAAAATATTTAGAAAAATGTGGGGGGTGTACTCACTTTTGTGAGATACTGTATGTATATAACCCTCCCCCCCACATACACACACAGTCCATGCATTCACATCTTTGTAACAATTCTCCATTTTCCATTGCTTTCTATAAGGATCCTAACAATGACAACCTTAACCCCTACCCATCCCTAACCACAACCATAAGTAACCAAACAAAATGCTTTTGGCATTTTTGATTTTTTGATTAGATATACAGATTTTTATTTTAGTCCCCACAGGGTCAGAGTGACATTTGGTCCTCACATATATATACACTCACCTAAAAGATTATTAGGAACACCTGTTCAATTTCTCATTAATGCAATTATCTAATCAACCAATCACATTGTGACATACCTCGTCGTCCATCCTGTTCCAGCCCTTTGTGTGCCACGCCCACCTTGCTACCTCCTGTGATTACCCCAGTGTTTGCAGTTGTGTGGCGTTGCCGCTCGCCAGTCGTGTGCTTTGTTTTACGTATTTAAGTCAGCGCCAGCGTCTGTTCCGGCAGACATGGCATAAACGTGTTTATGTCAGCACTTCCCATTAAACCCCTTGTTTGCCCCGGTCCTCCTGCCTTGGTTTCCCTTTGTTTTCGCCCGCTGACCGTCACAGTATGCTGCGTCTCCCGGAAAACACGCAGCAGCAGCTCAATCGCTCTTGGATTGAGCTGCTGCACATCTGTGTGTTCCTGCTCGCTGAGCCGGTGGTGCAGGAGGATCCGCTGGCCCTAGAGCTGGCTACCCGGGGCCGAGAGCTCCTGGAGGAGGAGCTCCTTCCAGGACAACAATACCCGCTGCCCCGGGTTTGCAGATACCTGCGGAGCCTCTTTCGCCGGCTGAAAGAGCTGAGGACCGCCGACGCACCGGAGTCAGCGGATTCCTGCCTGTCCCAGCTTCGCCCGCGGCCCCTGCCTGTCTTGCGGCCCCGCCCGCGCTCCTTGTCTGTCCCACGGCTCCGCCCGCACTCACTGCCGGTCCCGCGGCTCTCCTGGTCCCTGCCAGTCCTGCGGCCCCAGCCGCAGCTCTCCCGGTCCCCTCGGTCCCGACCCTTGGACCCCCCCGTAGACCCTCAGCTGTCTCCGGGCCCCCCTGTTCCACATGGGCATCAGACGGCGCCGCTCCAGACACTGGTGACGCCTGCACTATCTCCGGCTCCCTCCCCCTGCCTGCCTCGGTCGGGTCTCCCTCCGGTGCCTCCCCCGTCTCTGGTTTCTTCCTCTAGCCTGCCTCCGCTGGGGTTCCCTCCGGACCCTTTGCGGCAGCCTCCAGGCCCCCCGGCTCCGCCTGGGCGTTGAAGGTCGCCGTTCCGGGCTCCGGCGGGGCCTCTCCCGTCTGTGGTTCTCCCCTCCTGCCCACCTACACCGGTGATCCCTCCGGCTCCGTCCCGGACCCCTCCGGAGGACCCTCGAGCCGCTCCTGTGGCCCATATGGGGCCCCCTCCTGCTCCTGGCATCCACTTGCCGGCGGCCCCTCCGGTCGCGGCCTGTCCTCAGCTTGGGGGCCTTCGGGCGCCCTGGGCGCCATTCGCCCTTCCGTTATTTGTTCCGGCTCCTGGTGTCCCCTCGTTCACTCCTGGTCCCTTTGTTCCCCCTGTCACTCCCGGCCCTTTTGTCCCTCCTTGTGGTCTGGGCCCTTTTGTTCCCTCAGTGTCCCCTGTCCTGGTCTGTCTCTCCGCGTTCCCTGTTCTGTGTGGGTTTTTGTCCTGGTGTCTGTCCCTGTTTCGGTATTGTCTGTCTGTTCTGTGCCCGTGTCAGGTTTGAAGTTCTGTAGCTGCGTCTGTTTTGGATTTTCGTCTCCTGGCCTGTTTTGTCTCTCAGTCCTGTGTCCTGGTTTGGTTTGTGGTTCTGTTTTTGTCTTTCAGGTCCTATCTCCCCAGTTTCGTCCCGTCCGTCGCCCCTCCTTGGGCGCGCTCGGAGTGACTTGCCGCGTCGTCCATCCTGTTCCAGCCCTTCGTGCGCCACGCCCACCTTGCTACCTCCTGTGATTACCCCAGTGTTTGCACTTGTGTGGCATTGCCACTCGCCAGTCGTGTGCTTTGTTTTACGTATTTAAGTCTGCGGCAGCGTCTGTTCCGGCAGACGCGGCATAAACGTGTTTATGTCAGCACTTCCCATTAAACCCCTTATTTGCCCTGGTCCTCCTGCCTTGGTTTCCCTTTGTTTTCGCCTGCTGACCATCACACACATGGCAGATGCTTCAATGCATTTCGGGGTGTGGTCCAGGTCAGGACAATTTCCTGAACTCCAAACTGAATGTCAGAATAGGAAAGAAAGGTGATTTAAGCAATTTTGAACATGGCATGGTTGTTGGTGCCAGTCGAGCTGGTCTTTGTATTTCACAATCTGCTCAGTTCCTGGGATTTTCACGCACAACCATTTCTAGGGTTTACAAAGAATGGTGTGAAAAG
>JABFDZ020000138.1:23696912-23710505 GCA_019775955.2 Pollimyrus isidori | reverse complement strand
ACCCCCCCCCCCCCCCCCCACTCCATCTATCTGTCTCCCTCCTCTCAAAAAGACAACTCCATTGCTGTCCTGCCCTCCTTCGCTTTAACATGTAGAACTGAGGACCTTCTCTGATTAGGCCCAGTGCGCAGTGAGTCTCCCCCCAACATGCTATATATCCAGAGCGCTGCTTAAAACCCATAATCTTTTGTGTTAATGTAATATTTATACAAATCGCCAACGGAACCTGCCATTTCTTCACCAGCAGACGGCAGCTCATTGTAAAGCACAATGCCGGGGCGACGTTGAGTAAGACTTTGGGCTCCTCCCCGTGCCCTCACACAAAGGCAGAGGAATAACTTCATCTTTTGTCTAATCATCCTGGCGACTGAAGCAAATGTGCGAATGTCCGCTTTTGGGCTGGGAAGTTCTGTGGCGATAAATCACTGGAATGTTCTTCCAGAGTGCAGAGGATTCGGGGGTAAACGGAGCACGGTGACGCTAGTGCTAATGTGGCCTGTGTTTGCCAAGATAACGACACGTTTCCACGGCCGTGTGGCTGCAAGCTATTTATCCCACTCATGGCAGATGTTATACATTAAGTGTAATGAATTTAAATACCCGTTTAACGAGGCTGGTAATGTGGAAGGTTACAATGTCGGACGGCAAACTATCATGACAATTTAACTGTACATCTTGCAATTTGTTGCACGATATTATTATTATTATTATTATTATTATTATTATTATTATTATTATTGTTGTTGTGTATATAAATTGTATATTTGTACTGCAGCATATATGTAGTATATACATTTGTAGTGTGTATGTTTAGTATATGCAGTGTACTTGGCATATGCTGAATATATATAGTACAGCAGAGCTTTGTGTGGGACTTATGCTGCCACGGTTATATGATGTGCCTTTGGCCATCACGCTCCCTGCTCCGCCATATAAGTCCTGTGGTTTAAGTTACCGGAGATGCCAACATCAGCTAGCTCCTGGGTTGAAGTTACCTTGGCAGTACACGTTGTGGGTGCCACCTACAGCCCAGTACTAACAGCAACAAGTAACGGTTCTCATGGGCACTGGGGGTCATGTAATCAACAGGGATAGACCAGGAATACGAGCACACATGCATTCTTAACCTCCTGAGACCCAAGGAAAAAAGTGTCCATCCATTTTAGGTCATTTGTTTTTGGTGGAAATGACATCTTACAATTTCGAATTTTTCAAATTTATTTTAATTTCACAGCATGTCCTCTTAAAACACATTTTCTTACATCGGTGAAAAAATAGATGCAAAAAGAAATTGTCCAGTCCACTACAATGGACATAAATGAATGGGTGGGGTCTCAGGAGGTTAGAGAGACTAGGTCTGATTAAAATCGTAAACGGACCTGATTCTGCATAATGAGTGTTTTACATAATAAACGAATGATTGAATTATTATATGAAAGAATGATTGCATGAATAAATGCGCTGTGTTTTTATATGTGACTTTTCATGTCAACTAAACTTAGAAGAAAGTAGAAATCATTTTATCGGGGACATTTAGGTTTAAAGTGTGTTTAGTAATTTGTCCTTAATTCATAATGCACGACAATTTTTTTTTTTAAGCTGCCACCTCCGTGACTCCTTTTTTATGTTTTCATCTTTTAGTTAAATGTCTAAATTTGCATAATGTCTGCACACAGTTCTGACATCAAAACAGCCATAACTGCACGTTGTCTTGTGCTGCGAGGTAAACATGACCGGGCTGAGACGGAGCGCCGATGCACCGCTGGGGGAGTGGCCAGCCTGGCACTCTGACGTCATGTGCATCAGGCCCTCGTGACTGAGTCACCAGTAGCCTGTCTGGGTGTAATTCAACCATCAGAAACAGCTCAAATCTCTGTTACTAAAACATTCCCAAAGAGATCAGAGGACTCACCAAGGCTTGTCAATATTGTAAGCGCAACAGCTTATGTCAACTCTTAAAATTGCCTATTGATTGTATGTTTTAACTCTTACTGAGTGTGCAGTGGTTTAAACAGCCTTTGATCCGACTGTGACCTGGTCAATAATGATTTCTAGGCTTCCCCTGATTACTGTGTTAATTCCCCAAATCATTAGGAGCTGACCCATCTGAAAAATATTCAGTTGTCATGTAACTGCAATATAACAGCGCTGCTGCACTGCTACAGTTTTGTTGTTGCTTAGCTGTTATTTGCAAATTTTGCTGGTTTTGAAGATTGGAAATGAAGAGTGCATTTCCTGTCTGGTTTATTATCCATACACTGTACACACACAGTGCATCATACAGAGCAGAACAAGACTCTACCCCAGATAGGAAATATGCATCAATGTGCACATTTTCTTCCTACTTATCCAGAGGTAGAAAGTTCATGCCTATAAAGTTGAAATCCAGATCTATATTTTGTTTCGACCAATCAGTTGAGTACCCGGTGACTGTGATTCTTTATACTCAACTGGTTGCTTGAAAGAAAATATTGGTCTGGATTTGTACTTTCTGAACCTAAACTTTGCAGTTCTGCTCTTCTCTACTGACTCAGTGTGTGCATCTTAGAAAGAAAGACATAATTAGTGTAAAGAGCTTTTTTCCCCCGGACTGGCTTGATGCCTATGGCACTCTAACACAATCGTGGATATTTCCAGATGTTTGCTTTCCACAACCCTCAAAGTGACTTTGCTGATTTTTTTCCACTTTTTATTTATCTAACTCAGAGCTGACTTTAGATAAACCGGAGTGAAAGAGGAGTTTCCAAGCAGAACTCCATCACACTAAAACTGGCACCTCACACCGCTGACTTATGCGTCAGCAAGAAGGCAGATCCAGAGGAACGCCTTGCCTGCTTTTACAGAAGCTGGCTTCTGGTCCCAAGGTCTCCTGTAAATATGGTGCAGCTGTCATCATGGCCAGCTTGACAGAGCTGCCCCATTATCTGTGTTAGCCCTGGTTGAAAACTTTTAATTGCCCGCTGGCTTGAGTAGCATCGCCATGGAGTTAATGGCTTTATAGTCGGGTCCCCTCACTGAGCAGCAGGAAGATGGAAATTAGGAGCATGGAATCCGCTCGAGGGGGTGGCTTTATGCTTGTCATCCCTTGCTCTGTAAATGTAATACGCACAGTAAATCCCCCCCCTCTCATTTTCTTGGAATTTCTACCGACACCTGGCATTCTCCATGCCAGCCACTGACAGGCTGTGAAATGTCACATCCGGGGGGGGCAGGTGAGCGTTCCCACTACTCTGTATATCTCACCGTGAGAGAAGCCCCACCGTTGGCCTACCCCACCCCCTGCCGGCACAGCTGCCACTTAGCTGGACCTAAAAAACATGTTCGGAAATCAGGAGAAAGGGGATCTTCTAAGCATGCTTGGACCAGTGTAAAAATATGTCCCCTTCTGCAGGACTATTGCTGTGACTGATGTAGTCAACACCCTGCCCTTAACCCCCCTGGGTGTTGCTATCATGCATTTGGGGGGCCCAGCAATGTTTGGGGGCCCAATCCAGGGGTCCCACAACTATCTGATTTCTTTTGTATGTGAAAACATGACACTGCTTTGTTTCTGACCACCATAAATGCAGAAGGTGACTGCAATTCATCCCATTTCCTACGTCCTATGCTTTCGAAACATTTGGTGATAAATGTTAAAGGTTTTCCTTCATTTTTTTTAACCTCTTTATGATAAACATGTACACAATGCGGCAATGTGTAGACCCCAGTGATATGTAAAAAAGTAGCATAGAACATATTTATATATAAAACAGGTATATGGAACCCAGTCACGTACAGGACACAATTTTGCATGAAACATAGTCATGTACAGAACACACACAAAACAATTGCATAGAATGCAGTCATATAAAACTCATAAAAGTTATGTACAGAACAGTGTGACATACAGAACCTTGAGATGTATAAAACACACGGTGGTTAGCAATAGAGATGAAGGCAGGCTGTACTAAACACGACGACCTTGCACACAGCGTGGAACTCAGCTGGAGTTTTAGTAATCAGGCCCAGCATAATCAATCCATTATCGCTGAGGTTCCCGGGTGTAATGGACTCCCTCATCCAGCTCTTTCTGTTCCTTTCATTCAGGCCATGCCGTCACACTCCTGAGGAATGTAAGTTGAATGCGCTGAAATGGAGTTAACGAAAGAGCAAAGCAAATCAAAGTCCTGCGGGGTGGCAGCATCTGCCTCGGCCTTTCCCAGGTGCCTCGGAACGCGAAAGAGCGGCCTGGAAAAGGGGATGGGGGGGACAGGGCAGCGCTGAGCTTATTACTGGCACTGAGGCCTGGATATGCCCCATGTGACGAAGCTCCCAGCACGGGTGCAGCCTGCTGGGCCGCCTCTGAGTCCTCGTGGCTCCGTTCTGAAGCGCAACTATCCTTGGACCAGTGCTGCTGGAGCTCCCCTGGCACAGCGGGTCAGATTATACTTTAGGAGTGACAGGTAAGGCCCCTCACACCTCGGTGTCTTTGGACACAGGTCTCAGAACAGATTAGAGCTAATTTTAGCGCGGTCTCAGAAACAATACAAAAGGCCGTCCTACCCATTCGACTTCATTCTCACTGAGCCGCCGTTCCTGGGAAAATAGATTCTACTGCGGCTTGTTATTGTGCTTTTGTACTTGCGGGCTCTCGGGGAAGACAGAAACAGCTTTAATGTCAACTGGTTTAATGCTTTGTTTGTTTGTTTGTTTTATTGATTGCTTGCTTTATTGACCGTTCAGGACAGAGATTTGTTTGGCATTAACATAAAAAAAAAATCATTTTCCACTAATGGAGAATTAGATATTGTGCAGAATTTTATTGCTCGGTTTTAAGATCTCATCATAGAATTTTTTTTTTATGACTAATCCTATAAGATAAAGAAGAATCTGGTGTTTCGAGAAGCTGAAAAACTTATTCGAAAGAACAATCGCATAAGTTAATTTCATTTTCATTTTGCCAATGTAATTTTATTTTAGATTGTACAATAATATTGGCACAGTCTATGTAGTCAAATAATATCCTGGCGTGCATCTCGCTCCCATTTTACAGTTTGTCCTTTTCACTTACCACTGTTTCAGAGACAAGCTTAAGTCTTTGTCTCGCCTGAGCCATAGCAAGAACGCAGCTTTTTCTTTTTTAAGGCCAAGCCAAAAAAGGTGGCAAAAAGTAATTATTTTTCTCACTTTAGCTACAAGGAATAAGCTCTTAAACGGAGCTGATAAGAGCCAGACGAAACGTAACCAAAGGGACGGAAAACAAACAGCGCTAATAGTACTCAGATGTTATCTGTGGCACATTCAGTGCGGGGCGGAGACGTCCACCAGCGTTTCACTGCGAGTGGCGTGGTGATGCTATACAGCCACTGAGGCCCAGGCTACTGGGGCGGTGGGGGATCCGAGGGTGGGGGAGGGCGGAATGGGGGGACAGCCCACTTAGCATACGTGACCTGCCCTACAGTAGCACACCAGATAATAGATGGAGGGCCCCCATCTGCCTGTCACATTTACTTAGGCAGAGAAATGGGTGGTGGGAAGGGTGAGAAGAGGAGGAATAGGGCTTCACTGTCGGGGATACGCACCCATTCACAGCGGATGTGGCAGCTAGTTAGAGGAAAACTCTAGCGTGGTCTGAGATGATCTGGAGCAAATGAGTGCAGCGATGAGATGTACCCCTACCCCCCACCATCCGCACCCTCGGACTCCGCCAGAGAGCTCCACATTATAAAGGTTGCAAATTGTTAATATTTTGCTCCCACAAATCTCCATGAGGATATGGATAAAGAAATGGAGGGAATTGTGTGCGGGGTGGAATGTGGACAATACAGACTGACCCGAATCCTTAAAAATAGTCTGGAATTCTGCTTCTGCTCGCCTCTGGAATGTGTCCCAGTTACGCCGTGGAACAGATCAATCGGCAGGTGGCATAGTGATTAAAGAACTATACCTGAGGCAAGAGGCTACAGTTGTAAACCTGAAATAACATAATAAATTTTTATTCTTCAGCTGTGTTGTTTTGCAACGGTAAATGAATGAATAATTTTATTTGTGGATGATAATTTAGCTAGATAAGTAGTTGTTGCTAAGCAGGTTCAGGATCTGTGCCCATGACTTGGGAGGTCATGGGTTCTAATCTCCTGCTGCACAAAATAATCATTTTTTGTACAAAGTCCTTAACACTAATGCTGCAGGGACCCTGGTTGACCCTGTACCCTGATCCTCTCTCTTTAGATTAAGGCAAATATGTTTTTTTTTTTACTTTAAATAATAATATTGAAATGGCCAGTAGTCCGGACAAAATCAGTCAAGTTTTAATAGTCATATGGAATGTTAAGATAAAAATAATCAACATTCAGTGTGTATTCAGATGGTGAACAGATCAATGTGATATGGGATTGAAGGGCAGAATACAAACTAGGAAAGGGTCTCAGGATTTAAACAGGGATGGAGAATGAAGACAAAAAAGCAGTTTTAGCTTTGAGGGGATGAGAGGGCAATGGGCAGGGGGAACAATACAGGTGTCAGGTCTACAAATCAGGACAGGAAGGACGGACGAATCTGTCTTGGCGCAGAGAGAAAAGCAGGAGACGATTTTATATGATAAAAATCAGCGACAGGCAGATGAAAGAACTTGTCACCTGACTTTGCCCACTTTCGTCTGACATGCAGTTACCAATGGATTTCCTGAACCACTAGCACAAGCCAATTAAAATTTGTCATCTTTCCCTGTTAAGTGCTAAGAATCTTTCCCTGGATCTGACAGGGAGGCGGGCATCACCTCCAAGCGGGCTGAGGCGCTACATTAGCTGAATTTATGGGTTCATGAAAATTGTTATTGCCCTCATTCGGCCTCTCTATGGTCTCCGTGATGTCTTTATGGGGCGTCAAATACTCACCTTGCACCGATGGAGCAAAGGAATGTGAATTTTAATTCACTCCACAAATGAGACGTCCTCATATCTGGGGCGAAGCAGTGATTATGAGCTGCAACGTTCTTGTGAAAGACCTTACATGGTGGTAAATAATGTCATGCAGTGATTGTCTAACAAAACATTAATGGACAGAGGCCCTGATATTCCCAGGATCACAGCCCTGTTATTAATACCATCATAAAGGATTTATGGATAGACATCGGTGGTCTCTTCCACAATTATTGTGCTTATCCTTTTGTTTGTTGTGTTTTACGACGGGACTGGTGTTCTGATGGTGTTTGAGAAAGATGGAGGTATAGTAGATGTCACAAGCATTGCTTTGTTAAACACTTTTCCTTTTAATAACTTCCATCTTCGATGATGATGTTACAATAAGCCAGGCTCAAAAGATTACCTCTTGAGCCGGGAAATACTAGCATTTAAACCTAAATGGCTCAAAAAAATATTTCAATTAATTTAAAGCAAAGGATTCAATGGGGTGACATGCCTTATATATCCTCCCCCTCCGCTCACAACCAACATGTGATAAAGACGACCGCGCAAGTCACTGTCCGCTGGCCGAGTCAACATGTGGAGGAGCGAAAGGGTCAGCGGTTGACAGCTGGGTTTGCACAGAGAATGTTGTCTGACTTGAGTTTCTTCGGCTAATCGAGATGAGGATGAATTCCGCGGGTGTCTGAGCAGAATGTTCCATAGAATGATAGAAGGTGTTTTTTTTTCCCATCATACAGAAGCCGTAAGTGAAGTGTCCCTATTGGCAAAGCATCTCGGTACTGTGCTTAAGTTCTACCTTTGCACTGTAGGTCAATAATATTTCCCTATCAACGAAACGAAGGTCAGCCTTTGTTCTTTAGATCCGCGTTGGGTGGCACTTGGCATCTGTGAAATCCAGCCATCACTCTAAGCTTGACCTGCAGGTTTTTGTAACGCCTCCAGGTTCTTGCAGACACAGGTTGGATATTAATTACAGCATGCCGTCCAGGTAATGCCTCCCATGGGCAGAGGAGCTTAAAGGCCCGGGGCAAAAATTGGCCCAATGTCCCCTTATCAGTAAGGGCGGGGATTACGCGAAAAATGAATCGTTGACACCGCTGCCCCTGAAGGCAGCAAGAAGAATGACCAGCGTAAAGGACCCTCAGAATGCAGGAAGTGGGGACCTGATTTAAGAGTGCAGGGCCCTGAAACTAAATAAACATCAATGTGGTTTCTTTCTGGGGAGAGGTTAAACAGGGTCAGCACCCTCTGCATCCTGCCACCATGTCCTATGTGCACATTGAATTCCATCCATCTATCTCATAACCTGTTATCTTGTTCAGTGTTTCAAGAAATGGGTACTTCCTTATATAATGTTATTCTTCAATTCCTTTAGTCTCCAAGCATCAGAGCTCACAGGTATGGTCTCCTGTCTGCCCCTTCCCTGGATGACATCATCTGTGTGTTCATTGCGACACAGAAGTATCCAAATCTGTGAAGGGGGTCATTCCAGAGGTACATTGACAGGTGGGGGGTGGGTTCTGGGTCAGGGAGGGATTTGGTAACTTATTCCAGTGTCTGGCAAGAGGCTGTTATCAGCGCCCTGCAAAGCACTCTGTGTGATCATGACCCACCTACTGGAAAAAAAGGATATGAGAAAATTGAACCCACTGTGCTGAGAGGCCTGGGGCCTTGGGTTCGAGAGAGTGGTGTGATGAAACTCCAAGGACAAACGGGCAAACTGGTTATGTTTCACTCTTCTTTTCTATGGAGGTGTGTATGGCCTGAGTTGTTATGCTGATCAAGGCTATTTATTTACTGATGGACCATAGCTGGGAGAAGTAAAGGAGGTCTTTTGGAGCATGATTAAGAATGCACCAATGAACAGTCACTAAGAATTACCCATATATAACTTAATACACGCCAAAGGTTATTAATAAAAGCCAGAAAGATATCCATGTTTTTTTTCAAAAAAAAATTTGAGGCAAGGCAAACAATTTCACTTCTGATAAACTGTATTTTTGACTTTACATTTAATGTAGCATCATCAGCAGCGTTAACCAAATCTCAACAGGCACAAAAGAAAGGCAGGAGGAAAAATGCATTGTGAGGTGAGCAGGATTCAACAACACAGAAGATTACACAACAACTTTAAAAAGCTGGAAAAAACATAAGGGAAAAACTATCACCGAACAGCTTCAGGGAACCAATGCACACAGGCAAGAAAGACATGCAGGCACAAATCAGGGAGGCAACACAGCAACAGAGGTGTAAAAACAATGACCAATTGGAGCACAGAGCAAGGGAAGGCACTGTAATGCACAGGTGTCGGGGGTTTAAACAAGGAAAACAAGGTACGGCTTATTACTAATCAACCACAAATACACAAGACTAAGGACAGTGATGAACAGCTGAGGGTAATAAAGAAATACTAAGGGTACAAACACAAGGAGATACTATAATGTGAGAGAATATAATGCACTGCTCAAATTAAAGGAACGCTTTGAAAACACATCAGTGAAAAAAAAATCATGCTGTATATCTATACTGATATGGACTGGGTAATATGTTAGGAACAAAAGGATTCCACATTGTTTGATGGAAATGAAAGGATCTCCTCCCAGATCTGAACCAGGGCATCACTGAGCTCCTGGACAGTCTGAGGTGCAACCTGGTGGCATTGGATGGACTGAAACCTAATGTCCCAGAGGTGTTCCATCGGATTTATGTCAGGTGAGCATGGGGGCCAGTCAACGGTATCCATTCCTTCATCCTCCAGGAACTGGCTACATACTCTCGCCATATGAGGCCGGGCATTGTCATGTACCAGAAGAAACCAAGGACCCACTGTACCAGCACAGGGTCTGACGATGGGTCCAAGGATTTCATCCTGATACATAATGGCGGTCAAGGTGTTGTTGTCTAGCCTGTAGAGGTCTGTGCGTCTCTCCATGGATATGCCTCCCCAGACCATCACTGACCCACCACCAAAATGGTCTTGCTGAACAGTGTCACAGGCAGCATAATGTTTTCCGCGGCTTCTCCAGACCCTTTCACTTCTGTCACATGTGCTCAGGGTGAACCTGCTTTCCTCTGTGAAAAGAAGAGGGCGCCAGTGGCATTCTGGTATCCTATGGCAAATGCCCATCGAGCTCCACGGTCCTGGGAAGTGAACACAGGGCCCACTAGAGGACATCGGGCCCTCAGGCCACCCTCATGAAGTCTGTTTCTGATTGTTTTCTCAAAGACATGCACACCAGTGGCGTGCTGGAGGTCATTCTGTAGGGCTCTGGGAATGATCTTCCTGTTCCTTCTTGCGCAAAGGAGCAGATACTGGTTCTACTTATGGGTTAAGGACCTTCTACAGCCCTGTCCATCTCTCCTAGAATAACTGCCTATCTCCTGGAGACTGGGCTGAGAGACATTGTAAACCTTCTGGCAATGGCACATATTGATGCACCATCCTGGAGGAGTTGGACTGTGCTGTGCAACCTCTGTAGGGTCCAGGTATCGCCTCATGCTACCAGTAGTGACACTGAGCGTAGCCAAATGCAAAATTAGTAAAAAAACTCAGAAAAGATGAGGAGGGAAAAATGGCAGTGGCCTTCACCTGTTAAACCATCCCTGTTTTGGGGGTCGTCTCATTGTTTCCCCTCTAGTGCACCTGTTGTTAATTTCATTAACTCCAAAGCAGCTGAAACCGGTTAACAACCCCCATTGTTACTTAGCGAACTAGATCAATATCCCAGAAGATAAATTAACTGGATGCTATACTCTGATTGTAAAGTGTTTCCTTAAATTTTTTTGAGCAGTGTATATTACAAGACTAGATGCAACAATCCGGGATAACTAAAGTGCTGCTCATGGATCCAAACAGAGATACATGAAAATATTATTAACAATTAAGATAAGCACAACACAAATCGGAGTACAAGAACACAGTATCCGACAGGGTTCCCTGATAGTCTCAAACCCACGATGCATTAGTTGCATGGGTCAGAGTCACATGTTTAGCTAATTAAGCCATGTGGTGGCTCAGAGAGCAGGGGAACACACTAGGAACAGAACAAACCAGGGAATCATTGGGGAAATAGTATGGCCAGTGACACCTACTGGTCAAACGGAGAGATGACAGACTTAAGACTGAAGACAGGGACCGATCCTAACAAAAATGCAATTTAAATATATTTTTCAGCATATAATATATGATAATTTATAGTAACTCAAATGTGAATGATTTACTCAACAGAGCTTTTACGCAGCCAGTTTCTATGGTAATGTAGCAGGTCAGAGGGAGAAGGGTTATTTGAAAAGGTAATCAGCCGTCTGAAATATTAACCAACCAAGTAAACAGCCACAGTGATTTATTTATACCAGATACAACTTTGAATAAAAAATCACAACCAAAAATGATCTACTGGTGGTGAAGTATTACATTTTAGCATTAGATATAAGGGCATTTTTTAATGCATTGTTAATGCTTACTGGGCTTGTTTCTTCATTGTGTCGCACACATACCAAAGGGTCCAAAATAAACAAAAATGTGGAAAATACAGTACAGGATGTACACTGCAAAGTAAGTAATACCAAAATTAAGTAAAAATCAGTGCGAAGTCAACTTTTCAATCAATGGGAGCGAAAACAGCATTAAGAGAAGCAGAGAGGTTTGTGTAGCCTTTTGGAGGGTGCAGCTTTGTAACCTGCCCCAGACCCATGCTTTTTATGTTTTAGGAAAGTCCTGGAACTGTCCTTAACCAGTCCTTGTTATGTGCCAGAAATGTCCCTGACCTGTCCCTGATATATTCCATTAAAGGTCCCTAACGCCCTTGCCTCCCACCACCCTTTCCAGCCACCTGGAGGGAAGTGACAGTACTCTGGCTCCGCCTTCTCCATCAGCCATGTGGCGCTGTTACTAGATGGACGGGCACTTTCCTTCTGCATGGCGCCACCCACTGGTGAATTATTATGTGTGTCCTTTCTTCTTCCTTATATAAAGAGCACTATGTTTTGAAAAGTAAAATCATAAGCTGAGCGCAGGGAGGGGTCCGAGCTGATCGTTTCCGAAACTCCGTCAGAGGGCTTTATGTCAAGCAGAAGGAAGGCGCAGATAATGCAGCTCTGGAAAATAAACTGTCAGAGGAAAATCCTTCTGAGATCACACAGTTTTTGCACAGTCTGATCCAGGAACCGATGTACCGGACCACGCATTCATTGATGCACGCTGGAAGTAGCTTTTGGGTTCGGTTGCTCCTTCTCAGGCTGATCAGAGCCAACTCCGGGCAGTCGGGTAATGGGATTTCCAACAGCTCTGGCAGAGACAAGGCCAGGTGACCAAGTATGTCGGCCTTGTCGAGAGCAGGAAACTCGGCGTCAGGACTGATCCCCAGGTACAGTCGTCCATTTAAAGCTCAAACCTTGTTGCGATAAAGCCGACTTAAGTTTCCCAGAAGACAATGAACCTTTAAATTGACCCCTCTGTCACCTGTGAATGCTGTGCTGAATCACCAGCTTTTAAATTCCGCTGAATATCAAAGAGGTGAGAAAAACAGTACAGAAATCCTGCAATGTGTTTTTTGTTTTTTTATCCCAGTCCCAAAAATGAGAGAATTAGCCAGCAAGAAGCAGATGAGGTCGATAAAGCCGAAATATATTTTCTTATCTGTCTCTGCATTTGAATCAGCTGTGGAGGGGAATGGGCTGTCACCGGCGGTTCTAATTAAAAAGCGCGCAAGAGGCGAAGCTCGCCATCAACGGTAGCTGATAAATTCTCGCCAATGGGCGATTCGTGTTAGTCACATTAGGCGCGACGAAAAAAAAAAAACGGTCCAGATTAACTTCAAGTGAGATCAAGGAGAATTAGGCAGTAATTCGGAAAGAAGGAAACAAGTATCTGAGGGGGATGAGTAGAAGGGATGTGAAGTTAGATACAAAATGGATGAGGTCTGCGCTCGCTGCAGCTTTAATCATTTTTACATGGATGAGAATGTGATGGATTCATGTAGACATTTAGATCTCTCATTGATGATGCATCTTTAAGCTAGCTCCGTTTAAACAAAATAAGCCATCAATAAAAAGGTTTGTACATCCATCGTACGCTTTGATTATTTGCAGATATTTTAAGCATGAGTGTGTCGCGTCGACAGGCGAGACTCCAGCTCGTAAGTGCCAGTCATGAGAATATTGGCTGTATAAGTAAGTAACTGATGTATGAGACTTAATGGCATGCCGGTCTCTGACCTGGAAAGCCTCCCCTGCCAGGATATAATGGTACAGTACATTAATTTTCTGCTTCCTGATGTTTTGTCTTGCCCCCCTCCCACCAAGAACCCGCTCTCCCTCTCTCACGTTGCAGGGATGTCCCTAAGGCTGAATCAGAGGCCCCAGGTGACCATCTGCCAGTCTATTAATCACGTAAAGGGCCTTTTTTCTGCCTCACGCCAGCCCACGGCCTCTGAAGCGCTATCCAGCTCCTCTTGATCGCATTATAAGAGCAAGATACCTCTGTTCCACATGTGTTATGAGCATGTTCTAGGTGTGTTATGGGCATGTTCTGGGAGTGTTGTCATGTTCTAGGTGTGTTATGAGCATGTTTTAGGTGTGTTATGGGCATGTTCTGGGAGTGTTGTCATGTTCTAGGTGTGTTATGAGCATGTTCTAGGTGTGTTATGGGCATGTTCTGGGAGTGTTGTCATGTTCTAGGTGTGTTATG
>JABFDZ020000138.1:23680188-23691235 GCA_019775955.2 Pollimyrus isidori | reverse complement strand
ACAGGTCAAACTGCCACCATATTTTTGGACGGGAATGCCAGATGGGATCTTTCTGTTTTTCTTGACAGAGATCAGATGGAGGGAAGTGATATCATCAGCATGTCAGAGCTAAATTTGGCAGGAGGTGCTGAATGCTGGAAGCGAGTAGCGTCTGTGTTGCTGATAATCCTGTGGCATATCTGAGCCTGTGTCGCTGATTAACCTGCCGTGGGTCTGGGCCTTTGTTGCTAATGGATCTGCCGTGAGTTTGAGCCTGTGTCGCTGATAAACCTGTGGCAGGTCTGAGCCTGCGTTGCTGATAGACCCGCTGTGGCTCTGAGCCTGCGTCGCTGATAAACCCGCCGTGGCTCTGAGCCTGCGTCGCTGATAAATCTGTGGCGGGTCTGAGCCTGCATTGCTGATAAACCCGCCGTGGCTCTGAGCCTGCGTCGCAGATAAATCTGTGGTGGGTCTGAGCCTGCGTTGCTGATAAACCCGCCGTGGCTCTAGGCCTGTGTAGCTGATAAACCTGTGGTGGATTTCAGCTTGCGTCACTGATGAATCTGCTGTGGGTCTGAACCTATATCCCTGGTTAACCTGCGGCAGGTCTGAGCCTGCGTCGTTGATAAACCTGTGACGGGTCTGAGCCTGCGTCGCTGATAAACCTGTGGCGGGTCTGAGCCTGCGTCGCTGATAAACCTGTGGCGGGTCTGAGCCTGCGTTGCTGATAAACCTCCCAACAGCCATCAGTACTGCCGGGGGTGTCGCTTTGGACTGGAAAGCGAGAATATGCAGGTGGGGCAGTGGCACTGTCATGAAATAAATGCACTGCTCTTGCATTTCTGAGATATTTTTGTGCGGCAGGACACATCGGCTGTGAAAGCTGCCAGCCCAGTGTTCCCACTCTAGTGGTCATTAAACTCCCCCCAGACATGTTTCTCTAAAGATGCACCTCACCTCTTGGCTTTAAAGAAGTCATGGAGAGGAACAGAGGAGCATTTATACGCAAGATCCTAGGCAACTTGGTGGACGAAGTTGTCGCTGTAGTGTTTTTCAGAATATGCTTTTCGGGGTGGTCAGAATGGGGTGGAGTTGACAATAACAGTGACAGTGAGTCTCACTGTGATTTCCTCCTCATAGGATTGAGTCCAGATCCAGGATACAGAGTTCAAAAAGAAATAAAACACACCAAGAAATACAAGCAGGGGACACAGGAAATAATCAAAGGGATATTTGCGATCTCCAGACTTCTAAGAGAGCCATTGGACCCTCCCACCCCACCTGTCAGTGATACTTGATGAATGTATTTCATTTTGTGACAAGCTCACAGTTTAGTAAAACCTAGTGACAGTGAGGGTCGGAGAGCATTCAGACTAATAATGGGAGCGGCTTTAAAGCTGCGTCACAATGGATGCTCTTAACAGGATAATTTTAACAGATGGCTCAGGCGAGTGGTTCTCAGAATGCAGCAAATAGAGGGAAAGAACTCAACCTTGTCCCCTTCGCTGCCAGTCGGTGGCTTAAACAGCTCGGAAATCACACCGCTGGAAATTAGAGAAGCAGCAGGAGAGGAGGATAGTGTGTTAATACGCTCGATAAAATTATCCATGAAAAAAAAAAATCCATTTATGTATTTATGAAAAACAGCTTCTCTAGAAACTATAACCTAAGGGTTTTGCTCAGTACTTCTTGAGATGAATGATTAGTAAATTTTCCTTGAGGGTTGTCCATTTTGAGTAGACTCAGTTTGATGTGACTTTTCGAGGACTTTGTAAAATCATCCTTAGGTATTTAATGAGTGATACTGGTCTGCACTTTGAATTTTGTCTTTTCCCTTCCCCAAAATTATAGTCATTAAAAGCATTTTTGCAGGTAATGAGTGAATTTTGTTTTTAGTACTGATGAGCTACTGTAAAGCAAATGACCAGAACATTTGATGGTGGCTAACTCACAGAACCCTTGTTAAATCATGACTTTGAGGTTGGACTTGCAATCAAAGAAGCCCAAAACTACCCTATAAGGAAGCTGTTAAAATGTGTGCCCTGTATTGGATTAAGGTCCCGCCCAGAGTGCCCTGTGATCTCTGGAATAGCTCCAAGCCCTCCACAATCCTGCACTTTATAAGCAGTTATGGAAGATGGATGGGTGGAGAGATGGATGGTTTTAATGACCTGGAGTCAGCCAGAAACTCTTTTGAGGGCAAACTCAGTGTATTAGCTACGTGATGTAAAATATTCACTGCTCACAACTGCATTTATCTCACCCCCAGCCTGTGACATTTTAGTTAAAACATCCCAAAGGATTGTGGGAAAAATTGAGCTAAATGTTATACATGTAAGAAAAATGGTTTAGGCTTTTGGTTTGTCGCCAACCTGCATGCTTGGACAAATTCATCACTAATTGGTCGGTTGCCACACGTGATTTCCATTGTGAGGATCTCCTTGTCTTCATTAATTATTTACCACACTCTTTAATCTTTTCTGCCACACGTCCACAGGGCAGTATTAAATCAAAAGCACTCAGCTAAAGTCAAACACAATTAATCTTACAAAAATCTATGTATATAGTGTTACGCCTTTTATATAAGATTAATTATAGTTCTTGTCTCAACATCTGGACACAACTTCTTCTACTGCTACTGACAGTGTGAGTTACATAGTCCTCCAGCAAGAAAGTGACATTTTAAGCTGTTACTGCAAACTAACGTCGCAATGGCAACGTAGATGAGGAGATCAATTTTAGCAGATTATAGAAGCAACGTAGAGAATAGCAGATTTCCCTGAATCCTGACAGCCAAGCCAAACTGTCTGCCGGATGAGGTATTACACTTTGAATCACAATGTAACCGATCATCATCGTATCACCCTTTTTCTAGCTGTTGTTGATCTCAAAGAGCAGACACTATGCTGATGCCCAGAGAGTGTGCCAAAGGGTGGCCTATCCCACTAGCTCTCTGGGTTTTACTATGGTAACCTTTGAGGGATTCTTAGGGAGATTCTAGGAGAATCAAGCATTTTCAGGGGTTTTTCTGAGTTCAGTCTTTTCCTCATTCTCCCTTCAGTGTGCACATATGCATGAAAGGGCACACAAGGACTTAAATGTTGTCCAAAGATCAATAAAATTCTTACTACTCCCTCTTAATCTCCATAATAAGCTTTATTACTCCAGTTTATTGTGCCCTTGTGCACAAAATCTTTGTACTCCATACATAAACCAGACAGAAAGGACAGCTAATTTGCCCCCCCTCAACTTCCAAATGTATAGGCAGCTACCCCAAGGCAGTCAAAAGGAGACCCCGACCGATGTTCTAACCATTTGAGGTATAGACCATATGTGGCTCCTACTTTAGAATGGCTTAGTGAGTAAGGTCAGTAAGGTTAAGTAGCAGTCCTGCTTAGATGAGTGTGATAGTGACTAACAGGTTTGCTACCTAATAAATTTGGGTTGAACAAGTAACTGACCTTAGGTCTGTCAAATGGACTATCACATTGTGTTATGTAGATGTTTCTACAGAACTGGCCGTTCTCATGCAAGTTAAATGAAAGTATGCAGCAACACTCGTCCCACAGTAAACGTGCAATAGTGAAAATTGAAATATAAACAACACCTTCCCTTTGCTCAACAATCAGGAGGTAGGATCTGACCTTTTACTATCAACTACAGATAAGACAAAAGAACTCAATAAAAATATAATCAAGTTCAAAGTGTAGCCATGGTGATGGAAAATGTGCTATTGTTTGACCTATTAGGCAGACATTATGGTAAACATGGTTAGACATCACTGCGCCAACACTGGTAGAGCCTGCCATAAAATTAATGTCCAATTAAGTTAGAAAAGTGTGAGTAATGGCAGTGTTCAGTCATTGAGCATCGTGTCCTTTCAATCAGAGTTAAACGCGGCCCTTAATTAGCATGTAGCGGCTTCGGCTCGCATCTTTAGTCGCAATCAAGGTGCTGTCACCAAATGAGTGTTAATCGTTTCCACGCACGTTCATCACCTTGGTTTTCCTCACGGATGCGTTGGAGACAGTAAACGGCCTTGTCACGTTGTAAATTGAGTGTATCAGTGCTGCGTTAGCAGCAACGCAGCCTCAAGGTTTCGACTGCCAGGGAATCATGCCACACAGTTCTCGTAGTCCCACATTAGAGAGCAGCATGTCTCTCAGGGAGGTCAACTAGGCAATAAAGGTGCAAAATCAACACATTTTACAGGTCTGATACGCCTCCGTGCCGCAGGCTGCAGAACGTGTGATGTTCAGAGATTTTTATTTTTTTAAAGGTTTATTATTGTTGCCTGCCAGCAATGCAGCTCCAGGTCATGCGTCTGTGTTTCCGTGAGCTGGAGTCGTACACCAAGCCTCACCACGGATTCTAATTATGTCTCTCGAGTTTTAAAGTGTTCTGATGAGTGTGACCATCGACCGAAGAGTGGGGAGACAGATGGGGAATTATTCACATTAGCGGTCATTAATTTTAGTCACTTCTGTTGGTGCGTACAGCATATACTCCTCTGGGTATGTTGCTGAAACACCTGCAGATAGTATATTGATGTAATTAATTATGTTGATTGGATTTTATTGATATTATCTAATATCCAACCCATCAATAGACTGCGGTAATTTGCAGGGTAGCACTTTTCATCTATCTTGGCCTCACAGACCCCAGATGAAAGGGATATGAAATGAGTGTGAAATTTTGCATACCATTAATTAATGTTATTACATAGCAATAATGATCTCCGATGAATTGCAGCTGTATTGAGATTTCTTTTTTTATGTGGTGGACTGAAATTGAAGAAAAATCTTGATACCCTTAGTTACTTCACAGCCCCCCTGTTGAACCACACCCCCAGAAAAGATGTTTTTCATTACATTTAGATGTACTGTTTTTCATTAGTATTCTGTGTTAATTGTTCATTTAAATTCTTCATGGCCCATCCATATACATGTTATGAAGGTAAATAATGCAGATACATAGTAAAATCATAGTTTGGAACGTATTGATAAATTTGTATTGATGTATTTTGGGACAAGCATTAGTTAGAAAACCTCGAACAAATCACCCAAGTCAAATTTGACTTGCTCTTCATAAATGATGTGATTTATTATTAGTAATTATGCACAAAAGCACTGACACCGATATCTGTCATGAGGTCCTGTTAAGAAACCCTTTAATCCTTTGCAAAGTCTGTGCTAAATCCCCGTTTCATTAAAGGCCAATTTAGACAAGCAGTATGCTTAGACCTCTGCTGCGATATCAGACCTGTCCTCGGTGTAATCCCATAACCGGCAAGCCATAGCCCACGATGTACAAAGTTGTCCTCTGCTCCAACTCCACAGTGGGCTGCCTGTTAAACTTTATCCCAGGTCTTGGAGGTGGTTACAGCCCACACCTGAGAGCAGAGACACTCTGATAGTTCGGGTGGCTTAATCGCCAGTCAGACACGCTCGCAAAAATTTTCCAAACCACTAGCCTTTTCCCCAGCATGCCACGATGCCAAAAGAGCAGCAGTGAAGAAGTGGGTAAGTTGGAACTAGTAATGTAGATGTGTATATTGTGTGTATGTGTCATACATTTTAACGTACTCCACCTAATTTGTAAAAAAAAGTGATGCTTGTGATCAGAGTATTCCAGCTAATATGGATTTGAACTGTGACCCAAAGGTCGTTGGGTCGAGTTCATGGGTGGTCCTGCTATTATATTCATGAGTTGTTTAAATATGTCATCTACAGTATAACCAAAAAAGAAGAAATTGAAAAGTACCAGAAATCTAGGCAGTGTGGGAACATCTCACCTGTGTGGTATTCGAGTACAATTAGATAAGCTAACTTTATAAGATGCTGGAAGTGAAAAGAACATTACTTTTTGGCGGAGAGCAGCGGTCAGCATTGTCAGTAAACCATAAATCCAACGGCATGCTTAATTAAAAACTGGGAAACATTTATGTGTGGCTCAGTTTGAGCTGCAAATCTGCACAGGGAATGTCTGTATCACTGTGGATTTCTCCATACGGCCTTCAATCACTTATCTTGGCCCTGCACATTGTGGAGAGACAATTGGGTCAGCAAGCGAGATGTTGTTGGTCAGGTGCGGCAACACGAGCCATTTACCGGGTCGGGATTATGCCATGTCAGTTAGGATTAGAGCTGAATGGGCAGCCAGAGCAAGCAGGTTGGGGAGGGACGTCTGCAGTCATTCAACTGAAAGATGCAGCGACATTTGGAAACCGCTTGGCTCTGTTTGGGTTTGGGTAATGATCAGTTCACAGTGATTTGACCCTAAAGTAGAACCAGGTAAAGGGGGCTACAAAGTGCTTCCCTCCCCTATGAAAGGGGAGGTGTGGGTACAGTACCCTGTCAGGAGGTCTAATTTGAGGCGGTGTTATCCCAAAATCGCCGGTGGTACAAGTCACTAAGACATACAGTACAGTGCTTTTGAACACGGTGTGGGGGAGGGGGGAGAGGCCCCATCCAACCCCGAAAGTTCCGACAGTAACAGTTATGCAGAGCCCCCATCTCACATCAGAACTGCCATGTACATCCTGCCATGTATTAGTCTGTCTTCAGCATGGAGACCAGATGGAGAGACAGATTCTCCGTTTAGACCGGTTTGCAAGTGATCACCTGATTGCAAAGTGAAGCAGCTGTTATGTTATAAATAAACAATGAATCCTCACGTGGCACACTTTACAAACCCATGCTGTCAATTCCTTCATCTGTAAAAAAAACCTCCTCACAAATGATTGGTCATGACTGTTGCTACGTGTCACACACATTTGTCTCATAAGTACATCTGTTTTCACCTCAGGGGGCAGGTTGTCCCCCTAGAGTAGAAATGCCAATAGCTTCTGTCCCAGGCCACAAAATCTATGGAAGTTCAGGAGAGTCTCAACCGAAAGTGCCCATGACAAGCTATGACAGCTCTGAACAAGAAGGGAGTTGCTGGGATATGAGGGAAGAGGCCAGGATAGGAAGGGAGAGAGTGGGACAGTAAGGGAGAGGGCGGGACAGGAAGGGAGAGGCCCGTACAGGAAGGGAGAGGCAGGGATGGGAAGGGAGAGGCCGGGACAGGAAGGGAGAGACAGGGATGGGAAGGGAGAGGCCGGGACAGCAAGGGAGAGGCCGGGATGGGAAGGGAGAGGCTGGGATGGGAAGGGAGAGGCTAGGACAGCAAGGGAGAGACAGGGATGGGAAGGGAGAGGCCGGGACAGCAAGGGAGAGGCCGGGATGGGAAGGGAGAGGCTGGGATGGGAAGGGAGAGGCTAGGACAGTAAGGGAGAGGCCGGGATGGGAAGGGAGAGGCCGGGATAGGAAGTGAGACGCCGGGATAGGAAGAGAGAGGCTGGGATAGGAAGGGAGAGGCCAGTACAGCAAGGGAGAGGCCGGGATGGGAAGGGAGAGGCTGGGATGGGAAGGGAGAGGCTAGGACCGTAAGGGAGAGGCCGGGATGGGAAGGGAGAGGCCGGGATAGGAAGAGAGAGGCCGGGACAGGAAGGGAGAGGCCGGGACAGGAAGGGAGAGGCCGGTATAAGAAGGGAGAGGCTGGGAGAGTAAGGGAGAGGCCGGGACAGGAAGGGAAAGGCTGGGATAGGAAGGGAGAGGCCAGGATAGGAAGAGAGAGGCCGGAACAGTAAGGGAGAGGCCGGTACAGGAAGGGAGAGGCCGGTATAAGAAGGGAGAGGCTGGGAGAGTAAGGGAGAGGCCGGGACAGGAAGGGAAAGGCTGGGATAGGAAGGGAGAGGCCAGGATAGGAAGAGAGCGGCCGGGACAGAAAGGGAGAGTGTGGGCTTAAAAAACTCAGGATAGGCCAGGACAGACTGTGAAGGGCTCGGATAGGCTGGAAAAGTATGGGAAGATGGGACAGATTATGAGAGGCTTGGACATAATGCAAAAACAAAGGACAGGCCGGGAGACTCTGCGACACGGTAAATTCCAGGACAGGCAATCCGAGTGCCTGGGACAGGTGGGGAGATCCTCAGACATGGAATGAAAACCCACGACAGCTATCTGAGTACACAGGACAAGCCAGGTGAGCCCAGGACAGGCCCTCCAGCTCTAAAAAGGGAACCCCTCCCCCTAAATGTAATCAAGGCCCGTATTCTCCTGAAAACCCAAATTTAGTGCACTCCTACTCTATCCCTACCCCCACCCCTGAACCCTGCTGCCCGGTTTGGGCCCAGCCATTTATCCTCATTCCATTTACACACATGGTGCCCCAAAGGTGAGAGACAGGAGGCACCAGTCTAGGTGGAAACCATGGATTTTTTTCCATTCAGGCCTTTTAATTTACCCATTTGGGTCGTTATCCGAAATCAGTTGGCCAGGAAATTGTTCATTATTCAATCGAGATCAAAGTAGGGGAAAAAAGAATAAATGAGTGTAACACAGTTTAAGCTGGAGACTTGGTGGTACATAAACAGGAATGATTGTAATGTGGCTGTAGACTTATTTAAGCCCGATGTAATTACTTGATACTAAACGATTTTCTAAACAACGTTAAGCAGCTAGTGTCAAGCTCGAAGCCTGATAAGGAATCCCTCGTCATTAAAGGACTGCAGGTAATTTGTCAGGCTGTGTAGAATTCTTAGAAAATGAGAAGCCAGCTTTGGTTACGTTATCCAACCTGATTGTGGCTCAAACTCCTACCCACGTCACATCAGCACAAGAACCAAAATGAGCTTGCCAGAGGGCCTGGAATTCTATTAATCTCTATTTGTTGTGGTGTGGTTTTTAAAGAATGCTATGGAAGTTGTGGCCATTCTTCTGTCGAGGAGTGACACTGACTCTCTTCTGAAAAAATAATCACTAGGCGGTTCTTTATTGGCAGCCCTAAACACGGCGCCACCTGCTTCCACTATAAAGCTCCTGTTCACTGCTGTCTTCAGACGGGGCTTAGAACAAAAGTATGCCTGGCACAGTCCTGGCCTTCATGTCTGCCGAGCTACAAAGACCAAATTCCAGGCACACAACTGGTCCCAGACGAGCGCATTAGCCTGGACTCTCTGGCTGTACTGGGACAGCTGCTCTCGCCCTGCTCACACCTGGCGGGTGTCACTTGTTATGTGGGGCTTTCGGCATCCAGACTCATTTTTTCAGCCGAGCTGAAGTGACGTGGGGGGGTTACCATTAATTATTAGCGACACCTGCGTGGAAAATTAACAGCTCAGCCTCACGAATGAAAAACAGCCCATTATTCTTCTGCAAACATGAAGACCCACTCGCTCCCTGTTATCGCGCTGATCCCAGCATGCACTGCTGTCAGTCAAGTCTAATCCTTACGTCTCTAACTGGAAATATAACCTGGAATATGAAATTGGTTGAAAATGATAAAAAAAATGCTGATCTGTTTTCCTAGCAAGCAGTACAGCTTGGTGCATATTAGGTACAGCAATAAATAATATAATTTCCGCACACTTATATGTAAGTATTTAATCGTGCTGTCAGTCATTACATTTTCTACTGCAGGTCCCTCTTCCAGCATCTCCATTCCCAGGAAATGCTATAAGGGCCCAAGGAGAAGGTCAACTCACCACCTGAAGAGCCTCGTCCCCCGGGCCACAAGGTCTCAAGAGAAGCATACTGGCCCTGATGGGACTTTCCCAAACTCTGTGTATTTGATGCAGACATCAAAAGAGAAGCCAGATCACTGAATGGTTACAGCAGAATGATGTACCACCTTCGTATTTCCACCAATAACATATTTGCTTTGTAAATGAAACTTGAAAAAAAAATGTTGTCTTTTTCTTTTAAAAAACACAGTACCTGGTTTGTTTAGCTTTGTGTCTAATTGCTGGACTGAAGGTCCAACTGAAGTGCCTAGAAGCTGCAGGTGACGGAGAATCCCCCACCGACATGACGCTCACAGTCTCTGACTCCACCGTGTGTCCATTGGCTCTGCTGGGAGCTCAAAGATATCATCCCAGCGTAAGACACAGAGTGGGACCATTTCATAAATCGGAACCTGCTAAATTGTTTATAAAGCTTTTTTTTCTTTTTCAAAATGCCTGATTTGTTTTTACATCTACCGCATGTGCCCTATAAACTGGCTGTTGCAATGATTAAGCGGACAGTGGTTTAATCAGTCGCCCTGAAATAAATAGGATGATAACAGCAGCATAGGAGGATAAAAGTTAAAATAAATCTTTTGTTTTAAAGGTCTGTTGAAGGAAGTAGGTGGGTTTTAATCTCATTTAAATTTTACACGCTGAGTCTAAAACAGGAGTATGAGCTTGATCAGGATTAATGAAAGAGCAGAGCATCGACTGTATGGGGTAAAGAGATCCCAGGCATGTCGGAGCACCCCCAAGCTAAAGGTGGGGGCTCAGTCACTAACCAGCCGCGTGAGTGAACATCCAGTCAATCAGGTGTGCGTTTCTTTAGTAAACAACAGCCGTTTATTTCGGAGAGAAGTAACTTAAATTAAAATGGGTTCCGGCAGCCAGCAAAAATTAAAAGTATTTGTGGAAAAAAATGTTAGTCGTGTTCAGCCATTGATGTTTCAGGGACGTTGACTGAGACTAAGGTTAAGGGCCCTTGATTCTATCATCCTTATGAGTTTATTACAATAGAAACAACAGCTTCTCATCCATGCCATGCAAGCATTTCAAGGCTCACCCTGAAGTTGCCTGTACTGGGAGTTTTGGGGGGGGGGGGGCGACATGTGACTCTCTGGAAAGGTTTTTGAGGAGTAGATTAGTGTGAGGGCATCCACATCCCGGTAAAGACCGTCACATGCCAATTTGTGGGTATATAAGACCCACATCCCGCTTGGGATCATGGCCCCCATCCGTGTTTGGGGGGGGTTGCTTCTTCAACCAAGACACACTTTCAGGCTTCCTGGAACAGCAGCAAAGAATGAACACCAGCTGGTAAGGTACAACCACTGGTACTTGAGGTATAACTGCCAGTTTCATACTTTGAATTTAATCTCTCGCATGCTATGCAATGCAATGCAATTTTATTTATACAGCGCATTATTGCAACATTACATTTTCTCAATGCGCTTTACATTTCTGCCATGCAAAGACCCCCTGATGAGTAAGCGAAATGCGACGGCGGCAAGGAAAAAC
>JABFDZ020000138.1:23661513-23673678 GCA_019775955.2 Pollimyrus isidori | reverse complement strand
TTCTCCCCAAGCGAGCTTGATGGGTCGAATGGCCTCCTCTCGTTTGTATAGTTCTTATGTTCTTATGTTCTTAAGAGGGGTCAATGAAATACCAAGACAGACAATGGGGTATGGTGATCCAAGCAAACAAGATCAGCAGCGATGGAACCCGCACCCAGAACCTAGGCAGAAGAAACGTAGAATGGGGGACCCGTGCTGGGAGGGAACGGCCTTGGATTGTATGGCAACTGACAATAAGATCACAAATCACATTCCAATGTAAAAGTTGTTTCTTCTCTTTCTCCGTCTTCTCCGTTCTCCTACTTTGCTGTTGTTCATCTCAGTTGCCACTAAACACCCGGCTGAAGAGGCTGTGGAGGGAGTCAGACATGCTCCACGGAGCCCCACTTGACCCCTCCTAGAAAGGGCCTGGACGTCCCCAGCAAGGGTTAAAGTCAGGTGACGGGCATATCGATTCGATTCACTTGCTCGTTATCATAGATCATATCTTCTCGTTCTGTCTTGACCCGAGTGGCCGTGCCCAGATAATGATTCCATTTACCTGCACTAACCTTCCCAAGATACGATCCCTAAGATGGCTGCTTTTCTTTTTCCGTCCTTTCCACCGGTTTATCAAACCCATCCCTATAGATTTAATGCCATCCAACTCAGAGCACCAATCACAGGCAGAGAATCTAGTAAAATAGAAACTACATTATTAGTCACGTTAGTCATTTGCTATTACTATTTTGTTCGCCAAATAACCACAGCACAGTCCCTTGGACATATCTGTCCCAATCGGTATTTCAACGTTTCAACCTTCACTTTTTTGGGGATTTCATGGAAATGGGTCAAGAAGCCTCTGGACTCCTTGTTTCTGCAGCTTTTCCATGGTAGCTTCCGAAATAAACTCGTTTGGTTTAGTCGCAGTCTCTCTGCTTTAAGCCTGTTATCCTCAGAACCCCGAACTCCCATGAAAAGCGTGGGAAGCAGGAGACAACAGGAATTGTTTTCCGAATTTCTGAGAACCCTTGCGAAGCCTGGTCGTTTGAGCTATGAATTCCAGGCCGACTTGAGCTGAGTGGCTCCGCTGAAACTGACCATGGGCAGTTCTGGACACCTGCGAAATCTATCCTTGTTGAGTTTTTTGCTCACCTGGCCCAGCACAGAACAGAAAGATACCTGTGCCAGTCATAGAGGGGGCACGATGCCCTCAATCTATTTTCTAGCTAGGGAAGAGCAACCTGTCTTCAATCCTCCACTCCATGGTTTCTGTACTGGTCGAGACAAAGGTCAGCCCCCCCCCGCACAAACACAGAGCAGGCAGGAAGCCCCATAGTAAAATTATCAGTTTTAACTCCCCCACCCCAAATTTGTTTGCTTCTCACTAGGCATGTAGCCATGTACTAAAATTACAGCCTTGAACCCATGAAATGTGTTCCTGTCCCCAAATGCTGTGGAGAGAAAGGGAATTTCGACAGCACCCCACCCTCCTGGCCTCCCCTTACATCCCCATGGTCCTTTTCACAGTTCCTTAGTGTTTCCGATTGAACCACATCAAGGGCTGTTACTCCTAAAAGACCAGGTTCATTCCCCCTGCCATTCACTCCAACGTTCAGAGAGCATTTTAATGTGGGCTTTTTCCGTGTTGGAAAACCAACAGGCTGTATTATCTAATTATCTACACGACCCTGGGTTCTAACCTGTCTTGCGCATTACTTAGCCAGTCAATGGGGTGATGTATAGGTATGACAGGCGGTCGGGTAGCTTTCTCATCTGCTCATTTACGTTATAAATCTCCACAGATCTGTTTGACCTACGCATGCGGAGGCTCCAGGTTTTTCGAACTCTCCGACGGTCTAACACTGCCCCCTAAAGCCTCCCCCGGAGCGCTCACCCAGACACGATCCCTACTAGAATGCGGCTCCAACCTGCCTTGTTTAGGGTAAATTTGGGCTGCCAGCGAGTTGTTGAAATTCACAACGGTGGCATTAATAATGGAGACGCCCAGCTCACCACGGATTTCAGAGAATAATAATGGACAAGGGTCTTACAACATCTCCTGTTTGATCCCCGAGTGCTCGTTCACATTCATTGGCCAGAGTGACAGCTATGCGGGGGTGGGCGGGGATAAATAAATAACTGAGGGTTTAAGTTATCACCGCAAGGTGAACTTGCAGAACACAGTAAGGAGAAACAGGGGGGGAGATAGAGAGAAAGAGAGATGGAGAAAGCACCATCTAATTAGGACAGTCTCTCAGGGACCGCCGTGGGTGTTGGTCCTGCCCGCACCTTGATGGACAGAGTTTCTCCCTGATAATAAATGCAGGCTATGAGGAAAATGAGGCCACAGCAGTGCCCCCCATCCCACCCCAGCAAGCGGCTCCTGTTGTCTTCCGGGGGGGGTTTCATTGTTGGGGGGGTGTTTCCATCCTAAACCTGGTCCGGGAATATCCGAATCCTGTAAAGATCCAGTCATACGTTGGCTTCAGGGTACTGAGAGCTTCAGGCCCCAGCTTCTCCTGAAACTGTTCCAGACAGCGACGCGCTGAGATGGGAGCCGCAGGGAAAGCGGCGTTCGGCTTCCAGAAGGGGCTGTTTAAAAGGAGCAGAGCTGCCAGCGCAAAGCTGGACACGATTGGCCAAAAGAAACGGCCACCTGTCCATCCTCACTGGAATGAGCCCATTTGCTGAAGATGTGGGACAACCCTAGTTTAAAGACAAGGATCCATCACGCAAAGAGGCTGTGGCATCAAAGGAGATAATTCAAGCAGCATAAAAGCGATTGAGTAAATGTTTATCTGGCACCCGGGAAAGGCTGAGTGCTTAATAACCTTGTATGGCAGCCAGGATGATTGTAAAATGAAAAAGATCATTCCTCTCTAGGCCGCGTCCTCCACGGCACCAGAAAATGAGCGCAGGCTTTGAAGGCTAAACCGCGGGAGTCACTGGGGGGAGACGCATCAGCGGGTCGACTGGCGGGATGGGGTTCAGCCAATTTTTTGGTTGGGTCCTAGGGAATAAGGACAGTACTTGTGTTTGAGGGGGGCAGGGTAAGAGAAAGGCATGACCGGGACCCCCAACTCAGCAAACCACAGGTACCATTACAGACGATCAAATACTACCTAGTGTCAGGCCTCTGAAAGTCTTCTTCTTTCTTCCCCTCATAGGAGTGGGAGGACAGGTATGATGAGATAAGGACAATATTGGGGGGTCTAAGTCCCCAACAGGACACTCTGTTGGTGAAGAGCATCGCCAAGGGCCTGTTGATGCATTTGTGTAAAATCATGGTGCTAATCAGCACACAGCTCACAATATGAGTATATATAACATCAACAATGACAGCGTTTTTGTCTGTGTAATATAATACTCTCACATTGCTGTCAAATATATAACTACCGAAAGCATCTGCAAATAAATTGCATGTCAAGCATACTTTTTGAGGACCCAGTCAGATGTGTCCTGTCAGTTTCCTCGTGACAAGCAGGGCTCTCGCAGCCGCCGTGTGACATTTCCATCTGTTCGCGACACGGGATCTGATCGGCGGCTCGTGCCGCAAAGCATCTCACAGAGGACCTTTTAGCTGCTATTAACCCCCCCAACCGGGGTTACCATGGAAACACATCATCAGCACTTCAGCTATTGGGGACACGCGGAACACCAACTGGGTGTCGTAGACAGTGGGAGGTGAAACTCTCTAAGGAGAGGACCCTGGTCAGCACAGAGACATGCAGTGCTGGTCCAGAAGCTGGAAATGTCTCATGGGATCCTGATCAAGACCCTTCCAAGAACATGGGACCCGTTCAGCGCAATTGTGGTGCTGCACAGCTGTTGAACTCACACACTGACTGTGTGAACACAAAGTGCCTTTTCACCTTTAAATCACTGAAGTATCATTTCATGAGAGGATGCTCCCCCTCAGCACCACGCACACACCCGCAGCCTCAGAAACCAAGGGGACGGACTCCTGTGATCAACACTGCTACCTTCCCACGTTTCCCACCATTAAAGGTAAAACCGGGGTTTCCCACGTAACCTTATATACAGAGTAATAGTATGAGCGTATAGTAAATATAGGACAGAAAGTAAGCACGCCGGCACCACTAGGAGGCTGGCCTGCAACATTAATTATTGTCCATATTTAAGTGTTTGGTTCGGGTTTACGGCAGTTTCCCCATCATTTGCTGCATGTGTAAGATGATACATGTAGATCCAGCATAAAACCAACTTCTCCAGCCTGATTTTAACTGCATGTGAAAGAGGATAGATCCAACATAAAACCAACTTCTCCAGCCTGATTTTAACTGCATGTGAAAGAGGATAGATCCAGCATAAAACCAGCTTCTCCAGCCTGATTTTAACTGCATATGAAAGAGGATAGATCCAACATAGAAACAGCTTCTCCTGCCGGATTTTAACTGCATGTGAAGGATGATAAATCCAGCATAATACCAGCTTCTCCAGCCTGATTTTATTGCATGTTAGAAAGATATAGCATAAAAATAGCTCATCCAGCACAATTTTGCTGAATGTAAGTAGCACTTTAAGATGATCCCTGTGTGCACTTATTCAGGAAATATTAAACCGGATTACATCCCCACTGGGAAGGATGTGAAGCTAAAGGGAGGCTAGACTATGGGGGCTTGAGGCCCAGCCTGCCAGCTTCACTTTGACAGACCTTCCTCCAGAATGATGGCCAGCATCTGCAGCATTCCCAGTGACGGATGGTGTCTGTTTCACTGTGAGCTCTGGGGGAATAGGACACATGCGACAAGGCAAAGGGGATAATATTGCAAAAAAAGGTCATACGCCAAGAAAACGGCCCTGAAGATGACTTTATTAATCTGTCACTGACACGAGGGAGTGGTCACCTTTCAAAACCAGAGCGTTCGTGGCAAATTTATCAGTCTGAAAGCTTTATTGCCAAGTTTCCGTCCATTCATTGATTTTATATATTCGCCTGTCCTATGCAAAGGTTGTGGGAGTCCAGAGTCTATCCCAGAAGCTACAGGCACAAGGCAGGGAACAACCTAGTATGGGATGCCAATGTATGGCAGATCGCCAAGATTCAATACTGGTCTTCTTTGCCAACAGCTCTCGTGCAGGTTTGCCTTTTTCTCGTTCTGTATGAGACCTGGCTGTCTGCAGGGTCCTCTGGCACCTGGGTGGGGGAAGGGGTTGCTGTCTATACCAATCCCCTTGTAAAGCACGGATCTATTCTGTGTCGGGCCCAAAAGTTGGAAATCCACCCCTTCAGTAACTGGTCCGGTTAGCTCACTATTTCAGACCATCCCACCAAGATGCATGCAGAACATAACTTACGCTTTTCCAGACAGAGAAGCCGCAAAATATGAGGCAACCAAAATTAAGAAAAAAACTCACTGAAAACTTATACTGTACGTGTTTCATAGTCATGTCTCATATTGGTAGATGTAAACCCTAACCCTACAACTGCAAACAACAAATCGGCCCACCGGACGTGTCTCTATCAAATCCATGACACAATCTTCTTTGTACAGAGATAAATGTGCATGTAATGATATATTTAGATTTCTAATTATTTTTTTTTCTCTGCGCTCTATGTGACATTGTCACAGAATCGCAGGGACATTTCTCAACATCTTGAAGATGACTTTAGGTGCCCAACTTATTAAAATACAGCAGCCTGTCCCTCCAAAAATAGACTTTAGGAAAAGTTTTGAGCCTGTCGTTAAAAAAAAAGGAGGATAAAAATCCTTCGGCCAGCTTCTGTGATATGATTTGCATATGAGCAGAAAATTCTAAAGCCTACTTTGGGAAATGCGATGGAAGTCGGCCAGATCCGAGGGCTTTGGAGGTGCCAGGCGCAATCAAGCCTCTTCCTCTGGTCTTGGTGCCAGCCTGGCGCCAGCCCGGTGCCAGGTGATCGGCACCGGTTCCCTCCTTTGCCAGGAGCGCAAAAGAAGATTTGTAGGAGCCTACTGACGTGTGTTCCTAAGACGTGCAGTGCCCACCCCTCCCCAAAAAGTTGATTAAAGCCAGCAGCTGCGTCTCAGTTCCTGCCAAACAGATCCCTCGTTCTTTATTCCTTCCTGGACCCACGTGGCCTCCTCAGCACCGAGGGGATGGTGCTCTTCTCTGAAGGCAATGTCGACTAATCGCCCTTCAGAACTGGGCTTGGCGTTAGTGAATGGTGCCGGATAGAGATGTTCTCCAGAAACATTTACCAGAAAGCAGGAAACAGCTGCGCGTTCCGTGTACATTTACATATTTAGCAGCCACTTTTATCCAAAGTGACATTTTTTTTTGAAAGACCAAGGAGAGACCATCTTTGGACTAATTAAGGGCCCTGATCAGGGGCCCAACAGTGACATAAATCTGCTGACCCAGGGATTTAAACCAGCAACTTTCTATGGACAAGTTTAATTTCCTAACTTACTGAGCCATATATTGTATACATTGAGCATGCTTACATGGTTCTTATCTACAATTCCTTCAAACACCCTGGATGTACAGCATGTCTACCTTTTCTGCATTCACACACCATGTTCCTATCTTCTATAGGAGCTCCAAACTCTTTAAAAACACCTGTGTTTCCTCCAGTTCCTCTCAGTCTCCCCTCTGAACCTGACAGCAGCCCATCACCTCTGTTCTCCAGTAACCGTGCAGTAAATTCCCATCCAGGACGTGAAATCGATATTTGCATTCCCTCTCTTGATCCTCCCAGGTCCCTGCAGGCTCGCCTCCATGACTCTCACAGTAAGTTAATGTGATTTATCGGACCTCTTTCCTAAATCATGAACATTACCCGTGATTACGTACCTTGACAGCCACACTGCTCTAATTGCTAACGGTCTTCCTGAAATTTGCCCCCCATTCTCAGAGCATAATTAGCCCGAAGATGGAACCATAAAGCCTCTCATATGCTTTTACGAATGTCTAGCGACCAAATGTTTTCTCCTGGACTCTGAGCTTTTCTCAGATCCTGCTCACCAGCAGTGTGTTGAATTTGTCCACCTGCCTTCATCTGAACTGGAATTTTTTTTTCCCGGGCAGATTCTGGGTACTCACACTATTCCCATTATGAAGGACCAAACCAGACTGGTGCGCTATAAGACATAGGTGGTCGGAAGGGTGGGGGGTAGGGAGAGAGGGGGTTTGGAAAATGCTCGCTCAGATAAGTGCTAGACAGTGTTGAGAAGATTACTTTGGAAATGTAATTTGTTACAATTACAAGTTGCTCTATTTAAAATGTAATAGTAATATAACTATTTTAATTACTTTATGAAAGTAATGTAACTATTTACATTTCATTACTTTTTGATTACATTTCTAAATTATGACTGAATATTCTCAACCGTTAACCATTTTGAAATTTTGTAACCTGGTAGTGTTTACCTTACTACTAAACACTGACTACTGTCAAACTCCTTTCAATACATGAATTAACATGATTATAATTGATCAATTTAATAAAGATACCATACAGGCCTAATAATGATTTTAAACAAGAACAGATCGTGGCTTCTTACTCAGTGAAACCAAGATTCCCTCAGAATAACAAGTCATAACATTAATGTTACATAAAATATACTTAAAATAACAAAAAAAATGTTAAAACTCAGCCTAAAGTTATTAAATTCTAATGTGTGTTCATAATATAAACGTTTTTCAAAACAAGATAAACTACGAGTGATTTCACCGCTCCGTGACACTTCAGAATTACATTATGATGCAAACATTTTATATGCTTGCGAAAATAAATGGTTCCATTTTACTTCTGATCTGAACAGTTCTTGCGCTCAGACAGGATATGAAATGTCAGCTGATTGTGTAATCACTCACTCTAAGTTAATTTTTCAATCACAAATCACTGAGTCACCTAAAACAGTGTCTTCGCAGCACAGTAAAATAAACTGGGTTAGTAGAGTGGTAATGCTGCATCACCCAGGGATTAGCTAGTTAGTGAATTTTCAAAACTCAATATGACATAGCATGTTGGGAGTGCTAATATCAGACCTAGCATAAATTACCAATAACCTTAGCATACTGAAGGACGGCACATTTTCTGTCAACGGGATCAGAAGTGCCAGTGTGGCTTATAAAGCGTGGTTTACACTTTGCAATTCATTGTACTCTCGGTGTTTATGCATGCTGTCAATGGTTACATTTTGTATTGTTGTCGTATGCACCGCATCTTATGACTGAGTTCGCTATAGCCAAGATTATTAGATCCGTATCGCACAATGTGATCGGTAATGATTTTATAAGATTGCTGAAATCACACAGTGTGTACCAGCATATCGACAACATCTGTACATGCGGTAAACATGCACTGTATCGCAAAGTTAAATTTGCGCCTTTTTTCGCAAGGTATTGGTAATGATTTTTATATTTCCAGCAATGGAATGCATTCTTTTCCCTGTCTGACATCACCTACAAAAGAAACTCAAACCACTCAGGCAAGTTAATCAGCAGAATTGGCGTTGCAAGTTTACATGCGACAGGATAACCAATCAGAAGCATGGAATAGTTTCAAACTTTTGGCTGTGGAGGGAAATAGCAATTACATTTACATGTTTTTGTAATTAAATTACGTAACGTTGTTACATGTAACTCGCTACTCCCCAGGGTGACCAGGGCGTGTTCCCTTGGTAGATTCTGCTGCACATTGAGCAGGTAGATTTTGGTGGCCCCACCCACAAACTTTTCTTTGAAGTGTTGGGCTCCCTGAAACTGCCCTAGTGTCAATGGTGCCACTGGACCCTTTGTTATAAGTACCTCGTCAGTGATACCAGAGGGTGATGCAGCAACCCGCCATGTCACCCACGTGGTGAGGAGGAACAAAAGCAGGATGTTAGCCTCTCTTTGAAGCAGGTTGAGATGCTTGAGTGAAAGTTGCCCCAGGTGGTTAAGTCAAACAGTGGGAAGTCGTGTCAAAGAAAACGTAACGGCAGAGTCATTGACACAATTTATACCCGGTGAGTCATGGTGCCCTCCCAAGCAATTCGGTAATAAACTCTGTAATAGGCTAAAGCTTTCTCCTAATGACTTGGTGAAAATTGAGTTCTGTTGTGCCATTATTTCCTCGGTGGGGTCTCTCTGTGCATGTAATAAAAGAATGAAAGAATTTTCTGAGATAAAAACTGTTTTCAAATTTATAAAAAGATCTGAATTACACATTTTCAGTTCACCCTGAATAATTTGTTCGTGATTGTTACCCTTTGGAATCCTTTTCCTGGGTGTTTCACAAGTTCAAGTTATTAGCGCCATATTCTGGAATGCCCTGTTGACTGGTAAATCTGATGCGATGCCTTAACTACATTTGATCTGTGATTATATTATAGACATCTTAACTTGGCAGGTCTCACTGTCTGCTGGAGCTGACGCTTATCATAATCGCCATGAGATGGTGTTTGACAGGGGGCACCATCGCATGCCATGGGTCTGTCCCCCCCACCCCCTCCACAAACACACACAAGGGAAAAAACTTTTAGTTTCACAAATGCCACATAGGTAGCTCATGTTTTTGTGTCAGCCACTCCTCACGAGCATTATGGGAAATATTGATTCAAAAACTAACCGGGGCTCTCTACTGAAATAAATACCACAGAATATATCAGTGACATCTAGAAAAAGCACCTCCTTCAGGGCTGAAGCCTCTCTGCCATGCCGAGAACAGGGATACCTATGTCATATTAAACCTTCATTGCCCACCGGCTTCTGAATGACATGACGGAAAGGCTGTGGAGACCCTCTCCATCACTCCCAAGACACCTGTCACGTTTCCATTAATGAGATGACTAAATATCGCACATTACCATCACAAAACATAGACAGCTAAAGGCTGTTTATAAAGGAATCAAGCTGGAATCGGAGTCGAATCACCATCTTACAGAGGTTTTTCTCTCTGATATTGCTGCCTGTCTCCAGAGCACAGCATGGATATATATCTGACACCTTTTCCTTTTCTTTTGCATGCCACAATTTGCGCTGTGTTGGGTGTAAAGCATATACATTCCCAGCCTCGCCTTCTAATCAACCCGTCTGCATTATGGCTTCCAGTTTCCAGATAAAAAAAAAAACGTCATAATGGACAAAAAAAATCCATCCAAAATAATTCATTTATATTAAAAACATCATTC
The DNA here is from genome assembly GCA_019775955.2 of Pollimyrus isidori. Taxonomy (NCBI): domain Eukaryota; kingdom Metazoa; phylum Chordata; class Actinopteri; order Osteoglossiformes; family Mormyridae; genus Pollimyrus; species Pollimyrus isidori. The sequence continues at coordinate 23,663,575 of JABFDZ020000138.1, read as the reverse complement.
ACACATAATGAATGACATTTCTCAGTATTTGAATATGGCCACTAGTTGCTGGTCGACTGTGCAATTCCGTTTGCTTACATGGGTAACATAATACTTGCCACACAAAGTTTGTTGATCTCAGGAGGTTACAAAGATCGATACCTGTCACAGTTTTCCCCCGTGGAAACAGTCCAGAGCTCCACGTCTAAATACATCTTGGAGAGTCCCTGGCCTTACACTGCCGTCAAGGTGAAACCTTATAAAAGTACTGACAACTACATGTCCATGTCCAGCATATTACATTACATACCTTAAAGAATTACTTTTTTCTTGCCTATTCACATTACTGCATTGGAAAATTCAATCAATAACCGATACAGGCCTAGTTTTTGTTTAATATCGGCAGTGCCAGAGGTGAAACTTGCTGCTGCTTATTAGTGGAACAACATTGCATTGTTTTTTATTCTGCAGAAAACAAAAGGTCGATCTGCTGGCCAGATACAAAAACAAATTATACACATGCTGTGGGTCATATAAACAAAACATAAATAAAGGCTGTTTTGTCCTGTTTTGATTGTGATCGAGTTTTGTAAGAAATTGTCAAGTTTAACCTATGACATTTGCGTCGCCCACGTTTATCTAATGTAAAGGTCCCATGTCCTATTATGTGGTGGGAAATCATCACACAAATGTCACTAGGAGCTACAAAAGTTCCCAATTGAGATGGTCCAGGAAAGAGGAACTAGTTCCTTGAATTTTTTCAGGTTCCTGCGAAAACACACTTTGATGGCCGCCATTCTTTTATTCCCTCCCCAGGGACAGAGGCACATCTGGACACGGATCCGCAGTCTCCTCCTCTCTAGGTTTTCTTTCTCAGATGCGATGTGTAGAAGCACAGCCCAGGCTTGTCTCCTTCTTGATTAGTGCATCTCTGGACGTGCTCTTCAACTAGAACTATCTGGAATTTTGACTGAACTAATGTGGTAAAAATAAGCATCAGGCAGCAGAATGAAACCCTTTTTTGGGCTGTCCTTTAAGGATGTGACATCACATGAAAACTATGAATATACAAGTCACAGTGTTCAATATGTAGGTCTCGGCCTACTAAGCAAAATAAAGCCACACACTGGCCCTCCCTTTTGACAGAATTCTCAGCCGGGGGGGGCATGTTACATATTAAACTTAGGATAAGAAGCCAGGAAAGGAATTATGCAGAAATAACTAAAATTAAACACATTAGGCGCATTTTTGTACTTTTATTCGCTGTTTTCAAGACTGGGTAAACTGGAGGTGGGGTGGGAGAAGCTGCTCACATGTTGCCTTCACTGAACCGATCAAGCCAAGATTTATTCCCAAGTCATTCTTCCCAAGGCTCTGAGCTTTCAAAATAATGTGCTTAACTGGAGACCGAATTCTGCAAAATGCGTATAATGCCAAGGGAAACTTGTATGTCTATGAGCACAAGTTTGTTAACAGTTCAAGTTTGTTTATCAATGTAAGTAAAACTTTTAGGAATCGGTTTGTGTTTGGTTGGCATATCATTACTGTCAGGATTTCTTTGGGCATATCTGTGCAAGTTGTTTGGGTGCTTTAGGCATTTCATTTTGATCCAGCCTCTTGTGCTGTTTTTGAATAGAAGGTGCTGGCTATTAATATGTGGTCAGATACTTTCCTCAGAATCGTATGCATAATCCATAATGTTGTCACAGGAATTTGTATTGTATTGATATTAAGGTAATTTAATTAAGTAGTAGTAGTAGTGGTAATTGTAGCAATATTTGCTCATGGAGGAAACACCCTGACAACAAATAAACTGCAGAATTTTACATACAGGTAAGCATTTGCTCCAGCATGGCTATAAAAATGTTTTTTAAATGATCAGTGCACAGCTAATAAGATCAGCACCATGGGGCCGGCAGTGCACCTGGGGTGCTGTCACGTGCCAATGCTCAGCAGGAGCCCACTGCGAGCCTAAAGACCTCACATCGCCCCTGACAACGCGGCACAATGCCCCCCCCCCCCACCCCAGCTCTGCGCACAGCTGTTCCAGGTGCTGCGGGGTAAACCGCAGCCCCTCTCTCTT
>JABFDZ020000138.1:23648441-23661414 GCA_019775955.2 Pollimyrus isidori | reverse complement strand
CCCCCCCCCCCCCCCCCCCATGAGAGAGCATGCAGCCCCCCTTTGTAATCACTTTTGGGCTGTGTGTCAGTACAGGAGGGTATATTTAGTTAAGCTCATCAATACCGCATCCCATCATGGGTGGCCCCGCTAAGCGCCTGGGATTGACACCAGGCCCCATGTTACCAGGGACGTATACAGGGGGCGGGGGAGGCTGTAAAGCTGATTGGCCCCCAGAGGGCCCCCTCCCCTATCAATCACCGATTTAAAGCAGCAATGGATAATGATAAGACTGGCCTGAATGGTATGACTGGTATGAATTACATCCCCACCTTAAAAAATGTTGGAATCTTGTAATCCTGTCCACAATGGATGATCGCAAAATGAGAGGGAATGTCCCATTCGCCACTGCCTTCTTATCAGTCCTCTAACACTTTGTGTTTCTCCTTGACTTGACAACACTCTATGGTTTTCATCCCCCCTCCACTCCGTGTCCCCCAAAAAAGTCCCCATTCCTTTACATTCCTAGATTGTTTTATGTGTTTTATCATCCATCTGCTGTCTGTCAGCTGTGATTCATCAAAGATCCAGACAGCGGTCTCTCCCAGCTGCTCCCTGTTCCCACTATATATAACAGTGTGTGACCTTTCGTTTCTGTCACAGTAAACCCAGACCTGCACCCGGTGTTGCGTGCAACTTCAGATACCCAGGGATTATAAAAGATTTGCACCTGTGGCATTGTCTTTGCTTTTCAGAGGAAGGGTGATTTCCTCTCCGTTTTAAGGCCATAGGTGTTCCAATATCCCCACCACCACCTGCCTGAGCTTTGCCACAGGCTTGGTAAATAAATTTTTGCGCAAAAAAAACAAGCATTTAATATGCATTCTATTAAAATCAGACTCTATTGTTTAAATTCTCTGGCTGCTGTTCTTGCATTGTGGTTTGTCATTGACCTGAAAGGAAAATTACTGACTGTTACTCAACCTCCCCATTTCTCTCTCTCTCTCTCTCACACACACACACACACACACACGCACGCACGCACACACACACACACACACACACACACACACACACACTCACACACACACGCACACACTCTCCCACGCACACACACACACACGCACTCACTCACTCACACACACACACACACACACACACACACACTGCAAGGTTAATGGACAGAACTCTGTGTGTAAAATAATATGCAGAACAAAAGAGAAGCACTCCCTCTCAGGTGTTCTGGTCAGATAAGGGGGAAGAGCGATACAATCAAGGACGTCACGCCAAAGAGATAAGAGGGTAGGGGACAGACGGGACAGACGGGACAGATGGGACAGACGGGACAGACGAGACAGATGGGACAAACGGGACAGACGGGACAGACGGGACAGACGGGACGGGCAGGACAGACAGGATGGACAGAATAGATAGGATAGGCAGGATGGACGCCGGCAAGCGCTCACATGCTGGGCTGCGTTTTTTAATTTTATACATGACAGGAAACCACAAGCAGAGAGCAGATTTGCACATGTCATTTACTTTGACGAAGTGCCCCGTCAACTTCTGCAGGCCGCGTAAGTTATGTGGTGCAGAATTAAAAAATAAAGGAAAATGAAGAAACACAGAGACACTGCAGTAATACACTGCAATGACACACTTACACATGCACACTACTCACTGCAGTGACATTGCCAGGACACCATCCCGGGATGGGCATTTGGGTACATTGGGTTTGAACCAGTGTTTGACTTAGGGGGGTAGAGAAGGCAGAGTAGAAGCTGATGGGGGTGGTGACGACAGATATTTAATAATTTATTAGTATTATTTCATCTCTGATGATCCATTTGGGTGTGTACTGCCAATGCCTAGCCATACCCCTGTGTGCACTGTGATAGTCAGCTCCTGTACAGCATAGTACTAACAATGCAAAGGTTGTGGGTTCAAATCCCATAACTTGTAGCCATTCTTCTAATGTAAGTCTCTGTGGATAAAAGCATTTGATGAATGAATGAAATGTAAAATATAATGCATTGCTTGTACATTGACTCCTTGTATGACTGGCTGGTGTTACGTTAAAATATTTATGACAAATTTTATATATAACATACCTATTTCTCATTAAATACTAAAAAAAAAAAAAAAAGATCTTTTTATGCCTAGTGCCAGAATATAATAATGCTTATTACAGATCAAAACAAGAAAATGTAATTATTTGGCAAAAAACATTGAAAAACACTTGTTAACACTAAAAAGTATTTCTGGAATAACATTATTTTATTATTTCTTCCTAAAGTTTTTTTTCATCTTGCTTTTGCATATGAACACACACACGCGCGCGCGCGCACACACGCACATACACACACGCACGCGCACACACACGTACGCACATACACACACGCGCACACACACACACGTACGCACATACACACACGCGCACATACACACATGCACACACACACATGCGCACACACGCGCACACACACACACACTTGTGGCTTCCATCTTTACCTCAGTGAGCAGCATTTTATGCATTTCGAGGGCCACAAAAATGACACCTTCCGTTTACACATGATTGAGGCTATTGTGCTTGTGTGATTGGCTTATTATATTCACCTGGGTCATGGTGCTGTGTTATTGCTTCTGGGAATATGCATTTTGGAAAAAGCATTAGCATCTTTCTCTGTTTAATCTTTTTTATATCCATTTGCAGGCACACATCCTGTCTGTGTGTGTCTTCGTCCTGCCCGCTGCCACCTGCACTGTTTACTGGAGTATAGGATACTGAGCACACATATCTCACTGCTTCTTTGACCAGATCTTCCAGGAAAAGGACAAGCTGTAGGTACAAATCCAGCCTCAGTTCTGCTGTGTTATTGAAACTATGCTATTGAAATGAACTAGTAAGTTAGCAGAAAAACAAAGGGGCTGAGAATGTATTTTCTCAGCTGGCTATTAGAACAATGGAGAAAATCAAAGGATTATAGCTGGTATCACTGTTAATGTAAAATCCTGTTGTTCAGAAGAAAACACTCCATCGCTGGCTGAATTCCATTACCAGGCCCCGTATGGACCAGAGAGAGGCCGCTGTCCACGGCCCCCGCCGGGCCGGGCTAAATGGGACCTGGCAGGGCTCCTCTCTCTCAGCGACACTAGCAGAAAATCATGTTTGTGATGTTTCCCCCTGGCTGGTCATATTGCTCTTGGGCCAAAATGAAAAGGTGGTCCTGACATCGCGCACGCTCCTCCTGTAGGGAAAATAAACTTTTGCTCCCTCTCCCTCTTGCTGTAGCACAGAGCTATTTACAACGTTGATGGTGGCAAGGCACGAGAGTGGTGAAAATGCTCGTAATGGATCCAACATCACAATATTTGTCTCCAAGAAGCCCCTTGGCACTCTGAAAATGGGCTCTGTGTCATCTCAGCGCAAGAAATAAATGTGACAAATATGGAATTCCTCTCCTCATAAAATGCTCTTCAGATTCCAGTTAGCATCCACATGTATCCTATTTCAAACACGACAGAATGGACTTTTCCTGAAGCACCAACAACAATACAGGGTTTGTACTGATATCTCCCACCGACCCTGGTTATGCTGCAAGCACACCTCACTACAGCCTGCGATGCAGTCCAGATCCTGGCAGCAGTTCCTTGTTCACCAGTCATATGTTCCTCCTTCTCCACATGACTTCATCTGTATATAGCCAACAGGTGTTGCTGTGGTTAAGAACATGGACCTGTATAACAAAACCTAAACTGCAGTAGAAGCTTTTCATTACAATACAAAGAACTTGAGGGCAGGCATTATGGCAAAAACAAAAGGGGTTTATTGAGGTTACTGGGCATAAACAAGATCATGGATCAAAACAGGAGGATTAAAGCAGGCAACATCAATGGCTGGTCATGTTTCATTGCTCTTTGTACAGGTATGACACTGCTGATGACAATAAAGTAACCTTGAACCTTGAAAATACAAGTGTAAATAAAGTAGATTAGTATGAACAGGCATTAACTATAAAATAAACTACACAGAGTTAAAAACAACTAACATTCAGCCATACATGACAGCATCTTGCATCCAGGTGTACTTTCCTGATCTGCTGGTCCTTGCAAATTTTAGGTCCTCTATTGTATTGAGACCAGGTGACTGCAAACGCCTTTTGAGTGCAGTGAATTCATTGTCATACTCAAGAAACCAGTCTGAGATGATATGAGCTTTGGGAGTTATTTTGGGAGTTTGGCAAGTTATCCAGCTGGAAGTAACCATTAGAAGCTGGGTACACTGGGATCATAAAGGGAAATATGTAGTTAACAACAATACTCAGGTAGGCTATACCATGTAAGCCATGCTCAGTTGGTACTAAGGGGTTCATAGTGTGCCAGAAAAATATCCCGCACACCATTACAGCACTACCAGGGGAATTGTTGATACAAGGCAGGATGGGTCCTTCATGTCGTTTATGCCAAATTCTGGCTGTACTATTTCAAAATTGCAGCAGAAATATAGACTCTTCTGGCCAAGCAAAGTTTTTTCACTCTTCAATTGTCTAATGTTTGTGAGCCTGTGCCCACTGAACTTCAGTGTCCCATTCCTAGTGGACAGAAGTGGCACCCAGTGTAGTCTTCTGCTGTTGTAACCCATCTAGATTAGGGTTTGATGCGTTGTGTGTTCAGAGATGCTCTTCGGCATAACCTGGTTGTAACAAGTGAATTTTTGAGTTGTGTTTGAGTATTTAGGTTGATTGTCTTTCTATCAGCTTGAACCAGTCTGACCATTCTTCTCTAACCTCTACCATCAACATGGTTTAGATGATGCTGAACCAATCCAGGTTAAACACAAGGGCAAGGGTACAAGAGGAATACCTTGTGCCTTTCAATGCCCTGATAGGTCTTTCTTTATACTAGAAAACATCATTATAGTATGTCAACATGTGATAAAGAATGACAAGCATCCAGGGGGTAAACACCATTGTCTAAATGGGTAAATACTATCATCTACAGGGGGTAAACATTGTCAATTTCAGGGGACAAACACTGTCATCTACAGGGGACAAATACTGTCATATAAAGGGGACAAACATCGCCATCTGTAGGGGGTAAACCCTGTCATCTACTGAGGGTAAACTCTGTCGTCTACTGGGGGCAAACATTGTCATCTACAGTGGACAAATATTGTCATCTACTGGGAGCAAACACTATCATCTACTGGGGGCAAACACTATCATCTACAGGGGACAAACAATGTCATCTACAGGGTGTAAATCCTGTCATCCACACGGGGTAAACGCTGTGATCTACCAGGGTAAACACTTTCATCTGCAGGGGTAAACACTTCAATATTCCGGGGGTATGCACCAAAGGGAGTCAGTGTCACTGGTCATAAAAGCCACAGGGGGTAAATTCCATAGGGCAAGCATATCATGTTATAAAGACTGTCCAGCCGAGTCAGATGACATTCATGACTTTGACTCTCACCCCAACCTGTGGTCAGTCCACATGGTCGCCCTGGCCGGCCTGGTTGGCATATCCATTATTATCCACGGTCCATCACTAAGGAGACGTTTGCCTTTATGTGGACAAACACCCTCCAGCCAGCCATCCTACAGATGGGCAGTTCATGGCTCTTTTTAACTTTCTTTTCTATAATTTAACACTTGCTAGAAAGCGATTCATTTATTCACACAAAGCTGTCTTCATTGACTGCTAAGACAAAAACCAATAGTATGCAGTCAGAATGGAATCCACCCTTCCCTGCAGTGCTCAGGTCATTAACAACAAGTGTCTGTCATAAGGTCCACTTCATTGTCAGCTTGCTTCTATATAATGTGTGATAAAATTTTATAACCTTCTGCATACACATCTGTGTTTTCTATGAAATGTGTGATCAAACTTTAAAACACGACAGTGGCCCTGGCCTAAACATTTAGGAACTTCAAACTGTCTGTTTAACAGGGAAATGAATACTACTTTATATTACATTCATCCATCTATTTTCTGACTGCTGTTCTTGGTCTTATTCGTAATACAGAAAAAACTATTTGTGTGACACTGCACTGCAAGCATAAAATAATGATGGATCATTGTTTCATTGCAGAGATCCACTCTTGATTTTTCTGCCTGACATCTGCCATCTGAACAGTCCAATCATCACTGAAAAATAAATTATTAAGCTTATTTATTTGGCATAACAAAATATTAGTGGCTTTTTTAAACATTCTTTCAATATGATACTGAGTTACCACTTTTCAACATGATACTAATTTTATCTTAGTATTCACTTGCATTTTGGTAAACTTGTTGACAGTTTTTGTTTTTAGATTTTTATAATCACCAGGGCCTCTCACTGAACCGGAGTGGACAAGCAACAGCAAAACTGGGGCCCTTCAATGGGTAGGAATAATCAGGTAGTAGAAAAGCTAAGGGTCCATTGGACAGGAAAGGACAGACTGCAGAAAAGCTGAGACCCCTCACTGGACAGGAGAGGGCAGACTGCCGTAAAGCTGGGACCCCTCATTGGACTGGAAAGGGCAGACTGCAGTAAAGCTAAGACCCCTCATTGGACAGGAGGGGGCAGACCGCAGTAAAGCTGAGACCCCTCATTGGACAGGAGAGGGCAGACTACAGTAAAGCTGAGACCCCTCATTGGATAGGAAAGGGCAGAACGCAGTAAAGCTAGGACCCCTAATTGGACAGCAGTTTGCAGACAGATGCAATACTTTTTGTTTTTCAGGTTGAATTCCTAAAAATTCCCGACACTGCATTCGTGCCATGCAGTCTGTGGGGACTCGCCTTCCAGTTGGCAGCGAGTCGACCCACACGAGCAGAGCAGCTTTAACGAGGTTGCAGCTAACCGATTAAAGTAGCATACTCTGAAACTAAGAGCAGGAGAAAAACATCAAGACACAGCAGATACAGATAGTTATAAGTTCTATTCATATTTTGCTTTTTACTTTCTTGCTTTTATTTGTTATTTCTGGGAGCTTTTGTGCTGTATTTCCTGTTGTTTACCCCATGTTTATTTCCTTCTTTCCCTTGTTATGAACTTCCCTACATCTAGTCATGTATGTGTACTCTTATTTATTGGGTGCATTTAATGATGCATGAACCAATATGCAATTAGCTTACAGTGAATCGCTTGTGTTCCTTACCAAAGCGCTAATTACCCCGCACTTTCTGAACAAGACCTGCTCCATTGCGTGTTGTCGGTTGTGGTGGCTTGCCTTCCTCCGCATAACAGATGTTGCAGGGCGCCCATCTAAGCAAAAAAACGGGCTACAGAAAGCAGACAGCATGCCTTGAAGGAAAAACAGGCATTTTATACTTCACAGTTTCCTTTTTTTCTCTTCATCTGCAATCTGTTCCTGCACAATACATTAACATTGCCATTTGTTTCATTCTCTGTCTCCATGGTAACAAATGATCGGTTTCTGGTTGAATGTTATCAATATGCTTTGAGTAACAACAGTTTATATAATACATAAATATATATAGTGCTTATATAAATATAGGTTTTGCCATAGAATATATATAATTTATATCCGTATCATGCTGATAATAAATTCAGAAGTTTATCTTGGTCATGAAAAAATTCAGCACCGCGGACAGCTACTCGATAGTCCGGCCAGCTCAGGACCCTCGGGCGAGCACGGGGTCAGCCGAGGGAGAGCTCCCAGATCAAGGTTCAGGTGGTTTTGCATTGGTACCGTGTTCCCACCATAAAACAAGAGGGCAAAAGTGACGCTGGCTCATTTACTCTAAGGAAAATGAAACATATTTCTTGGAATGTGTGCTATGGGTAGGAGTTGGTGAAATTCATATTCGCTGTGAAGAGCAGAACGTCAGTTGAAATTTGTGCTGCTGTTGTTTTTTCATTACCTTTCTTATTTAATCCTGTAACTTGAGCGCCCCAGGATGTATCTAGTCAGAAAGCGAAATGAGTTTGCTATCTGGAATGACCTCTCACAAGCTGTAAGGCTGATTTACATAATTTGCTAATTAACAGCTAAAGTTAGAGCTTCCTCTCCATCCCCCGACCAAAGCTTTGTTTTCTGTTTTAATCTCTTACATATTCCGGCGATAGCTACCTGGCTGTAACGCAAGCCCCTCCAGCACTCAAAGCCCATGCCTTCCCTGACAGCTCCGAAGTCCCAGAACTTCACGTGCTCTGTGCGCCCATCCGTGTCCAGGCATCGCTTGGGATGACTGCAACGATGATGTAAAGTAATTATTTAGGACACCGGCTTCCGTGGTGCCTCTTGCTGACAATACCCCGTGGGTCTGTTTGCTTTGACGGTCTTAATTAAACACAGGTTTGCATTAAAATTTAATGTAAGTGGATGCTATTCTGGAATTGGAGCCTGTAGGTATGAATGGCAGGAGAAATACAATGTAATTGGAAAAGGAAGAGAAAGCTCTATTGTAATTGCTAGTGCATTATTCGGCACAGCTTGGCAGGCAGCCTGGTACTGGAGAATGCTTTTTTCCCTTTCTTTGTCTGTAATTACCTTCCCTCTTTTTGGAACGACCAGTATTAGACGATGATTTCCAGCACACTCCTGGCAGGAGTGTGAGTCGATAAATTCAGGAGTCTTTTTTTCCACCTTCAGATGTACGGTATTTCCTGACCATCAAGCTTTACCCCGTTTACCTTCGCAATATTGCAGCAATGCCCTGACCAAGGTTATTTTGGGGGGGGGGAGTTAATTTTCTCCATTAAACCAGAAAGTGTGGAGTAGGCCTGCTCTTTGTATTCTGGGGCGGGGGGATTCAATCTGTTGGTCAGTCCGAGGGGGCCCATCACTGCACCGCCTTCTTTTGCTTTATGCAGCCCCCACCCCCACCATGACCATGTGACATGAAAATAGTTGCAGAAGGTCAACGGAAGGCCAGCCTGGACCCAGAGAAGTATGGAACGCTGACAGTAGCAGAAACTTTCAGTCCACCAGTGAAATAGGACTTTAGGTTTTTAATACATAAATGGATGCCAGACTAAAGTTGAAGCAGCAATCTGGCCCCATCCAGTGTCACATCTTGCTTTACATTCCAACTCTCCCTATAAGAGATACAACATGCTGATTTCTTGACTCCCTGAGTACAAAAATACAGCATTTTTGCTGGTCTCTGAAAACACCTCTTCCCTTTACCCAGTGAAGGGCACAACCTGCTGTCTGGGGCAGCTTATACCTCAGGCTGTAATGTCGGCATGGAAAAAGCATGTCAGGTTTGCTTGGACACCTGAGTAAAGCTGAAATGTCCAAAGCAAGCTACCCATCTACAGTGCATGGTTTTATGGCCGATCATCCCTGACAGCACTGGAGAGCATGTTGCAGATAACCAAAGGTATGAGGGATCGCTGACTCAACCAGACTGGAGTGCAGAGCATCGGAATACCAGGAACCAGAAATGGGGCAAGCGACATGGTGGTTCAGTGGTTAGCACTATTCCCTCGCATCTCTGGTACCAGGATTCAAGTCTCTGCCCTGGCTCCATGGACTGTGCATGTTCTCCCCGTGTCGTCGTGGGGTTTCCTCCGGGTACTCCAGTTTACCCCCACAGTCCAAAAAAACATGCTGAGGCTGATTGGAGTTGCCAAATTGTCCGTAGGTGTGCATGTGTGAGTGCTTGGTGTGCGAGTGTGTCCTGCGATGGGCTGGCCCCCCATCCAGGGTTGTTCTCTGCCTCGTGCCCATTGCTTCCGGGATAGGCTCCGGACCCCCCGGGACCCAATAAGGTAAGCGGTTTGGAAAATGGATAGATGGATGGATGGTTAACATATTGTCCATAAGTGTGGATGTGTGTATGAATGGTGTCTGTCTGCCTTGCGTTGGGTTGGTGCCCCATCCTGGGTTGATCGCTCTTTGGCGCCCATATCTTCCAGGAGAAGTTCTAGACCATCAGGACCCAGCATAGGACAGATGGGTAAGGAAATCAGATAGAAGGAAATGGGTCTGAGATGCAAAAACAAGATAACCAAAACAAACCTAAAGCAGGACCCCAATACAAAAAAAGACAAATGAAACCCAGAAGTGAAAATGCAGAAACCAGACTCCCAAACCAAACTGAGCACTGAGCTTTACGCTGGGAGACTAATGGTGATGCATAGACCCAGGTCACGGCACTGAATATGTGTGACATAAGATATTAACAACATGGGTGTGTGTTGACCATTTGTCTTGGATTTCCACAATCATTGTAACAGAAGGAACTGAGAAATCTTATCGCAAAAAATCCCACGTATATAACCTTGTAATTATATTAATAACACTATTAACCATAACATACAGTATGAGAGTGAAACAATACGATATGGCTTCATTCTCCATGGTGACATTAGCTTATTAAACGCACCAATTAATGAATAAACATAAATAATTAAGATGGATTTCATAGGGAACCGTAAATGTCAGTGATTTTAGTTGGTTTTAATTAGTGGAGCCTGACTTATTAGAGTAACCGGACGGAATTCATTAATATAAATACACCTATTAACAAACGTCGACTATTAACAGACCGCACAGCAATATTATAATGCAGAGTGAGGGGTCGGATCGGGCAATTTCCTATTTGGCTATTGTCTTTTGATTAATTAAATTGAAAAAGTTATACGTAATTGAGATTTCAATTTTGGCATAGCATGTTCTATATTATGCTAGGGAAAAAATATTACACACAAACAAGCGCGTGAGCCCGTGCATGGATTATGTTTATATTACATTGTGGGGACCAAATGTCCCCACAATGTGATAAAAACCAGTTATTTTGATGTTCCGGAGACCATTTTTCTGCTCCCCACAAAGATCTATAAATGCAATCAAAAAAACAAAAATGCAAAAAGTCTGGTAGATGGTTATACTTCAGGGTAAGGTTAGGGCTGGGTAGAGGTTAAGGTCGTCGTGTTGGTGTTTGAGTTTTCCTCACAAAGATATTGTGAGGATATAAATCTCTCTCTCTCTCTCTTTCTCTCTCTTTGTCTGTGTGTGTATAGGATTTTATAGCTTATACGATGCGCGATCTGCATGTCTTGTTGCAAAAGCCACTTGTTTATCTGTGTAAGATTGCCAAGGTTAATCAGATTCAAGCCTCACGTGTCATTTGCGTATTGATTCTGCTCGGTTGTCACCCGCTGTAATTTTAATACGGGACAAGATAATTTGATGGTTTAATATTCGCCCTATTTAATATTATTAATATTATCACTATCATAAAAATAATAATGTCATTAATACGGAGTATGCGATTCAAGGGCTCGTGTCTGTGTGTGTGTGTGTGTGTGTGTGTGTGTGTGTGTGTGTGTGTGTGTGTAAAGACGGCGCCATACATAAGCCTATGTATACACACACCACCTATATTGGTTCACGTTAAAACGTCGCACTGCAGGTTTGAAATTATATTTATTTTGTATGTAAACATCACACAGTTTATTACTTGCTTCCCACACACTTCCCCACCAATATGATGGAAGATTTTCTCCGACTGAAATTTTGTCTGTTGCTGTTTTGAAAAGTAATATTAAAAACTGGGAATCAGACCGATCACAATGCATCCATAAGTCGGCTTTGAGTGTTTGCTCGTCATTCAGGACTCGCATGCATTTGCAGTTCTTTATAGATAACTTAAATTATACTGTCATAAAACCGCTTAAAGCCCTCGCGACACTTGTGACCTGTGTCGTTATCGGCGCAGAATGGAAAGGTGCCGCGGGTGAGAATTAGTTAAGAGTAGGTACGAAACCAGGTTTATCGTAATATCTTTCGGCGTGCTAGAGTGCATGTTTTCATTTGCAGTTTTATTCTTTAAGCACTCCTATGTCGGCAGTTGACGAGCCCCTGGGTGTGTGGGACCCAACCTCCCATTCGTGACACCACAACACACCGGTAATTAGATGCAGTAAAAACTTTATTCAATCTGCACGGTCCAAGTCATTCATCAGCCTGACAGCTTCTCGCCAGGGGCGCCGCACGCCTTCGTCGGTACCTCGGGAATCGAAACGTAAATGATTATTTTTCTTTATGATATAATGAACCTGGATCGGACGAAAAGCTGTCGTATCCGTTGCCTTTTTGACGTATACAGTATTCCATTTATTTTTCCGAAGCATGTGGCTGGGCTTCACTGATAATGGCTCACCTCCAATAAACGCATTCATGTCACCTTGGCGGCAAAGTATTCCGTTATCATCCTTAATACTTTATTATTAATTATTATTATTATTATTATGCTTTTATGAATGCAGCTGAAACGACTGAGGAAGCATCACTGGGCTTCCAAAATTCACTTCATCATTTATTTAAATTGCTAAATTAATTAACTAACAGTCGCTCGTCGTATGTTCAGTGACTGCGAGCTAATTAACAATAGGGGAAATTTTGAAGTGAGTTCTGTTTCATATAATTTGTTCACATTTCCACAGCTGCTATTAACCTAATATGCCAAGTCTAACTGGGAAAGGTCATATTCTGGTACGTAGTATGGAAAAACTGCTGAAGCGGTCTGAACAGATCGGAGTTCGTTATCAATTAAGAGAGCAGTTTGGTTGTTAATCGCCCGCATATGGAGCGTGTTTTAATTTTTAAGGACCCAATACGAATTGTTCAACTTTTCCATAAGCTTCAGTTTTCATGCATTTTCTTTTTATCTCCACAAAGCACTGCACTTTTGATAAAAAGTGGTTTAGGATAAAGGTCAGGTGGAAAACAAATAATTTAACGAATGGTGAAGTATTTTTTATGTAAGCAATGACCCCTTTGCCAAGGCACACGTTGCTCATCATTCAGCCTCCTAGAGCGGAAAATTTGAGACTGGAAGTTACAATATGCAACTGAACTATGAGCCCACTGTCCATAATCACTATCACCCAGCCAGGCGCGGAGGCAAGGGGTGGCCGGGGGGGGGCATGCCCCCCCCCCCGCCAAACCCCGGCCACCCTATTGGCCCCCCCTGGTCTGACCACAGCCATCCATGCAACCACCCACGCGACGCATATTTGGGCCACCCC
>JABFDZ020000138.1:23621452-23648341 GCA_019775955.2 Pollimyrus isidori | reverse complement strand
CATATTTGGGCCACCCCCAAAATGATCACATAATCATCCTGGCCACCCCACAGAAAATTTCCTGGCTCCGCCACTGCACCCAGCAAAGGATCACAGTGACACCCTGGAATTGGATATAGGATGCCTAGAAACAAACTTACTCACTCACAGAGTTACAAATTCTCCTGGATGTGTCAAGGAAAAACACACAGACAGCAGTAGGACATGCATCTTTAATGCATGGTCGAAATTAAATCCACGGACCTGGAGTTTTCAGGTCACAGTGCTACACACTAAGTCCCTGAAGCCCCCCAGGCCTGTTATGTAAAAAAAAAGATCAGTCCATAAAAGGAACAGACAGAATATACCATTTAATTCCACGACCAGATGAGGAAGGCCGTCTTCTCTTGGCCCCAAATGTTTTTTTAGTAAGTATTCTGTTTGTGTTATCTGTTTATCCAGAAGCATGATTTGTTTGATATCAGATCCATTAGGAACAGTAAATTATTGAACAGATTTGGCAGTCCATTTCATTAAGTTTGGTCTAATGTAGCACACCTGCATTCAAATGTTTCTGTCCTCAGAATTCCCTCTAGGATCTTATATCCCATGATTGACAATTCCTGACCCGAAACGTAAGCAGAAATGAAGCATACCCTGAGAGGCGGGGCTTCCCGGTGACAGCCAGTGAGAAGCCGGCAGGGGTGACAATGATATATGGCTGTGAAATTACTCTGGATGCTCCGTCAGGCGCACGTCGCAGCTGGGGTGGCACTATAAAACGCTCCAGCGGGGATGATTGCGATTTGAGCTGCGTTTTCCATTTCACAAAGCTGGGCCGATTGGCCATAAACAGCCCCAAACTGTCCCCAATCGCACCCTCCACCCTTCCCACGGCTCCTCCGGACGACATGCGCGTTTCTCTTTCCCGTCCTTAAAAGAAACAAGATCTCAATTTCACAATTTCCTTCGGTGCGACAAAAAATGCTCTTTGTGGAGGCTGCACTGGGTGGGGGGTTGGACTGGGTCATCATGGCGAAGTGGGACTTAACCGTGTCTGATCCCACATGGTCACAATGAATCTGTGCAGTAATGTGAATCGACGTGGCAATCATCGATAATTTCTCATTTTTCTTACAAGCTGGGAACTATGTAAAATCAGTGCCAATCTCATCAATCATTAATTATAGATCAGCCCAAGGTCCAAGTCCTTTTAAACCAGTGCATTTTTGTTTGCGGAGGATGTATGAGCAGATAACGGCAAAAAATTGGCAAGAAAAACATACAGCCAAAACCCTGGGGCCATATTTAGTTTTTAATAAGCCGTGCAGACATTTAGGCCATTAAATCAGAATTTTTTCTTTATAAATGCTACTTTACAGTTAACCTAATATATAAACTGTAACACGTGTCACTTTACGTTAAAAGACAGACTTGACTGAAGGGTGTATAGTACACGATGAAACAAGACAATGACGTGTTTTTAATGTCATACCTACTAAGTGAAACAGGACTACATAGAACCCACAGTTTATGGTAGTCAGGTTAACCTTCACTCTTCACAACAAGAGTTGAGTTCTGAAGCCAGAATATCAATTTATGGAGTGATTACGAATGAGATCCATTGTCTAAGTTTGTATTTAAGTTGAATTTGTAGGTAAGTCAGAAAAAATACAGTACATAATAATGTTAATTATACAGGAATAATAAAGGTAACTACATTCAGCTCTGCACTGTACCACAAGCTTATGAAACACTGAAGCCGGAAATGCTTTGCGTGTCAGAAAGTGGTGTGTGTATTCATTATTACGGACTGTCGTACTTAAACCAAATTTTCCTTATATCCTGCTTAATGGCAGTGCGTTTGAAAGACGATACATGATGCAGCTTATAAATACCAAAGGGACATTTTACAAACATCACAGGGACGTTACAAAACCTAACATACTATGAACCAGAAAAGGAAAAAAAAATTATCTCTGGGGGCCCCAAAAGGGCGTGGGCCCTTAGAATTGTCCCAACTTTCCCTCCCTTAGCGGCGCCCCTGTTGCTGATGCATGTATTTCAGTGTATGACAGCTACCAGTTTAGTCCATTCAGCCACATAGGAGTCACAGGGAAACACACTAAAAGCTAAGGACACGGGATGGTCACAGACACCTGCTGGCTAAACAGAGAACAAACATACCTAAGTGGGCAGGATGGGGACTGATCCTGATAGGACCAAATATGTTTCAATTAAATAATGGAAATAGATATTCAGGTTATATTGGCTTTAATTAGACTGGGAAAATAGCAAAAAATGAGGAAAGACAGTCAGTCTCCTTACACGTAAAAGACTCTAGCTCTCGTCTTTTACATTTTTACATTCAGACTCACGGTTAGGCTTTGTCTTTAATGCACTAGCAGACCAGCCCGATCACAGCGACAGATCTCTTTCTGGTTGCCTTTCGAATGAACGTAATATTCGTGCATTAATTCTGTGACATTTAATCACGAAAACAGCAGAAATTGGATTAGCTCTGCTACGGGTGAGACACTTCATTGTTCTACGTTCCATCGGCAAAACAGTATCTGTATACGAAAAAAATATATAGTGTACTGTAAATATTTAAAATCTAGTCAACAAAAATTTAGAGAGATTAAACAAAATTATGGGATAGAAAGTAACTGAAACAAAAATACCCAGTGCATAAAAAAATAGTTTCAGTCGGGTGATCGGGCGTCTACGCAGTAACTGAGGTCGCACGAATGCGCGGGAACGCTCATGGTTTTGTGCGGCAGCTTTATAAATTATCAGGCATCACTGAAACATTCACAGTTGCTCTCCATGAAAGCACTGTATCGTATTTCTCTATGTCTTGCCTTTATTATTTGTGTTCAATCTCCCCCCCCCCTCCACCTCCACCTCCACGTCCCGTGAAATGCGGTTTACTTTACTGCATCATCCAGCGATACTGAAAACTCGGGGTTCAACCAGCCCATCACTGAAGGGGGGGGTGAATGGGGGTGAAGTTATGGGGGACCGGATCGCAGCTGTTGAGCTGCAGAGATTGCATCAGTCGGGAGAGGAGCAAAAATCCTATCATACAAGTCAGCGAAGGAAGGAGAGACAGGAGCCAGATTCATAGGGGGTGGAGAGAGGGGTAAAATGACAGTTAATGAGTAGGACTCGGAGCCCAGAAAACACAAAGACAATTTGCAGCAGACGTGAAAAGAAAAGGAAAACTGGGAGAAGCACATATCGCCCCTATCTAAATCTTTAAGAATCGAGAGAAAGGTATTACCCATCGCGTTGCGCAAATGAGACATGACAGTGGATAGCTAATTTAAAACCGCCACATCTTCGGGCAGCAATCTTTAAGATAAACGGTGCAGATTTAGGCCAGACGATGGCTTAATTGGCTTTGTACAAAATATCCCGATCTTTGCTTTTAGAGATTTATCAAAACTGAAGTTAAATTATAGCAGTGTCACTCTTTTAAACACGTTCAGCACAATTTGGCATGTTTTTTATTACTTAATGTTATTATTTGCTTTGTATGAGACGCCATCTATAGGCCTATTTTAATTAAGTGTTGCTCAGTGTGTAAAACATAATATTTATGAATATGTTTAATGTAAGGCGTGGTATAGTTATAAAACAACAGAATTGCATGTATAATTTATTTACGCAGTCATACCTCCCAATAGATATATTTTACTATGTATACAATTACTTGTAATACGTTATAATATAATGCCTGACAATAATTTTTATAATAGTACCAGAACATACTTATAGCAGCCCCCCCTCCACACACATGCACGCACCAACACACACACCACAATCATCTGTATTAGGTCTCTCCGGTCTGAATCTCACTGTGGGAAATCTGGAGGATCCCACGGAACACCTGTGAGTTTACTGGTGGTACATGAGGCGTCCATCAGACATGTGACCAAGCCTTTGTAGCGCTCTCAGATGCGTGGAAAATCAGGGAAACATTTGGGAGATATTTCACTCACACCCAAACGCTCTTCTGCAGATGATAATTGCTATGTATCACCAAAGAAATAGAAACACTCTAAAAAGTCACACTTTTTAGTGCTAGTGTTTGAGTTTAATATTTGCAGACCAAAATGGAAGAGAGAGACTACTCAGAGCCAAGATGTTCCTTTAATGTCTGAATGAGTGGCTTTTATGGTGTTTTGAAACCTTATATTGTCATTTTCAGAATTGTATATTATTATCTCATGTCATTTACAATCAGTATACTCTTTTCACAGTTTTGTTCCACTTTTAACGGCAGCATTCGGATGACAGACCACCAAGCTCCTTAACCATTCTTCTGAAGCATGCTTCCAGACCATTTGAGAGACACAGACATTTCAACTTGCCTATCAAATTACAAGTAATGCAGGCTTCAAATTAGAACACTAGACACAGACAGAATGAGGACCTCTCTGAGGAGTTCCCACAGGTGATTAGAGAAGATGCTCTTCAGAATGTGGGGGTGTAGGATTATTGCGCCATAGTTAGTGAACCAAAAAGTCCAATCCGGGTGGGGTCTAACATTACCACGTTGATTAATCGCTAGCCTCATGTCCAGAGAGACCCCTGATAATGAATCCCTGCAGCTGGCCCCAATCAGAGCATCACAGAGTCAGAATTTAAATACGACCATCAAGGTTGATTAGGAAGACTGTTGGAGGGATATTTGGGGTCCCAAATTCCTATTTTAGCTGTTTCTTTGATGGTTAATAACCTGTTTCATTCTGTCAGTGGGTGTGCTTTTTTCTCTCTTCACCTCACATCCAGAAATTCCATCTAAGTCTTAAACCTTTAAAGGCCCCAGAATGACTTTAAAACTACAGAACAGGAATGTGCATGTCTGGGGACTGACATCTTCTGTGCAGACGAATCTCCATTTCACACCAAGTTTCAGGAAGTGACATCAAAGTGCAAAGTCACATGTCTGTCCCCCAACACTTCTTAGATTCATATCTGCTGGATTCCTTCATTTATACATTTTGATATCCGTCTCCCTGCCGACATAGTCTTTGGCAATTACTGAAGCATTAGTAAGCAGACATTCCATGATCTTGACAGTAAATGAGATTCCGTCGATAGTGAGGATCCCTTGTGAATTTTTAGGGTCACGGTGATTTGTACTTTATAGATGACTGAAAGGACAGGTGGCGCTTCCCAGTCACTCACATATCACGTTCAATAAAACATGATAAATATTAATTGTTAATGTTCATCTGTTTTAAATCCAATTCCTTATTTCCCTCCCCTCCTGCAAAAAATGGATGGATACAAAGAATCATTCTGGCAGACCAGAGGATTTGACCATCTGAAGACTGATGATCTTCTTTGAATAGAACAGTCAGACCAGCGCTCCAGATCAGGAGTGTTTCAATACCAAGAAAGCATATATCATACTTGTGTTCTAGGCAAGACCGATTTTGGTACCTTATCTCCCAAGAATTAACTTGGGGTACGGTGTGGGGGGGGCGACATGGGGCTAAGTGGGCTAAACCTGTGTGCCTGTATTCAGAAGGTCATCAGTTCAAATCCAGCCTCAGCACATCTGTGGGTTCTTGAGCAAGGTTCTTAACCTCCCTGGGTGCCCCAACAGGTGGCTGCCCTTCATGGCCAGCTTACCCTACAAAGAGCAAGTTGGGGGAGGAATAAAGACAGTTTCCCCACAGGGATCAATAAAGTATCAATTATTATTAATGAATCATGGGATTGGTCTCATTCAGTGAGAATGCAATCAATGCATCCTTGATATTTGGAGTGGGACTTCTGTTCTTGAGTATTGGAACTGGAAGATGATGTAAAACAAGAACACAAGTACGGTCAAGTACCCATAATGAGAAATCGCCTAAATCCAGAGTCTGTGGTGTTGGGAGTAACAGTGGTTTTAAGTAACAGCCCACCTCACCTTGCCTCTTAGAATATTCCCTATTTACCCTTCGAAAGCACCTGGACTATTACAACTTTGGCTGATTGTTCATTGATTTCTTTCGACTGGTCTCTACGTTCATCAAAGAGAACCTATACGTGCCTCAGGGCGCATATGACCTCCGTTGTCGGCAACACGGGTGCTGCCCTCATGTCGAGTTGCCAGCGGCTTAATGTGAGGCAGTCGCATGCCAGCATGCATTGACGGCTCGCTGCAGACAGTCTCTTCGCCAGCAGTCTCTTAGCCCTCTGGTGCCAGCCAGGTTACCACCGCGGCGCGTGATCGATACCAACTGCCGCTATACTCACCTTGTCTCCGTGAAGAACACGTCCTCCAAAAACACTCCCCCTTGCAAATCTGAAAAACGTTATCTCCCACCGGAGATAACGTTTCCCTGGTGTGTCCCCGTGAGGCTTTCCCCCGGCCAACTCCAGCAGCCATTGACAAACACGGTGCTTAATGGCGCCCCCATTTCTCCCTCCTCTTGCTTGATGGAAGAACCTCGCAGCTCTCCAGAGAAGGGAAAATCGATAATCTATTTTATGTAATCAGCCGGGTGTCACAGTAACCAGATAGGAGTAGATTAGGCAACGGTTATTTGACAAAGAAGCCTCCTCTTTCACTCTACCTCCCTCTGAGTTGTCAGGGAAACACTGCCACGGCAACTATTAGACTCTCTGGTATTTATTGCTTAATAAAATAGATTTTTTAATGAATTTCTGGTACCGTTTACCTTTTTCCCATTATCACCTACAGTCTAATTTCACCTCTCGAAACACAGTACCTGTAATCCATCAAAACAACAGCATTTTCTTTCCCAAAGTTTGGGCTACTCTCCTCATAACTTTTTTCATTCCAAAATTCTTTCGCCCTCAGATTGTGAAGTTTTGACTGCCTACTTGACACAGAAACGTTCAAGAACACCGCAGCCCCTGGCTGGTGTTTGTCCTCTGCGTTCTGTGTCGTCTTCCAAGTCCCGCGTCATTCAGCAGTCATGGAGTCTCGTTGATTAATTTATACAGTATAATCCGATTGTACAACAAATATAATTCACCTTCCATTATGCCTCATCCCTGGCGGCTGACTGACAGATTTATTTTTCCTTTTCTTTTTTCTTAATGGCTGCAGAAACTTGATTTAAAAAAAAAAACAAAACAACGCTATGTTTGAACTCTAGTTGTGTCTGTGGTCTTATGACTTTAATGTTGTTTGGACAGCCCTTGCTTTAGAATTGCATCGTTTTCACCGGAGTCCAGGAAAAGCTGGGCAGCTTCCCCCAGCAGTCCTGCCCGTCAGTGTATGTGTGCTGCCAGTCCTTATCCCCCATAAAATGTTACTGCAGTGCAATCTCCTTCATCACAAACACATTTGAATGCCTGTACTGTATCTGCAGATGTGGATGCTCCGAAAAAGATGATCGATAGCACGTTTATAAATGAGAAGATTATAAACCTCTTCCGGAGCTAGTTAAATCTATCCGCACGCAGTTTTTTCGGGCTTACCTCGATAAAGTGAAGATGCCCACTGTGATTGGCAAACCCAAGGCATCCCACCCTGACTGACAGGTTCTATTGATCAGAAGAGCTCCGGATCAGCAGCACGGGGGCCCGTGGGTCCACTTCCGAGCTGGCAGCCTGTTGGAGCACTGATGTCCTGGTTGGGCCCTGACTATAGCCACAGGTCCCCCGGGGGTGTGGTGCAGGTGTATGTGTGTGGACAGACTTGCATGATGAACATTTCGCTGTAGGTCGACCAGGAGGGGGGGGTAAATGTTTTGCACCTACTGTAAGGAGGGAGATATTGATCGAAGTCACATAATAATGACATTTAACGCCTCTGCAGTCATTTACCATGAAGCAGTGGGCTCCAAGTCCGCTCTTCCTTTGTCTTTTGTTTTTCTTGCAGCAGTTTTCTTCAGCCTGGGGAGGAATACTTGGAAACTGTGTTTGGGGGTGCTATTTTGAGGCCCTGAGGGCACGAGGACATATATTACTTTCAACTGAAGCGAGGTTAGGTTGGCTGAGGGTCTCAGCCTGTTGTGTTCCTGCTGATGTTGGCAAGACTCAATGCCGTACACTTTGCCAGCACGCAGAATGCATGAGAGGAGGCCAGCTGACCAAAGGTGTAATCAACGGTTAACTTTCTTCTGCAAAACACCGGACTCAGTGGGACCGCGGAAGAGTTTGGATCCCATTAGCCTTAAGGGTGCCCTTATTGATTCCAGGAATGAGACCACTCTCATCCTGGCGATAAGATCGCCGCTCACTTGAGGTCCCAACACATGCACACCCTTCCTATGCTCCCTGTTCTCTGTTAAAAATGGAAATATCTCCAATGATCTGGGTACTTCGGATGCCCCTTTTGGAGATCGTTTTATTGATCCAACTCCCACCACAGGTTGCAGCCATATGACTTGGCAGTTGTTGGTCTTCAAACATCAATCCGAAAGAAACTTTAATGCATATGTAGCACATAATTCAACTTTCTCATACTTTGACTTAAAAGAACAATTAAACAAACAACACTCTCACACGCTGAATGTTTCCATACAAATTACAATAAAAGATTCTGTGTGAAGAAAAAGCATAATTTGCTTTTAACTTCCAGAGCCTGATAGGAGAGACGATAAGGCATTAAAAGGATTTAATGAGGCAAGAAGGACTTATCCATTATAGGAGGGTTTTGAATATCATTCAGTGGGGAAAAAAAAAAAACTTTATGCAGAACAACAGTTGTGATGTTGCCATAGCAACGGTTGTGGATAAAGGCCCGCTAATTAAATTGAAAGCAGACTGCATGAGGGGTGAGTGTTTCTTCCCTCTGTTTCTCAAAATAAGTTGATTAAAAACAGGAAATGGCTGCATGGTTTCTGACTGAGCAGGCTGAGCGGTTGACCATGAGACAGACTGGGATGGATGTTTCTAGTGCTTTCTTCTTACTCAGTACCCTGGCCTGGCTGCACAGAGCCTCCCTGCCAGGTCCCTTTCACTCACCCGCCTGCGGATCACGATAGTTTGTTTTACTAACAAAGTGATGGCCTATGAAGGTGGGGTTTTTAATATAGGCAGGCCATTGGTTTGTAATGAGACTTGATTGAACAAAAGGCTCTATAGGGGAGCAGACAGTGACGGTACTAGGGTACCATCTTGGGGAGGGCATTTGGGCATGTTAGGTGGGTACCAGTGTTGGAATTGTGTCATAAGACTTTAGGGTGCCGATTGGCGGGAGGAGTTGGGGGGCAGGTGACGGTTTAATAAAATCACTTTTGGTCGGTTAAATTTGTTCCTTCTATGTTGGGTGGGCAGATGATGCGTTTAAGTGGGCACTGCCATAGCCACACCCCTGAGAGGGGATAACAGTACACCTTACCCACCCCCATTCTCAAAACATAAACGAGCAGCCAGGGCTTCATAGTGGTATACACATCCCACCAGCCAATCACGACACTCCTGAGCTAAACACAGGCTATCAGTGTGGTGTTGTCAGCGTGTATCTATCTATTTCCTTATTTTTGTTTTGATGGTGTTATCTTGTGGATTTGGTCTGGTCTGGCACCACATGGTGACACGGCCCCCTTCGGATTTTTCATATGGCTTATTATGTGGATGATTGGCAAAGTAAGTAGAATGCAGGACCTCGGAGTTCCCGTCGTGGTCGGCAGACAGAGCCGCATGGCGCCGGAAAGCGACACAGACCAGCTTCTTGGTGCTCACTGCCCTCCTGAGGGAAAGGAAAACAAACGCTGTTCAATTAGGCCTCAGCTGGACTGGAAACCTTGAGCACACTGGGAGAGGCAGATGCGGGAAGCCCAGGTATTCACTAAGTGCCATATCTGCACCGAGCTTGTATCAGTTGCTAAGCACTGACCCAGACCAGACCCGACCCTGTAGCCTGAAGAGAGTGGAATTGAAGGGCAGTGGGTCCAGAAAGTCAGAGTTTCCTGTCGGAGCATACCTTACGTTCCCATGGAAACCTGATTAGGAAGGGCTTTGCACGGATGAGGACGGGATGGCATTCCATAACATACGGCAGCTGAGCTAGGAAACAGATTATAAGATTATAATGTGAATAGCAGCAGATCTGCTTCCCTTCTGTCAGATCCAAGCAAATTTTGCGATAAACAACAACTCCCAGGATGCAACAGAAGTAAAAAATTCCAGACCTGTCCCCAATGCATGTAAAGCTAGACATAAAATTTGTATCAAACCTGTTTAAGTATTTACCCCCCAGGTTTTCTGCATACTATCAATACCTACACCATCAAAGAAAATAGGAGAGGGTTCCCTGACAAACAGGGGCCACTGACCACATCAATGCACAGCTACACCCCACCACCCCCCCCCAAAACCCACAGTCCCTCCTGAAGCCATCTCCCTCCATGTGGTCTGAAGATACGAGAATCAAGCCTTTAATCTTCTGGTGGAAATGGAAATATTGTGACAGGAGAAGAGCGAGCGGGGGGGAGGTGTATGTCTTAGCTGAAGGCCTCGAGCCAGCGGGGATCAACTGCCTGTAATAACAAAGACAGTATGAGGGGCTCGACGCAGAGGAGTTCCCTTTCTTCTCCCTTTCTGCTTCATCGTCAGAAGCCTGGACTCAGCCCTCCAAAGGCAGCTCTTATTGGCTGGGCTCAGCGCAACACTGCTGCTTATCCCTGATCCTCACAGCACTCCTGCTTGTGCGTATTACACTGTGCCCTATAAATGAATAATAAGATTAACGTTCTTGTTTCTTTTAGCACTCCACATCATTGCACAATAACAACAAAGGGCCGGTGGGATCTTTTGGATGAGAAGGAACCCAAACTATCTGCACACACGGAAATCCACTATCGAAGAGCCTATGAGGGTTTACCAGAAAAGAGATGGCATGGATACTTCATCAGTGACTGACACTCCAAGGTAACCCTATCTTCATAGGTTTCTACGCTTTGTTTTTCCCATGATGCTGGTGCAATCATGTAACAGGCATGTCCAGGACCCCAACCCTCAGACGAAAAGGCCCTTTCTAATGCCTGCTTACTAATGTCACAACACAGATTTAAATTCAGGTCCACTAATGGTCCACTTTAATCAAGCCTGTATTGTGCTGTGTTTTTCACAGCCGGTCAAACGGTCCCTCTAAACGGCACCAATAGGCACCTGACAAATGACTGGCTCTCTTTTATGCCCGTTGGCTACACTAGGAACTGGCCAGTCTTTTCACACTCTGCCCTTCCTCTCTCCCGTAATCAGATCCAGTTTGTTCTCTGCTGCCGGCATTTAGAATTTCACACCTGCCAATCAGCACACCGCCAGCTCGAACCCACCGCGCACATCGCCAAAAATCTATTACCGTTTTTATTGCCGCCGCCGTTGGTCCGAGCGTTCCTGCATAATTCGAGCCTGGCCCTGGCAGGTTGCTCGGTGACAGGGAATATAAATAAAATTTAGTCCTCTGCGATGCCACTGCGTGGGAGAAAATCAGGTCCGGATGTGATAAATCCTGACAAATCTGTCGGACGGTTCAGACTAAATCAGATGAGATGGGAGGAGGGGTTTCTGTGGCACTTGTGTCTTGGCTAGCTGCTAGCGTAAAGAGGCTGGAACCAGGAGATCTCCAGGTTCCATTTGCTTTGGGGGCAAGCAACAGGTCCTATTTAAGCAGTCAGCAGACCTTGAATCTGACATTCTTGCTATGTGTTCAATAGTGAGCACAGACCATGGTGTGGATGCATCTCTGGGTTTGTGTGTGCAGTACATAGCATTAAAGTTCACAAAGGGTGACTGATTTCTCCTGTCAGCCAAATGCACGGGATGTTCACCTCATGGGGGAATCCTCATAACCGGCACCTGGCCAGAAATGCACTATGTGAGAATATTGAGCAGATCAGTGGCCAGTCAACTCAGCTCCACCCCAATGGTTCAATAGTCAGAGCTGTTGGTCAGTATTTCTCATGACAGCCGTGGGAAAAAGTCCTTTGTGTCTAGCTGTCTAGAGTGGGACCTTTCTAAAGAAGTTCTCTTTTTCCTTTCCTCCCCATGCCATCGTTCAACTGGAGGTCATGCCAAGGCGATGATCTCACAGAAGAGAACAGCTGCCACACATGACCATTACCCAGAGGGGTGTCACAGAGGACAGCCAGCACATGTGTGTAAGGGACCAGTGTGTCACCTCATACTGAAAGGGTCAAGGAAGCGGAAAGCAAAAACAGGCCTTTTCATCTCACATGATGATGTCTTCATCTGATCCGGGATTATGACTTCAAAGAAGACCCTGACTTTCAGAATGACCTAGGAGCAGCTGACGGGCACATTTGTGAGCACGCTCTGTGGGGCTTTCACAGTCACCATGCTTCTTCAAGGCCCACATCATGCTCCCTGTCTACAGTCTGACAGGAGATTCTCCCCATTGAGAGTTTTTGGTTTGATGGGCGCGGCCTCAGGATTCCACAGTGGTCTTTATCCAGCACCACCAAGACATCATACCTCTCCTATACACCCCTCGCCACCCCACGCACACATATGCCCCTGTGGGATCCTCCCAGCTGTTTGCAGAAGAAAAGGCGTCATTAAACAAACATGATTTGAGTTTTTTCTACAGCCCCTCGATAGAGTTCGACTTTTTTAATGCAAGAGAGATAAAGCAGCGATCTTATCAGTCGTCCCCGTCCCCCACACACACACACACACACCGGCCATATGGTCTAATTTCCCCTGAGCCTCCACTATAGGCAGGCCGTAACAATATCAGAGTTCAATTATTTCTGGAGGAATTGACGACGTGAAGCACATAACCATATTGACAAGGCAGTACAGCTCCACTTAAGCAGCTCAGCACCAGCTGCCTTTGGCCGTACATTATTGTTTTTGCCAGTACGGTTCGCCGGATTACTTCCACCATCTTTACCAAAGCGACATTTGCATGCGTCCATAACGAGGAGGTCCAACAAATTGGAAAATGCATCGAACTGAGGACAGTTCCTCAGGTCCTGCTTCACTGAATGAGAAACAATCAGAAATGCAAAACGCCACCGCACCCCACCCCCCTGCACCCTGACAGCCAATCATGTATGATTACACCTTACGTACTTGTCGTCGCTTTTGATGTTCATTCTCCACCTAAGCTGTACACACTAATGCTGTGTAGATTTATGACACACTCAGACAGGGCCGTTTGATCTGCGTGTAATTGTTTTACACATCCAGTTGATGTTGATCAAATCTGAAGATAAAATCTTCATTAATCTTAAGGTGTTGATAAGTGGTTTTGCTTCTTTTAACTGTTATTAAAATGCATTAGAGAGTGTTTTGTCATTATTCCCCCTGTCTAATGCCCTGTGCATCTTGGGATAGTTTTTATTTTACACATAAAAATGGCTGCGTGTTTAATTTCCTCTCTTCCCTTCCTCCCGGCACAAAAAGCAGAGGGCAGAATCAAAGCCCATACTGTGGGCGGAGGTGGTGTTGGGGGGGGCGGGTTATCGGCCCAGAACCAGCCACCCAGCACACGAACAATGCCTGTGAGCCGGGTCTCAGAGGGACAATCAGTCAGTAGGGCCCAGATGTGGAGAAAAAAAAACAGATTTATTTCCGAAGTGAACAATAGTTCTGAGCGAAATGTGTTTCCCAGACCAGGCATTGCACAGCACAACTGAAAAGAAGTGAATACGGCTATTAACCAGCGTGTGTGTGGGGAAATAATACAGCCAAGGCCTGGGGCTCTCGCCATCTCACAGAGGACATTCTTTGGGTCTTATTCTTTTATTTTGGGCCTTCCTTAGTCACTAGATACTCTCTAAAGACACTCAACACCCACCACCAGCCATTCAGTAGAGCTGTGTCACATTTTTGCTGTGAAGCGTTTGAAATAAATATTCCAAAAGATCGAAATGGCAAATACCTGGTCAAGGTATCGCAGGAAAATTTCATAGTTCATATTCAGTTCATATTATGACCATGGTGTGGCGCCAGTACAATTTTTTTTTTACAAGTATCACACACTTAACAAACGAGTAAGTAAACGAAAAATATGGTGTGTGCAAGTCAAAATGGGCTAGGAAGGTTCTCTAAACATCAGGAGCAGTTATGTTATGCAGAAATCAAATATTTGCATTTTTTCAATGTCATATATTAGAATATGAACTGCTGCAGCTGAAGTTACAAGCGTGCTTCAGAGTTTTTAATTTTGGTTTTACGGGGATGTCTGAGCTGCAGGGAGACCCAGTGCCCACAGCATCGAGCTAATGCATCCCGATTGGCCTGGTTTAGCCTAATTAACACAATAGGGTTTAAATAGGGTCAGCGTATCAGATATGGGAGGAGTATAGATTGAAGCACGGACGAATCATGGTATCTTGAGATTTTCATGTTCTTCCCTGCTGTCCTGCTGATGTGCTAAACCTTGTACATACTGTAAGCGGCGCAGGTCTGCCAAATCACCTTTCTATTAGCGCGGGTTTTCAGAATCAGCTTTCTGAGCCGTGAAATTTCAACATCCGTGACATCATTTCCAGCAGTCTCTCAACGGCTGAGTCCACAGACTATCGAGTGTGAGCTAATTAATTGCCTCAGTTCCCCAAATAATTAGAAAATTTAAGAAGCGGTGGAGAAGTCGACACAGGCTGATCCCTGATCACCACTGGGAAGGAAGCTGCAGCCACTGATGTTAGAGATACTTCTGTTCTAAAGGCCACGGGATGGAAATAGTCTTCATTTCAGCTGAGTCAGAATTGACTTGTTTGGGGGAACTCAAATCCGGCATGATAGAGACAGACGTCTAGTTTATTAACAGCATCTAGTCTGAGGAGATTGTTTTTGGTTCTTTTTGTTGTTGTTTTCTTTTAAAATGATCCGATCGTGTGTTTTTTTTAAAGTAGCCCAAGCTAACGAGATGACCCGCTGTGAAGAGGCTCGATTTAAATGCCTGTCTGGTTTACATTGTAAGCTGTGTGGCAGGGAGAGAGCTCCGTCTTAGCTCAACCCCTAATGCATCTTGTCGGAACAAAGAACCTCAAGCACGTTTTTACCCCAAAGGGCATTTGCTCTCCATCCTTCTGAACAGGGTTGCATTAAATGGAGACACAGGGCAATAATGGACTCACTTAGGTACCCTGCACACTGCCAGCTTGAAAGTCTGCTCTCAGAAAGCCCTTGGAAGGCTTAGGTTCGTCTCTCGTCTAGCCGCTGTGGTTGGCATGGCATGTCGCTTTAAAGCCCAGGCGTTCTACCTTATGTGTTTTTCTGTACACATGGAGTGCTACTCAGCTTTGAAGCATCACATGGGCTCAGACCACCCTCTGTAATCCTCGCCCATGGAATTTCTGCTCTGAAGAAACCTCACAGCACAACATTTTAAAGCTCCCCGTCCTCCTTTACGCCACAGAAGTAAGTCCACACATGATGCAAAGACTCTAGAAGGTTCCCTAACACCACACCTCATAATATAGTACTCTGAACTCCACAGAAGAGCCCTGTATTCAGAGTATGAGCTGTCCCTATGGTCACTCATTATCGCTCCTGACAATGAATCAAATCTCACCTTAGAAATGTCTTCCGTCAATGGACAATCACACTGATCTTTTTTACTAATGTTGATGTTCCCCTATCAGCTTATGCTAGTACTGTAGCTGGTTTTAGCTGATCTAAGATGGTCTTAGATGGTCATGTCCCAGTACTTGCTGCTGTTTCATGATTTAGCTGGATGGGTTACCAGCTGATCATATTGGTATGGCCAGCCTATAAAGCTGGTCATGCTAGTATGGCCAGCTAAACAAGGTAGAATAACCATCATAAGCTGGTATGACCAACAAAACCATAAAACCATCATGTGAAAACATTCCTTAAGCTGACCAGCTATCATAAGCAGGTCAACTGGCTTAAACTTGTCAAGTTGATTTTTTCTTTCACCCATACATGTGATCCCGTTTCCAGGACTCACTAGGCCCACTTTGGGCCATGAGAAACAAGAAGAAGGAACAGGAGAAGCCTCTGTCCATGTTTGAGAAGGAATGAAATCCGAGGCAATCGAAGGCTGGAAGTAGTCCGAGAAATATTAAATGAATTGCCCTGTAGGAATTATTGAAGTTTTCACAGTCATTGCATACAGTATGGATTGAGTTCTGCCGACATGGCTGCCTCAGAAAGGGGTGTACATTTACCAATTTCTCTAAGTTAATAGTCATGCAAATGCACCCAGTGTGATCCTTATAATAACAACAGCTCTGCATTGTCGTGGGAGCTTTTAGAGATGCAGGTGATTCAATGCCCACTGCTCTCTGTCCTTCTAAAACAAGAATGAACAGCAAATTATTACCACCACCACTCCCCCCCCCCACACCCCCACACCCCACACCTACCCCCGGCACTGTGCTCTGTCACATACCTTTACAGAAAAACGTTCACAGTCTCCTTGTACTGTACTTAAAAAATCCATTCTTTTCTCAGGAATTTCAGAAACTAAGAAACTGCCTGTTCTAGTTCAGTTAATTTATCGTTTAAGAGATTTCGTTCAAGGAATTATTCATTTTGAACCCGTCGACCCAGCTCCGCATGCAAATGCGCACGGCATGGCATGCGCATGCCAAGCAGCCCCGCTGAGAGCTCATGCCGAATGCAACATTTCTCAGCTGAGCTTCATGTGCGGTTTTCTGCGACTCACCCTCAGCCTCATTGGTCACAGATGTTTTTAAGGTCCAGACAAACTCTCTGGTCCGCATAAGAGATGGTTTTTGTCGTATGACAGACTGCTGCTACAAAAAAATCCTGCTTCTTGGTTGCCATCACATATTCCGCTTCTGAACATTCTCTTCTGGAGGAAAATGCCTGTTACCAATGGAAAACAACACTGGGTCTTGATCGCTGTTTTCGAAAGGTACTGTACTGATCCGTCTGAACCGTTTCTGGCTGTAAGACCTTTCTTTTCTAGGTTCTACTTTGCGTGCTGCTTTTTCAAAATTTAGCTGAATATGGTGGAACAAACTCTCAGGTCATTTATCTGTGGTTCATCTCACATCTGAACACATGTACACTTTCTCCCTCTGTCTTATTCACACATTTATTGGAGAACCCCGGAAAATCATGCACTATTCTTACAACTGCTCATCAAGTGCAGGATTCTACTGATCCCGAGGACTTTCCCAGGCAGCACCGGGTACAGGTCAGGCATACACACTGGACACATTCCAGTTCATGGTGATCCTCTCCAGGCAATACCCATGCTGCAGATGCATTCATGGCACAAAATGACAGGAGGAAATTTCAACACCAGATCAGGGGTCATCTGTACAGACAGACCCCAAATTACAAATGAGATCCAAGTCTTTAAGTAGAATCCGTAGGTAAGTCAGAAAAATAATAATATGGTACACACTAATAATAATATTATACAATAATAATAATAATATACATTACAGTTGTATACCTGAACCCATGCAATGTTTTCACAAGCGTCATAAAGTAGTGCATGCATTTGTTATTACGAATCATTGGATTTAACCCAAATTTTTATTACAATAGGCTTTACAGCAGTCCTATTGTAAGTAAAAGTCATCCATAAGTTGGAATGTTCTTCACCAAGGGAACTTACTCTATAATATATTTTGTCTTCTGATTTGACAAACGGGTAAATCCTCATACCAACGCCCCCTGCTCCTAGAGGTTCTGCCTATACACCTCCATACCTGGCCATCATACGAGATCTTCCGCAGCGCTCAAACCAGACAGATCAAATGGCCACCGTTAGCCCCCTTGCAGCTACTTTCCCATTTCAACCTTGCATTTCCAGATTGCCAAACGTAAACGGTAAATATGCTAATCCTGACTAAGTTTGATTAGGCTCTATGCATCTATGTGCAAAAAAACACACTCCCTGATTACCTGAATAATTTCCTAAATCAGCAATCTAATCAAGGTTCCCATCGTGATTTCGACGAGGCGCCCGCAGTTATAATATCTTAGTAAGCGTACTCGCCTGATTGAGGGGCTTGGTGGGATTAGTGTAGATCTAGCCATGGCTCATTGGTAAACAGGTCCGATTCGGGCAGCCTAGGCCTGTAGACGCATCTTAGAGCTATTGGCAGAGCAAACCACACAAATTCAAGATTATAATAACACCCCCACCCCCCAACTACCATGCAATTTGCAAATCTGCTGCCTGTGTATGTCTTGGAGATGAACGTCCGGATGATGCTAGTTCCGGTCTTTGTTGGCGGGATTACATCCGCTCTGGAATCCACCACCGGCTTGGGAAAGGGAGGGGGGCATTCAGTGGGTTTTCCTGGGGATTTTTATGTGCAAAGCATCACTCCTGCCGCCCCACCCCACCCACAGCTGTGTTTACTCCCTGGACTGAGGCAGCAGGAGATCCACCTGGGGGGTAGATAGAGACCCCTGCAGGGCCCAACAAACAGTCAGAGAGCTGGAAAAAGCAAAGGCGTGTGCGTCTGTTTCTGAGGGGGGGTTATTATTACCAGGAGGTGTCATGATGGCTCCCATGTGGGGCTACGCTAATGATGCCGCACGCCAAAGGAGAGAGCAGCTTGTTCTCTGCTGGGATGGTTTTTATTTTTCTAAAGACGCAACAGGGGGAGCTCTTCCTGCTGCCTCGGAGCAGCGAGGTCAGGGAGGGCTCAAGCATAGGGCATGTTTCCACATGTGCCATGAGATTTTGTCAGGATCCTTCCCAAGGTCATCATGTTAAGCTCAGCGCCCCTCAGATCGGAAGAGGGAGGATTCAGAGCACAATTGTGCTGACGGAAGGATTTAGCCAATTGGGTCAAAAAGGGGGTCGTTACTATGGGTTTGGATTCCGCATGCTCCCCAAACAAAAAAAAAAATATCTGAGACTACGGCAACAAAGTAATATCATAAATATCATAAAAAAGCAGAAGCAAATCCCTTCAGGCAACCTCCTGACTCTCTCAGCTGCCCTCACTGCCGTTTGGGCTGCCAACACCACCATGAGGCTAATATGAGTATGGAAAATGGGGGGAATACATGTGTCTGAATAGGCCCATTTTCAATTACGCATTTTTGCGTGTATCCGCCGAGCACACAATCTAAATGGTAATGGGCAAGCATGTGGGGTTCCAGCATCTCATTGGCTTTCAGCGTCGGATCCCTGTCCAATCGTGCCTTTATGGTTAGGCCTTATCGCTCTGCTGATGCGCAGCCAAGTCCCAGACATCAGGTTTCAGGTTTATGTGGCATGACAGTGGAACAGATGGCGTTTGCTGTAGCAGTAAGTGAGCAGCAGGTGGCGTTGCATTTAAAGACGCAGACTAATGATTTATAACTTCTTACTTTAAAAGAAGGATCTCTCAGGGAAACTCACTTCATAGCCTGTATCTTCTGCCATACGCTGTGCTGTTGTGCATTTGATGATTAAACTTTGATTTGATTTGAATTAATAATCAAATGGGAGTGGGTTGACTGGCCTTGTTGTATCGAACGGTGAGACTTGGCACAGTGAAGCATCCAGTTTTGCAGGCAAAATCGCAAGTCTTGTGTAAGCAACTGAAAAAGATTCATGTAATTATACTAAAGGGAAGTCTAGGGCTGAATGCTAGTGAGAAAGTGAGCAGAGATAAAGCCTTTGACATACTGGGAGAATTGTGCAAACTTTTCACACACATACAGATACTCATACAGGGATACACAGACACACACACACACAATCCTCACAAACAAACACACACACACACAATCCTCAAAAACAAACACAGACACACACACACACACACATAATCCTCACAAAGAAACACACACAAACACTATTAGTCAAAAGTTTTTGAACACACAGTTTCTACATCTGCATGTCACTCACTTAATATTTACTAAAAATACACTCAATATTCTTTGCTAACAAATAAATATCCAGTATATTCACCACTTGAGCACCTTTATTAACAAGATGTCATATCTTTGATTCATCAAAGTAACCTCCTCTAGCAGTTATAACTGCAGAGAAAATTTGAGGTGTTCTTTTCTACAGGGGACATTACATAATGCTCTGTTTTATAGGATGAAACAGTTAACTGGTGCAGTTAAAGTTAAAGGACAGCCTAGATTTTGACTATGTCATCACCACACAACCAGTTAAATGGATGACAGACATGAACTGTTACAAACTCTTTCTATGGTATAAATGAAACTTGTTTTATTTGATTTATATTTCATTTATACATGTTCTGCAGTTTATTAAATAAATTGAAAAGTGGTTAAAAGCCTACGGTGTGCAAAAATTTTGGCTGGTATTATACAGCCGCACACACACACACACCCAAACATTCATACATACACACACGCACACATTTATATTCATATCTTTGTGGGGACTGTCCATTCATTTCTATGGGAATAACTGTAATCCCAACCTAACCCTTACCCAGCCCGAATCTGAACCATAAGTAACCAAACAAAATACAAAACATTTGTAGATTTTTATACTATATATTTATATAGTTGTGTATGTATCTCTGTGTGTGTACACACACACACACACATGGTTATCCTTGCAGAGACTGAAAAAAATGTCTCCACAAGGTAAAAAATTACAAAATTTTATTACATTGCGGGAAAATCTGGTCCCCACCATGTAATAGTTACAAAAGCACGAAGCAGGGACACAACTCAGATGCCCAATGCCTGAGGAGAGGGGCCCCTTGACCGCTACGTCACCTGGGGTCGAGATTTCTTTTTGCACTAACAGGTTATCTTTTTGCACTAACACGGTTACCAGCATCTGATGACCTCCCAGAGTACTCCGAATCAGTGGTTAGCCACCCAGTAGCAGGTATTAAATGGTAAATGTTACACTTCAGCAGACCTAGACAAAAGGCACAGTGAGGAGCAGGTTCGCCAGAACACACCATGAAAATTTAATCAGAATACGAAACAGAAGCAAGAAATGGCATCCCATATGAGCAAAGATGCTTCCACAAAGCACATAAGGTTTTCAAAATAAGAAACTGGACAACACACGCAAATATTGCGTTTGCCATAACCGACATGGGTCATGTGACTTGGTGATGTCACGAATGAGGCTCCAGTGAGCATGCTGCGTGCCGGACTCATGCTCCACCCCCATCGCCGCTATTTCTTTACATTTAATTCAACCCTAAAAAACTCTTAATCCACATCTGTCTGTAGGAGCGTGCTGGGGCTCGGGGGAAAAGATGACAGCCATGTCTTATAAAGACTCACCTGTAGAAGATCTTCATGCCTTTGGGTCCACAGCGAGGAGATCTTTTACGCTCAGTTATCACTCCTGTCAACTCCTAACACAAAACAATTTAAACAGCGTGAGCGTGAAGAGACAGTTTGGTACAATGTGTCATGTGATGAAAATCCAACTCTATTCTTCTGCTGCTTGTATAGTATTTATTTATTGAATTATCCATTAAATCAGGCACAACATACTTCTGTTACATATCATGACAATATACTCATTAAATCATATCATTTTGTCAAGTTAATTGAACAGTTTTCTGGAGTCCAGGCTGAACACAGAGTCGGATATTAAGTCTGTCCTCTGGAAGGACACCCATCTACTCCCATTAAATCCAAACTTAAATTTTATATGTTTGAACTGGAGAAGATTATGAAACTGCCATAAGTATGTTAATTTAGTATCAGTTCATTTATGTTTTAAAACCACAAATTATACACATAAAAGGAAGATTGGCTAATAGAAAGAGAGTTTACTGTATAGTATTTATTGATTGGAGTAATCAAAGGCAAACGATGGGTGGGAAAGCCATTTTTCTTCAGTTACACACAGGTCAAACACAATGTCAATCAAAAAGTAACCAATAGGAAGAGGGTTCCACCTGCTGGGTACTGGCAGCACACTGTTCATCCCACTAGTTAAAAACACCATTAACTTTCAATGAAGTAGACGTAATTTAATTGATCACATGATTTTGTTAGGAATTTAAGGTGTCACGTCCTTGGATGTTTTAGGTTCGTATGGGTTTTTCCCAGCCCACTTAATATGTTAATGTGTTTTTTCTATCTTTATCACTAGAAAAAGTCCACCAGTGACACCCCACCAAACCTCCTGCCCACCCCCCTCAGCCCCAATACACCCACCCAAACAAAATGTTGCCTTGCAATCTCACCCACAGTAAATTGCTTTCTTTCTGCCCTTTGTCGTGAAGTGACAGAGCTGCTTATTACACTCGAGGCGATCAATAGCTCCACAGGGCCCAGTTCAATGGAGGAGCGGAGAAAATTCGACACTGAAACCCCTGTACTGAAGACGGATGGCACTACGGACCGCCGGTCTCCTCTGCCGGCGACAGAGTGTTGATACAGTATAACATGGAGACGGTGTTCTCGGCAATTCCTGACAGCAGCAACAGGGTGTGGTGGGATGGCGGTTGAGG
Organism: Pollimyrus isidori; assembly: GCA_019775955.2. NCBI lineage: Eukaryota > Metazoa > Chordata > Actinopteri > Osteoglossiformes > Mormyridae > Pollimyrus > Pollimyrus isidori. The sequence goes on along the minus strand of JABFDZ020000138.1, from coordinate 23,626,043 downwards.
AGATTTTCCTGCTGGGGATATTCATGTACACGTACGTGCGCACACGCACATATGTGTGTATGTGTGTGCGTATTTGTAAACAAGCAAGTCGGCTGCATATGGCGGAAACGTGTATGAGGTCCAGGCCACCCTGAGGAAACCACAGCTGATGAGTTTTGCTATCCCGAGGAGATGGGAGAGGGGTCTTCCTACAGAAGCCGGTCTCTGAACCCGACTAATTGCTCATCAGCGCAGCCAGCTGGAGGCAGGGGAAGGTGAAAAATATGCAATTTTCAGGCAGATTTAGGGTAATTAGCCCATGCTTCTGATTCCAATTAGTAGGATGCCTGCAAATGCTCACAGAGCTCATGGCTTCAACATCCAGTAAACGCCGACCCTGTGCGTTAGCTGAGACAGAGGCTGCAAACGAGCACCGCCACCTATCCCAGCTGACAAGCAGGCCAATCACGCGCATCGACTAAAACGAGCAAAAACCTCGGTCTCACCAATAGGGCAGGCCGTGGGTTGGGGGAGGTCTCCGGGGAACATAAAAGCACTGTTATTAAACTGGCCGCTACTGTCCCCTCAGTGACCTTCAAAGTAAAAACAAAAAAAACTATTTGCTTTTTTTTTTTTTTTGTTCAGGCAGCCAGTTTACCGCTATGTCAGCATGTACTGTGGCACACCGATCCAAGGAAGTTCCAGTCCTCATGGATTCGGAGTTAAGAAAAAAAAGCAAAAACAAATGCAGCATGTCAGCGCCTGCATGCTGAGAGACATGTCCCCTTTAATTACCCAGCCCCGCTGCCGCCGTTTTAATATTCTGTCCTCGTGGGCGGTGATCTATGAGTGAAAGGCGTTTTAAATGGCAACCCTTAATCAGCTTCGAGCTTAACTTTTCAGCTCCCAATATATCCTGTGCTCCTCTGGCAGCAGGAATGTGATGATTAGGCAGAGCGGGCCGGAATGGGCACCGGGACTATCCCCTGTCACCTCGCGTAAGGTGGCCTGGCATGTCTGGGGTAAATAGATTGGCTGCCAGGGTACAGGGGGGGCGCTGCCACGTCCAGCCAGGCAGCGTGCCATGGAGTGACAGAATGGGGCTGAGATGTTCTCTGACAGCACAGAGGCTGGGAGGGCAGCACCGAGCCTCTCTAAGGACCTGCTCCCCTCCCCAGACTCCACTTGACCCACTTGTTTGCTCTGGCATACGAGGTTGTACTGCACCGGGGAGATAACACAGTCTGCCGTGTTCGTGGGAAATGTACCGGCAGTCGGGGATTCAGGCGCCTGTCAGGCCGACATGCTGACAGATGCACGGTGGAGGCGTTCGTGGGCAATCAGCTCTGAACGCAGCGCGCCCCTCGTCTCCAAGGATTTGGCCATTCGTGACCCCAACTGTGACTGTTATTGTTACGGATTCACGAGTCGTAGGCAAACAAAACCCTGAGGTAATTACAAGCCAGTGATCTGTAATATCATCTATTCCATGAGAGAAGCACCTTAAAACGCGAAGCTATACACTGCTCCCACCCCCCCCAAAACCCCGTCTTGACCCACTTGCAAAGTTTCAGCATTTCCCTGGTTTAAGCCCAATAAAGCCCATGGACACAATGACACACTTGTAACTGGCTACGCCGAATGTCACTCATTTACTGTGACTCTGCTATGTCTCTAGACGGAGGTTTAAGGAACCATAGCAACACCACATCTGGCCCCACCCACAGATTGAGGTCTGCATCACTGGGGATACCAGATGTTAGAATCCTAAGAAGACCTTAGAATGCAGCAAGGTGACAGGTATACCTGGGGAAAAAGGACAGTAAAAGTCACTGACACAGCAGGTCAGGTCAACATGGCTTCTCACTGTTGCACTCGGGCTACAGAACGCCCCCATCCCACGGTCAATAGCCTCAGAGCGTCGAGGGCGTCTACAACTGAGCGCTACTACATTTAAATGTAAATCGGATCGTTCTACTCTCCTTCACACAAGCCCCCACTTTAATTAGGCCTCACTTACTCAATTATCGCTCGCAAGGTTAAGGCTCTATGCACCGACTGGAAAACAAAAAAAATAGAGCCATGCAGATAAGCTGCCCGAAACGCTGAGGTAAAACTACCATAAAACTGAGTAGATGCACCGAAACACCCTCTGCGGAAATGGAAGACAGACACATGGGCCATTTTTAATCAGGGCGACGGGCCTCAGCAGGGCACGTGGGAACGAGGCTCCACACAGTTATCGCTTTGTCCCTAAACACAATGCTGTTCGAGGTGCCAGTCAGGGGGGATTCCCTTCTATTTCCGACCCTCCCAGCGCCATCTGCTAAATAGCCTGAATGGGAAACACCCACCCTACCCTGAGACGCCCCAAGATCACAAAAGAGGTGATGAAGGGAGAGAAGGGAGAAGCCCAAACATCTGTGCTCCTGAGGCCACCTTGAGTTGTGACACCTTCCTACTAGTCACACTGAATAATAGTCTTATTTGCTGTCATTTACACTTTTTTCTTTTATCCTCCATTTAATTTTCACTTCCCTGCGCTCCACTAAATCACATCCCTGCCAGCCAATCAGTTGCTGCCACGCAAGAGGGTAACGTGCCAATTTCCCAGGCGACATGACGCTCCATGCTAGCTGAAAGCGACTCGCAGGTGTGTTGACTACTGAAGCCTCATCCATACCAGCCAAACCGAGACCCTGCCAAATGCTCCCATCCCCTCTGCAAAAGGAGGCCAGCTTGCATCACCTACAGGAGTGCATCATTTTAGCTCTTTTTAAAGGCTGCAGGTCACAGATGACTAAACCAGGGAAACCCAGCTTCTCATATTATGGCGAAACTTCAACACTGAATTCACTACCACCAATGCTAACAAGCAGTGGCTAATCATGTATCCACCAACCTAAAGGACCAGGTTGGAACATCTAAAAAGTGATTTTCGCACGATGTGCATATGCTGGATAATGTTGGGAAAACTAAAGTAGAAGTAGAAGACTGTACCAGCAGCTAGAAGATCCAGGAAGAAGACAGGGCATTCTTAAGCAGTGCCACCTGTATGGACGCGAATGAACATCTACTTGAGAATACCTATGCCTAATAATGTTCAACAAGTTGTGTGCTACTGTGTTTTTGATCCTAACAGATTCTGATTTCAGAATCAGGTTCTGAAATTGTCTGAAGACTGAAGTCAAATATGTAACAAATTATGAAGTTTGTTGGGATTATTAAGATGTAACTGGACACCCAAGTCCAGTGAAAATCACTTGGAATTAATGAAGATCAACTGGCCTCCGTCGGACTGACAGAACCATCAGAGATAAGAAGCCAGCTGGTCGTGGTAGGAAATGGGACTCCCCGCCAGCGTAAATACAGTCCTTCCCATTCACTTATACCTGCTTGGATGGTGCCTTTATGTCTCTTTTATATACTTCCATTTTTCATGTTTAAAGGGGCCCAGACTCATTTATCTTCCATTTTAAGTCTGTAAAATCAAGGTGCCCTTGTTTTTTCCTGCTGCTTCTTGCCCTCCTTGCCCTCAACATTCGCACCTGCATTTGTTGTGTGATATTGACACACTCCATGGTGTCTGAAGCTCCGGACCAGCAGGCGCTGCACGTTAAAGTGTCAAACAATCCCTGTGAGGCATGTACCCAGGAAATTCCAAGAAATAGGGTCAGGACGTTCCTCCAAATTGCAGTCCAACTGTCTCAGCCATCCATGCGACTCCTCATCCAACTGACCATAGTCGCAGTGGACATCTGCTGTTTCTGCTTAACAAGGTTCCTCTGAATTCCAAGAGATGTGTGGAACTTTATTGCTAGTTAATATGCGTCAGCATCTCCACACATTGCCGATAACATTTAAAAAACCAACTGCAGAGATTTCCTTGTGACACGTTGCTCTGTCTTTCCACTTTGTTTAGTTTTCCTTGACAGTTGGTTCAGACAAAAGTGCTTCCTCTAGTAATATTCTGCAACCACCTGCTCATCTATCAGAGAGCGTTCATACTAATTAAACAGACAATATCAGTTATATGAGATTGACTCACAAAAGTACATAACCAGTGGAAACCTCCATGAACAAGGAGTGCGGGGGAGTGATAAGGAGCTGCATCAGTGTCAAGGTCCCTATCGTGCTGTTTCATGGCTTTGTGCTATGGGACCACAGGGGATTGACGAGAGCGACGGGCTGAGCTGGAGGGGATGATGAGTCGTGTGCGTCACAGCCGCCCTGTAAGCGCTTGCTGTAGATCTTCCACGTCATGGCTTGCCCAGTTGACATTAAAATGGGAAGAACCCCCCCTAAGATGAAGCGAGGACATTGAAGTCCGTGATGCAGAGAGGGGAAGGTGCACAGGTGTAACATCCTGGGTAGCAAGGAGGTCCGTGTTGGTGGTGGTGGGGGCGTTTGGCACGGTCGCACAGTGAGTATCACAGGTTGCAGGTTTTAGCTGTCACCCAGGTGGTAAGTGTCTGATCTCATGACAGGCGCTGCAAGGTTATGCTGCTGGAGTGGTTACTGCAAAATGTGCGGAGGGAAGGGGCTGGGGGGGATCTATGTGTGCCAGAATGAGACGAGAAGTATTAGGATGTATCCTAGAGGGCATAGTTGT
>JABFDZ020000138.1:23603623-23614065 GCA_019775955.2 Pollimyrus isidori | reverse complement strand
CCCCCCCCCCCCCCCCCCCCCCCCCCCCCCCCCCCCCCCCCCTGACTATCTTACTGAGATAAAGATGAAGGATTAATGAGCAGAAACCACAGGGTAATCCCCATGGGAGTAACTAAATGCAAGGATTTATTCCTGATTGACTTGTGACCTGAGAATCTTTGAAGCACCAAGTGAGACTATATCACAGTATAACATAGTAGATATGTCAGCAGCCTGTAGAGATGTTTTCCCCTGTGTGTTCACAGTGCATTCACTTGTATCCTGCTCTTTGGGTCTATAAATCCCTCAGAAGTGACCGTAATACAGTTTCCTTGGAGCTTCAGAATAGAGAGGACCAAGGTGCAACCAAACAGAACAATGTGGTTTGGTAGATCAGGATGCTACTTGGGTGATCGGAAGGTAGCTGGGTCAAATCCCGCAGAGTAATTTTGTTGTCGGTCCCCTGAACAAGGCCTTAAACTTCCAATTGTTCCAGGATCTATGTGACTCTAGCTTCTTAATTTTATGTCACGTTGGAGAAAACTGTCTGCTAAATGAGTAAAATGGTGTTACAGCTACTGCAGTGTGAAAACCAAAAGAGCACCTCTCTGGTCAAGTCTGGCTCAGAGGAGTGTGTATGGAGATGCCGAAAGCATTTACTAAATTGTTTAAAAACAAGGCACATGAAACACAGTTTAGTGCTGGGGCCCTCCCTGATATTCCTTTATACTACTAGGAGATACTTTACTGCACCTACTCCAAGACTAATATGTTCTTTCCCTGTCTTCCAAAGGCTCCTTTGCTTGTTCAGGAACCATCCTGAGATGCCAGGTTGCATCTTGTGTCGTCTGATGTGGTCTTTTGGTGTCTAAGGATACCAGCATTTCCGTTGAGTTGTGCGTCTTTTTGTTTACTAAATCCAGAGAAATGTTCTAGGTCAAACTCTACCTTTGGTTTCCTACAGTTTTTTTCCCCTCTTTCTCCCCTGTTGAGGTTTAAAATAAGCACATCAAAAATCTCTCCTGATTACCTATGAGGAGAAGTATGAGAAATATTTTGTGCTCAGCAAGGCATCCTGGGAAATAACGACTGCAATGCTGAAATACGCTCTCCTGAGAGATTTGCTGAAGACGGAATTTCACAAAACAGAAAACTGCTTGCAACAAGGCACACTGAAGCCACGTAATCGGCTGCGGCTGAAGAGCGGCCTGCCTTTGTACACGGGCAGGAACGCCACCGTGGCATCATGTTCCTGTTTCCATCTACAAAGAAAAAAGTTTGGTTTAGTTTGATTAAGATTAGCCGTAAAATGTTGCGGTAACTCAACGGGCCAGGATCTGTTGGCCTGGTTTTAATTTTAGAGCTCGAAAATACACTCTGATTTGTAGGACAGGAGACAAGAAGCTCTACCCATCACTTTTCCGTATCTGCTTCTTTGGGATAGAGTCACAGTGGGCCTGAAGTTCATCCCAGAAAACACAGGGCACTAGGCATTGGACACCATGAAAAGGACGTTGTTCATCGCAGGGCACAGGTGTACCAAGGGAAATTCATAAACACCAATTAATCTAACGCATGTTTTTGGAGGAAATCCCCCCCGGAAAACATGGGGTGTATAAACGCACAGAGTGGGGAGACACAGTACTTTCCACTAAGTCACTACTACCTGCGCCAACCTATGTGAAAATATTTGGTTGATGGTTGATATCTGACCAATATGGTTTTGTAGTATGAAGTTTATTACTTCTTATAACATGCCACTGGAAAGTAGCCAGAACATTCTAATTCAGCATCATCATTTTTTTTCGCAAATTTGAGTGCCAGCACATCACAGATTGTGCTGCCATTTTCTCAGATGTGCAAACATCACTGTTAACTTGGTTAATTTAGACAACCTCCTGTTGAGTCTGAATAACTTAAATGTGTAGCCACAAAAAAACAACATTTTGGCTAGAAGCACTGGTGATAATGTCTTTAATCTGGGCTGCATTCCCTGTACACCATTTGTTGTGGTTATTCCTACTTTTGTTCATGTCATAAAACATTCCTCTGCCCCATGGGCCTCTGGCTGGCAATGGCCTGACAGTCGGATAACCTTCGAATATGCACGAGACACATTCAATGCCCGCCTGTAAAACGTGCCCTGCCCGTCCTTTCCCTTCGGCGACACACTGCGGCTGTCTTCACGTGGGGCATGGTAACCTTCACCGCCATGCTGGTACGCATTCCGCGTTGGCCGCTGAAAGATAACCCTGTATAATTTTCTGTCCCGACAGAGTTGCCCAGCACGACGTAGAAATGCAATTACGTCCCGCTTGTTTGTGTGTGAGCGCGTGTGTCTGTGTGTGTGCATATGCGTGGCCATGCATTCGTCCACATCGCTGCGGGCTGTAGGTCAGTCTTATAATGAACTCATCAGTCTGCCCCCTCCCCCCCACCTCCAAAGCGTCCGGGTCCTTTTATACGCCCGTGACAGGTCCCTCTCCTCCCAAAAGCGGTGGTTTAATTTAGCGGTCCGCTGCGCCCGTCCGCAAACAGACCATGAATATCAGCACGACATCAAGCTTTTCAGGTCCCTGAGTCTGCATTCGGCACTGGTCACACAAACGGGTGAGGAGCTGAGGATGGGATCTCTAAGACGAACTCCGGGTTGGATGAGGAGCTTCCTGTTCCCTGCCTGTGTAGCCATGCCAGTCCTGTCGACCTCCAGAACCAGCTCATACTTCTGAGGACGCCCCCAACCCGCCCCTAACCTCTCACTCCTCACCTACTTCAACACATACCCCTGCCAAATCCCCTTACAAACCCGCCCCTCCACACCGCTCAGGCTGACCGACCCAAAATTGGGATGGACGAGGACAGAATATCCCCCAGATTCTCTAAGAACTGGCCTGTCCTTGACAGTGTGTGGGGTTTGGAGGGGGGGGGGGGGATCTGGCACAGCAATGAGGAACAAAGACCAGCTGATGGCCAAAGCGATCTCTCTGGAGCTGTTACTGCCCACTCCGCACTGCCTGTGTAAAACACCGATCCTGCTCATATCTCAGCTTAACTGTGTATCACATTTATAACTTTGCCCCTGGCCAGCTGGGGTTCTGACTTAAACACCACAAGCCAGACTATTTTCTTTTCATATAAATAAAATTGATTTTCCTTCTCTCTGGCGTTTTAAGGTTTTAATTTATTGCCATCTTACGGGGTATGCGCATGTTAAATGTCATTATAAATTTATACTTAAATATATCTTCCAGAGCCTACAATCACTGCTGACTGATTATAGGTTCGAATCCCTTCCCCACGGTGTGTGGACTGTGTACTCTCTCTGTATGGCTTCAGCCGTTTGTTACTCACAGTGTGCCGTAATGATTGATTGAGCCCTACGTTACATCCTGTCATTCCTGGATTAGGTTACTAAATTAGATGCTTGTCTGAGAAACTGACAAACACTCAGGGGCTTTGGGTCAGAGTTGAACCCCTCATGTACAAAGATCCACATCTAGCATCCATAACCATTCTTGCAGTCATTTCAAATACCGTATCTATTCCAGGTTCTCTGCAGCAATAAAAACATCAGCACATCTGATGAGAATACTGTGTCTTGTGTCTCCACAGCTCCCTGTCTTTTCTCTGGCTCCTCCCTGTCTTTTTCCCAGCTTGTGTCTCCTCCAAAGTGAGGGTGCCAGCTACCCATTCAGCTTCCAGCCGTTTGTGCCAGGTCACGGTGAGCCTGGGGCTCCTCCCAGGGTTGCCTGAGTCAGGAGGCCAGGGCACTGCAGGGTAGGTGCAGGGTACACACACACACACATTTGTATTCATATCCTTGTGTGGACTCTCCATTCATTTTTATGGGCATAACGCAAATTCCAAGTATGACCACCTTGACCCCTACACATAAGTGCCCAAACAAAATATGAGACTTTCGGCATTTTTAGTTTTTTTATGTCAGATTTCTATAAAATTGAGTTTCTCTTTGTGGGGACAGAGGAAAAATAACAGGTCTCCACAATATAATATATTAATGACTCGCAGAGAGAGGGAAAGAGAGAGTGAAGTAAAAGTGAGCGGGGGGGGGGGGGGGAGAGGGAAGGATAGAGAACAAGAACATTTTACAGTGCAGGGGCAGGATGCAGGATTCAGATGACCAAACCCACAGTGCACCCCCCTCCCGCATTCAGGGAGAGCACATACCCGTACAGCCTGGGAGATGCAGAAGAGCGGGGAGGGTCATGCTTGGCTTGGTCGGTATTATGGTAAATTACAGAAAATCACTGTGAATTGACAGAATACCAACAGAGGTGTTGCGGTGGTGCCCAACCAAGTGGTGGGGTTGTAGTGGATAAACTTCTTTCTGGCTAATTTTACCCGGCATAAATTGGAGTGACAGAATCCTGGGATGTTGCACATTGTTCGCCAGGGACCCGCGCAATGCCCAGGAGAGCTGCGATGTCTGCGACAGCTTGTCACCCCCCTCCCCTCGCTGTGTTTGTTTTGTCCCGTTTTACTGGCCCCCACGTGCCCCCTGTTCTCCCTGAGGCCCGGCTTGGATTATACGACATAATAAACCGTTACTGATTCCACTTTTATGGTGGAAACTCGATTCTCCTTCAGGAGGAACGGCGAGCTGAGCCATCATTGTCACATTGATGGCTTCCATCTGAACTCTCGGCTCCATGTGGTCTGGGGTACATTCATAACAATGGGTGTGATGTAAATGCTGTTTCATTTTATCCAGGCATATTTACCTGTACATATATTTGTTTAGCCGTTGGTTTTCCCTAATATATAGCAACGTACAAGCAAGGCAAAGGATGAGTGTTCAAGTCTCAACCATAGCTCTCTATGGAGTTTGTATGTTCTCCCTTTGTTGGTGTGGAGATTCCTTAAGGTACTCCGGTTTTCCCTCACAGTCCAAAAACATGCAGAAGTTGACTGGAGAGACCAGATTGCCTGTAGGTGTTGGTGTGTGAGTGTGTGCTGTGAAGGACAAGCAGCTATGGAAGATGGATGGATGGATGAATGGAAGTGCAGCAGCATCTGGTTAGATGTGAACTGAGTTATTTTCAAATATCGCTTGGTTCATTACCAAAGGGCTGTTTAATAAAAAATTAATTTAATTTTCATTGCAGTTTCAGCTCAGCAAAACGAGTCATTTTTGCCCTGTTACATAAAGATAGGCAGCATCACTGCCATATACAGATGCTCAAAAGCTGAATTATGGGGAGGTGTCCATGTAGGTATATTTTGTACCCACTGGGAATTCTGTTTGGTTATCGAACAGAGGTGCTTAGAAGGGGGACTTTCAATCGTTCAAGCATTCAGCGAAGCTCAAGTGTGGAAACACTCCTGGGGCCCCTCCCTGGTCAGACAATAAGTGATGATTACTGTATGACAGAATTTAGCAAAAGACGCTACACCAAGTTACCACATTTTTCCTCAGGATGTTGTTGAATTAGGCCCACAGTCCTGAGTATGACTTACAGCACAAACTTGTGACAGCAGGGGGGGAGGGTGATTTTTGTTCACCTCTGGTCCCTCCTACACCCAGGCCATAATGACTGGGGCTGAGGCTGTGATTTCTGCACAAGGGGCCTGGTGATTTGGATGATTAAAAAAAAAAAAAAAAAAACATCTAAGCAGCGGACTGATTGCAGAACCCTTCGGAGAAAGGTGCCAGAGAACCACATGTTCATCACCTGACCTGGGGAGATCGGGCTTACAAGCCCATGGGAGCGTCCACCTCTGTGCTCATTTTGGTGCTGGGGGTCGTGTGGATTCGTGACAAAACAGGATTTAGTGTAAAACTGTACTCGGAAATAAGACAAACAAAGAGGACCACAAGCGGTCTAAATACAGGCAAAATACCAAACAAAAAACATTAAAACTTTACTTGAGGGAGCACAAATTATATACTAGTATGTTCTTAGTTAATCATGATTAATGTATTCATTAACCATTGATGTGTCACTGATCTGGGGCACGGTGCGGGTGGGAAAAGAAGGTGACGATACATTATGTAGCTTCAAGACAACAGAGCAATTTAATACAACTGTAGAGTAAACTGCAAAACACATGGGGTTGAAATCGAATGGGGGAACAGGAACAACTAGAAACATATCAAAAAGGTGAGAACGAGGGGAAAAGAGCAACATAGGACACAGATTTAGAGAAACCCAACAGAGCAGCAACAACACAGAGTAACTTGAACACATCTAACATTAATTATGGCCGACTGAGGAAATGAATAAAGGTGGGAATATGCTGTAATAATGCAGGAATCTTCAAAGACAATCAGTCAGTAAGGGCACAGGGCAACAAGACACCGGTGAAGAAACTGAAAAACACAGAATTAAGGAAACACAGAGAAATACTACACTAGGAGGAAAATCAAAAGATAATTAACACAGAACATAACCAAAGTGAGGCGGAGAACCATAAACAAGAGAAATTAAACAAAGGAATAAACGATGTCAAACTGAGGATAAACTAGAACAGGAAAGCAAAAGAAAAGGAAACACTAGGAAAATTAGAAAGACATTAAACAAACAAACAGGTGAGTCTGGCCCCAAAACCACAACCCTTTCTGCCACATACTCAGGCCGTGGCGTTATGTAACAGTACAGGGAGCAGGGGAAACACACAAGGGTCTCATAAAAAGACAGGAGGGAACAAGATAGCTAGGCTACATTGGGAAGAGACACAATGACAGGGTCAGATGGGTGCTGACCCTGAAAGAACTATTGTATACTATTGTATTGATTTACTACTGTGCTACTAAGGATCCGTATTGTAAAGTGTTACCAAGCTGGTGTTTACATATATAACCAAGAGTCATATAGAAACATAAGATTAACCAGGTTATACAAAGCATAATGTAGTGGCACAGAACACAAAATTTTCAATGATAGTAGGAGATGCTTAGTTCCTGACAGCCACACGGTAGCCTGGGGAGCAGGGGAACAAACTAGGAACAGAGCAGTGGCCAACATGTGGAAAAAAAAAACAAGATCTCAAGCGACACCTGCTGGTCAAACAGGGAAATGATATACTGAATGAGATAAGACAGGGACCAATACTGGCAGTGGGCTGTATTTCATTGATAGAGATGGTTCAGTAAGCACTTCATGTTTTCTAAGAGCCAAACAGATGTAAAAGCCTCAGGTGAAATACGAGCCCGATGCTCATTCCGCGGCCATGGAGGGAGCTCGATGCACTGATAGCTTAGCGTCGCCGCACCGTTAGCGTCAGCGTCACGTGTTTTACGGCCTCTCCTCACCCCCTCGAAGCAAACTGACCAATAAACCTGCCACTCCGCATCAGACAGCCATGCCTTAAGAGCTCCCATTAACAAATGGGCGGAGGGAAGTGAAATATTTATCCTCTGTAAATGATTTAGGAGCTCTTCCTTTCAGGCAGTTAGCACAAGCTGGTAAAGTGACCGACATGATGTTCAGGTTTATATATGACGAAGGTGACTGCTCTCAGCGGCCATATAAACACACAGAGAGAGACTGGAAACAGGCAGCCTGCTACAACACGTCTGTGGGGCTCCGGCCGGCTGGGAACCTCTAACTGCCCCCTAATGCCACCTCCTGCAGTTTTCACTTGTTTTTTTACGTTTATATGTTTGTTTTCTACATCTGGGATACGGCAGATCAACATCGTCACGGTGTGTGGCTGTAGCCGTGTAAAGGCACAGAGGTCACAACCTTGGATCTTGTTTTTTTTTAACCCTCTCTGAACAAGAGGCTGAAGTCCTGGGCTTTGATGGCAGACATGGGTTCATAACCCCACCCCCCCTAGGTGACCTCCCCACCACACACCTAATCATCACGGTGCCCGGAGACAGGCCCATAGGGGGGATGGGGGCAGGGGGACGCTGATAATCAATCTCTTCAGCTTCCCTGCGTCATCAAATACATCCACAAAACCACACACTGACTAGTACCGAGCACTCCTGCATTAAATCTCAGAAGATTAACTCACAGGACATTCGTCCGCAACAGTGATGACTGCTGTTTTTGACCAAAATTCATCTTATACGAAGAGATTCAGCCATCAGTAGAAATTAGGGAAATGTCAGACATGAATTAGTCTCTGCTTGAAATGCACTTTGGTTATTGTAGACCGAGACGCTTACTTAACAGAAGCACATGATAGTGAGATGGCAGGAAGAACAAGAATAACTCTGTCTGGGGGTGGGGATGAGTTTAGCGAAAACAGTGGGGAGGAACGAACCAAAAGGCAGACGTTCTAATGTCAGCAGGGAAAGCAGAACACAGGAAACGACACGGCGTGTAGAGTGAGTCACACTTGGAATTAGCCATTGCTGTTTGGGATGAGCGAAATCAAGGCTCCCACGAGAATCGGCCACAGGTGAAGGGAGGTAGTGAGCTTGCTCTCTGTCTGTGCCCTGTCCTCGAGCAACCACACACTGCGTCTTACATATACACACACAGTCAAGTTTCCCAGATGAATGAAAGATATATGCACCGACTTTAACATCTGCACCAGTGGCGAACAGCAGGCCTGCTGTGTTTAATTCCCAGGCCTGGGACAAAATAACTTCAATCGGGCCCCATAATGAAAACCTGGGGTGGGTTAATGAATTAATCAGTGTGTAGGGTGCTGACGGTAAAATGTATGAAGTGGATAGGTGGGGGACAGGGAAGAGAGGCTAGCGCCGGGTAAACAGAATGCTGATCTTTAATATCTGTCAGATATGGACCGCGGAATCTGGAGTGAGGCCTCCCGCCGGCATGCGGCAGGGATGCTGGGAAGGGCGTGCAGAGGCCCAACTGCTCTTTCCCAAGTGCCCCGCTCCCCGTGAAGGTGACGCGTGACAGGGACATCCCTAACCAGGCCCGACATTCGCTCTCACACTGCTAACTCAGCGACGGAGGCAATTATCGACACTCATGCGGCATGGAGCGTGACTCCTTCTGAGAAAATGGGGGAACTGGGGGTCTCCCACTCAGGCTGTCAGGAGTCTGGTCCTGCCTCACACCCATGCAGCAAGCCGGGAACGTGCAGCCAGCCAGGGAATGCTCCCTTAGAAGATGTCAGGAAGGGACGGAGATGGAAACCGATCCCACCCCCCCCCACCCCCCTGCTCACTTCTACTTCACTCTCTCTTTCCCTCAGCAGCTGACTGACATCCAGACTGTGTGCAGGGAATAAGACTGTCCGTCTGGTGACCACGAGGGTCTGCAGAGTCAGGCAGAAGCGCAGGCGTTTCATCCTGATGAGCACTATCTGCATGCTCTGCAGAGCAGTGATCAAGCTGTCGACGTCGTCGTGATGATCGTCTCCCAGCTCACGGATTGCACTCCGATCACCTTGTTTCGGTGGGGACACCCCGTTAAAAGTGGGGACACCCCGTCCTCATGTATGTTTCATTTTTATTTTGTGGACTTTAATGGCGCAAGTCATGGGCTGAAGGTTTCTTGTGCTTCTTAGTTTCTCTCCTTCTCTGGACCGTATTCCTGCCAGGTTATAGCTCAAAAACAACAAGCTCTCCTGATATCAGTTAGAGTAGTCTTGTCACTTCGATCTGCACCAAGATGCCCCCGGTGCCCTCAGCGTCCGGCCAGAACCATCCTGAAAAAGCAGACATCTACCTGCACCGGATGGATCTCGTTAACATTTCTCTCCAGTGCCGTCTCCGGAACAGAAAGTAGGTTTGAAGGTGAAACGAAGGTTAGGATCCAATCACTATACTTTTACTCAGCTTCACGAGAGACTCAGCACCCAGTAAGAGGTAACAGCTAAAGCCTGAAATGGATTTTGGGCACCTTCTAGGTTGGGGCCATTTGACCTTTGACCTCCGCCATGCTTCACTCAGATGAGGCGCCCCAACCGCTCTCAGCCAGCACTGGGCCGAGTGAATCCCCTGCGTTTACGTCGCTTTTGATTTGGATTTCCCTTGCTCGCGATGTCACTTTGCGAATTACATGGGCCCCATTAATTACTGAAGCACGGGGCCAGACCAAAGGGCAACACGCTATTACGGGATTAAATCAAACCCCCGTTAAACATGTCAGTGCTGACAGGAATAATTTGGGTGAATTATTACAGCTCGCTGCCCCTTTCTCAGCATCATCACGCCGAGTCGCCGCCCTTCTGGCCCGCTCAGAGTACGCCACCTTGTATTTTTTTAATTATTTTTTTTATGAGGTTATGACATATTTGCACCATTTTGCTGGATTCACTCTGGTAGTTGCACTTTTTTCATCTGCTCCAAAATGTTATTCATCAGATTGAAAATGGTGTCATGACTGCCAGTACATAGTACAGAAAAATGCCACGTGACAAACACCAGATCTCGGTTGAGAAGAGTAACCAGTGCTTTCCATCACAGATATACATTTATTGTTAATACTAGTGTAGCACCCCTCCTGGAGCCGACACCTTATCGTGGTGGAGGGGTTTGCGTGTTCCAATGATCCCAGGAGCTAAGTTGCCCG
>JABFDZ020000138.1:23586949-23603523 GCA_019775955.2 Pollimyrus isidori | reverse complement strand
TCTGGGTTTCCCTGCTGAGACTGCTGCCCCCGCGACCCGACCTCGGATAAGCGGAAGAAGATGGATGGATGGATGGACTAGTGTAGCATTACATTTAAAATGTTTTAGATTTTATATATGTAGTGTACTTTTTAAATTAACTTCTATACATTATTTGTTGCTGGTTGATTACTGCACAGAGTTAATATTCTGTCTTGTGTTATTTTTGTAACTTGCTTGATTTTACTTTAGTGCTTTAATGCAGGTAAAAGTGTCACACAAAAAAAAACATCATCTATTCAATAAGAGCATATCATCCATGAAAAGGCAGCACGGGACCAAAATGGAGTCCTATTGTTGTGTTACCCCCAGAGCCCTCAAAGAGGCCAGCATTGTTGCTTCGGTCTGTAATTATCGTTAGCACAACTAATTACCAGTTGCTGCAAATAGCTCATTTATACAGTCAGGCTGGACTTGGTATTTTTAAGCTCCTGTGGCAGCAGATACTGCAGGGTTTCTGTATAAATTAAACATGGCTAAAAAAACCAAAGGCATCACACATATTTGTTGGGTGACACTTTACATTAACTGTACCTTCATAATGCCTTTATAATGCATTCAAGAAACATTGAGTGCAGCTTCATAATGCATTCATAGCTTTAACATTAATTAAAAACAAACATTATATGATAATAATAAACAATATTATCATATAATGTTCATTATTAATGCGTATTAAAGCTGTTCTGGTACGTTGGTTTAATTAAGTTTAGTTAAGTTATACTTACATGCAGCGTATGAATCCTCTGTGAATGTCTTATTCATTTGTTGAATAACAGAATAAGAATAACAAGAGTGACAATAAAAACATAGGAATTTTGAACATTATTCTTATTATTAGTAGTGATAGTACTATCATCATCATCATCATCATCATTATTATTATTATTATTATTATTAAAATTCAATTTTTCAGATTGTTCTTTTAAGTGCTTTCAGGCTAAAAATATAGTTTAGGCAGGAAATTGCGACTTAGCATTCTTTCCCCCTTTCTCACACTCTTGTCCCGTAATGTAAGAGACAGTTGTAATTCCTCTCGGCTCGCCTGCGCTCCGCTGATAACAGGCAGGTTTCGTAAGGCGTCCCATCAATTAGGTTTGCGGTGTGGGCTGGTAAAAAGGGAACCTTCGCCGAACATGACGGGGCTACTAAACTCACCTTTACACAAAGGAGGGATTTACATGTCCCAGCGTGTCGGCACAGAGACGCAGGAGCCGTGTATGACTGCATACTCTGCTGAAAGGAATTCCAAATGCATTCTCCATTGTGTTTTCATGACCTTTACAAGCAAACACAAAGAAGACTTTTTTTTAGGTTTTAAATGTACGTATTTTAAAAGGTAGAAAGCTGCTGTAATTGTGTCTTTTCAAATATAATTACCCAAGCATCCATCTTCTACTTGGGTTACGATAAGCCGTACACTTGACATGGCGAGGAGCACCTTGTCCTGAATGCACATGTACAGGGGTTGTCAACTTTGGTCAGCTGGCTGACGTGAGATTTTCAATGTGAAGCAAAGTCTGCACAATGATATACATGTACACAACAGTTTTGTTACCTTGTAAATAGTCTGCCTGGTTTGCAAACTACCCCAATGATTTTGATGTAGCTAATTTTAATTTCATATTGGAATAATATAAATTTCATGTTAGATTGTTTGCATGAGCATGACAGTCTCACATCTGATGTGTGAGAGTTGCCAACTCTGCATGTAACAATTATAATTGCAGGTTATAATTTCATCAGTGTTGCATTGTTTTATTTAAGGATTAACAGCGGTTCCCTTTCCAGGAGAGGCTCCATAGACATGGGCATTTAACAGGCACTAGTTAGGTTAAATAACATGATTTTAGCCTGGGTACGAAAATTAGGGGACCCAGACGAAAGGCATTAAAGTATGTGGGAGGCATGCAAATCCCCAAACACTAAGCTTGGGGGGCTGAAAGGTTATCAGATGACACAGCTACTGACCAAGCCGCCATGTGACCTATGAACACATACAAACGTGCTCCTGGGCCTTTTAATGCAGCATGTCTGGATTTTATTTTCCTCAGGTCACTCTCTGATTCCGCTACGCATCAGTGCCCTGCCAGCCCTGCTCGCTGACACATCCCGTCACGTTCACGCTGATCCCAGACCAGCCCGACGAGTCGCCGTGAAACCCACCCAGCTCCCCACATCAACATAAAAGCTGCGAAATAAACCGACAGCCACCTGGCAGAGCTGTAATCGGGAATCATTAGCCCTGCACGATGTAGCCTTGGTTGCTGCGTGAAGAATATGAGGTACAAATAAGTAATGATCTCTTTGCAGGTGGCAGGAGGGAGACATCAGCAGTGGAACGATGGCTCACAGATTTATTTACTTTGCTGTTAATTGCACATTATTTATTTTTCCAAAGAGAGATATAACTGAAGGTGTATAACAATATCAACGTGACAGCACTGGTGATGCCTTTTGTAGTTGTGATGGACGTTCTTCAGACGTTGCAGGCCTTAATTGAGACAGTTCTTACTGCTGGAAGGTAATTCATGCTGTATTCTTGTAATTGTATTAAAGATGTTTGGTACTCGTAAAAAAACACCTTTTCAGAGTTTTTAAACAGGAAACTTGTTGACCTCCATCCGTCCATCCACCCATCCATGTTCAATAACAGCCAGAGTTACAGTAATGATGCACAGCAGGACAGACTCTTTTTGGCTTTCAGGACCGACTCATTAATGAACTCTGACCCTGACCTCAGTCTACACAGTTTACACCCTGCTTATGTTAAGTCAGGCCCATTTTTACAGTTTTTCATTATGTTAGCATGCCTGGGGGAGGGGGGGGGGGTTGGGCAGCAAGTCGACCTTGGACCCCCAGAGGGTTTTTTCCCTCCTTGCTCAGGAGCTTTTGGTTCCTCTTCTCCATTGCCTTCTGGCTTTCTGTCTGTCAGCTTTCCCTTTTTCATGCAGCATTCTGTACAAATGATGTAATAGCGGATTGCCTTGCACTCTTGCCAGGTGCTTTGGGGCGACTCTGTTGGTACTATATCGAAATAAATTAAACTGAGCTGAATTTACCACACGCTCACACACACAGACAGTATGGAAAATACAGACAGCGATCTACATAAATGTCATTCCTTTTATCTGCAGGGGGCCCAGAAGTGGACCCTGGAACTGACACAGGAGAAGCACAAGGCCTGCACTGGGACAGAGTTCATTCCAACAGCACTGTAAAAATGGAGAATGGTTCTGCCATGGTGGGCTCCATTACGCCGGTGCTGGGCACTTTGGAGAGACTTCAATTTCCACATCTAGCAGCTGCTTTATCAAAAGCAGCATCTGTGATTCTGAGAAAACAAGGCCGCCCAATCCCAGCAGCAATTGGGTATTAATGGCCTTTGATCGGTGACCCAACAGTAAAACCACTCAGCCAACCCAGAGATTTGAACCAGTAAGCTTCAGATCGCAGATATGGCATCCAACCAACTGAGCCACACACAAGCGGGGTCACAAACACCTTCACCTTGGTGAATACTGATTAAAAAATGATAGCGCTGACAAACAAACACTGTATATATCACCACATCACATACAGAATCAGAGATCCTGCCTGTGATCTGTGATTCAAAGGGGTGTTCTCCACCACCCTAGCCCAGAGTTGGCCTGCATATTAACTAGTGGTGAGAGTTTGAAGGCTTGGAGGGACACAGTAGGTGGTATCACCACAGGATTTCAGTTACTCCTTGGTTAAACCCAACAGGACCCGGTATGAGGTGGGTTCAACTGATTAAAGCCTGGCATAACATGATAATCACTGATGTTTTCTTTATTGTCGTTGCACATGTACAAAGAAACTCCCAACAATAAAACATTTAATAATAAGAAGAAGAATAAAAACCCACTTCTACTGTGCAGTTCTTCAGAGTCAGAGGGCACAAAACACAGAATAACCCAGGCTGGTGTGCCAACCCGTCACAGAGCACACACACATTCACGAGGAACATGGCCACTCCAGTTAACTTCAGCACGGTTTTATACGGAGGAGAACTGGAGCACCTGGCAGAAACCTCACAACGACACAGCAAGATCATGCTTCTCCACACACATGGAGCCATGGTGGAGACACAAACCCAGGTCCCCAAGGTGGGAGAAAAAACTACTGCACCAACATACCACCCTACAACAACAGAATTGTTGCTATTAGTCAATATCAATCAATGCAGTATAAGGGTGAAAAGTGAACTGTAGTGCAGTTGTATATATTTTTTAGCAGCATTAAACGTACCAGTATGGATTTTTTTTAAGTTTGTAACAGTTATGTAGGAAAAAATTAACAGCACTAAATAGTCAGTTTGGGGAGGGCAATTCTAATATTTGTGCCCAAAGCCACCTGCAGGGGGTACACTTTTAAGCATGTGAATTTCAGAAACTCATATGGCAAACTCCCGACGCAATGGGGGGGCAACCAGATATTACCATAAAAAAAAACAAAAAAGTGCATTTGGAGGGTGTCTCTTTTGCCCCAAGTACACAGCCGAACATAACAAAGGGAATTTGGGAGCATCTTGGGGGAGTGGGGGGGGTAATCTTCCAACAAGGTCTAACCCTGAGCTTCTGCACCACGCAAATCTTGAATGTTTTCGCAGGGAATGTGCCTGTCATGCGCATGGTGGAAAATCACAGTTTTTGGGAGGGTCAGGAGTGAATGGATTTAGCGTTTGAGCAAATTGTGCTGCTCCTCACCAGCTCAGTCCCATGACCTGCGATGTGGGGAGACAAACATTACGGGCGATTTCTCAGATTTTTCATTACCGTGGGACCCCTGCACCGAAACCCCTGCCCATGGTTCTGCTGAAGGTTTATCTCACACCCCATAGCCGCGCTTTCAAAAAATGAGAATAAAGAAAATTGAGGAGTTTAGAAAAGGAATTTGAAAAGTGCAGGGGAGTAGGGCAAAGTATTTTGGGATTAGTGAACCTGTCGGATTTACTGTTTAAGGTTTAGTGGACCAAAGTGTTAATGGGTCAATAGCTGCAACACAAAGGTTTCTGGATGGGCTTTGTTGTCAGAACAAAGTGCTTAGATGCAGCTGGGTCGGTAGGACATGGAAGTGTCATTTTGGATAACAGAAGCACAGAAGGTGACAGCAAGCATTCGGCTGATAGGGGGATATGGGTGTGGTGCTCAGGTGAACCATCCCTACAATATAATGGTATCGCTTTTGATATTGGATTGATGTTCTCATCTGCCAGAAATATATCACACAGCTAACAGATGGTTAATGCAGAGTAATTTGAAAGTACTACCAAACAAGTTTACAACACACACACACACAAAGTCAGTCTTCCTATCTAAATGGGAACCATCCATTCATTTCCATGGGGAAAAACCATAATCCCAATCATGACACCCTTAACCTCTACCCATCCCTAACCTTAACTACAAGTAACCTATACAAATACAAGGCTTATGGCATATTTACTTTTTTGATTGCATTCACAGATTTTTATAAAACTGAGGTTATCCAAATGTCCCCAAAAGTAGGGAAATTTTAGGTTTTACTACACTTTGGTCCTCAAATGTGATCTTTGCAAATCCACAAACACACACAGGAAGTGAGTTTCAGGTTTTTATTTGTTGGCCTGTGGTACTTTTAATATCCTGCTTAACTTGCATTTATTTTCTGTTTATTTGCTTATCTATTGACTTTACTTATCTTTTCCTGCCCTGTACAGCAGTTTGGAAACTTAAACAGCTGTGGAAAAAAATACCCTGGTTTAATTGTGGTTCTGCTGCCTACACTGAGCAGGATTCTAATGCCAGACTGTTAACGTTAACTCTGTGTGTTTGTGTGTGTGTGTGGCAGAATACACGGACCTATATGTCTGCATAGCTATAAGAAAACCCTGCAAACGCCATACAGCATGTAAGCTTCATCCAAAACGGAGCACTCAAATCACCACTGACACACGGTAAGGGTCACTCTTAAAGTCGTGGCAGGCAGTCAGGCTGCCCAGAAGAGCACAGAGTGTGCTGGAAACATTCAATGGCAGAATTTCTACCTAACAGCCTGTAAATTCTGTTTTCCATCTTCAACTCTAAAAGGGTAACCCTTTCATTATGGTAATGATTATAATCAAAAATCTCATGGGAGTGACTGAAGGACAAGCAGGCACATTTCAGAGCTGCCAAACCGGAAAGCTCGTTAGCACTATTAGAAGCCCTCAATTAACACTTTAAGTAGCTCGGAGCATCTTGTTGGCATTTGTAACCAATCAGCTACTGGTAATTGGTTAATGGCAGCTGATTGGTTAAAGGGCACTGATTAGGCCCTGGCTCTCTGACTGGAAAAAGTAAGAAGTTTTGAAAAGGTGACAGGTGTTTGTAAGGTGGTTTTAATGGCTGGTGTACTTGGTTGATGGAATGAAGTATGGCTATAAAGCAGCTTTTTGTGGTTTTTTTAAGGTATCAAAAATTATATGTGCTTTTAAGGACTAAATTGAAGCTTTAGTATGTATTGGGGACTGTTGAGGTATTTTGCTAACTGAAGCTCAAACTAAAGTACTCTGGTGATTGTACTCTGTTCCACAGCCTGTCTTTGCCTTGTTTGGTTCTGCCGGGTGGGTCGTATTGTGCGGCTGCTTCCAAAGGTGAGATGTGAGTCTGTTCCTGTGTTCGTCCTGACCTGATGCTCTGCTGTCCCTCTGGCCCAGTGTTTCTCAACCCAATTCTCTTGGACTCCCAGATAGTCCACATTTTTGTAGCCTCCGCTCCTAGTGCACATGTACCGGGTATTTGGTGGTCATCGTCCTTTTGTTTCTGGGGTGCTGCTTCTGGCAGCCTGTGTACTCACTGTGTGCCGTTTGCTCTTTCCAGCCTCCCGCTTCAAGCATGGGCAACATGGTGTTCCCTTCGGGGCTCTCCAGGGTGGGGCCCAGCACCCTAGACCCCTGTCTCTTCAAAGCAACTACCCTCCAGTTGATGCCCCCTTCCCTGGCTTCATGTCTGGTTATCATTATGGTCCCGACATTCTCCGTGCTGCCCCCAGGCGCCAGGGTACTTTCTTGAGGGCCATGATCCAACCTGCAACACCACTGACAAGACCTCAGTCAGGCTACCCTGTCTTGGGCCCTGCTGTTGGTCCCCTCCCCTACAACTCAGACCTTGGGCCTGTGGCGTTCCAGCTGCCCCACTGGTTTGTTCCAGGTGAGGTGAGACCTGGTCATCTGGCCTCCAGAAGCTATGGGCCCCTGCTGGAGTGGCCTGAAGACCTCAACTACCACCCACTGCTCTATAGAAATGGCTTTGTCACAGCTAGACGAATGGGGGGCATGCGTGACCCTTACGTCCCTCGGAATGTTGTCCCTGGGGCCTTGGCGTTAGACTCTGGCAGGTTTCCTCTTCCCACTATCAGTGGCCCGGGAGTGATCAAATCTGCCCCAGCCTCCTTTGGACAGAGCCACATGACCAATATTCGAGGAGCCCAAGGTACAGCAGCCCTTAGGAGTGACAGGAGTAGCCATCCATTCCCTGCCCTGACGTTTGCTCCCAGCTATGGTGGTGCTCCGCGCCCATCTGTGCAGGTCTCGGAGCCAGCTGTGACTGAAGACTCAGACCGTGTCAGACACACTGTCGAGCAGCTGGTTCATGGTGCCCCACCTGCCTTGGCTAGCTCATGAATGGACTGCTCCCCAGTTGACGGTAGTGCTGCTCTATGGGACTGCACACAAAATGCTGCTTGTCAAATAAACATCTAATTCACAGACCAAGATGGTGACTTGTGGCTCTGTGGTAGTAAGCAAATTTTATTGCATCTCTTACATCTTTCCAGAGTTGTCATGATATTAGTGCTGCAGGGGGTATCCAACATCGTCATGGATTCTTCTGTCCCTCAGAAGTGGTCCTTCCATCTCTACCATCAAATGGTCATGCCTCTTCAATAAATTTCATTCCTAGTTTTCTGTCCTTCTGCCTTTGGCTTTCCCAGGTCATTTTCCGATGAGACAAAACAATGGTTTTCCTCCCCCAAAATGAAAGGATGGTCTTTCATTCATGTGGAGCATGAATTTACAAACACTGCCATAACTGAGAGGAAATTCATAAGCTGCACAGCTAATCTGGGAGGGGGTTTCAGGGTCCTTTTGAGGGGGATATGGTGTAGAAGCTTACATGACTGTTGGTCTTGGTATTAATGTGATGCTGTGGTCTGCTTGAGCCGGATTGGGTTTGAAAAGAACAAGAATTGCCCCAGCAACAATGCTATTGTTGCCTATAATGGGTATCCCCATCAGGTTCCCTCCAATTGATATCGTGCCAGTTCATGCCCATTGATTCTTTCAAATGGTGTACATGTGAGATTTCACTGGAGTAGGTGGAACTTGCTTAAGATGTTTGGTTCAGATTCTGGGTTAGTCTCACACTATAGCCCAAGAATTTGTTTTGGGGAAGATGTAAACAAACCATTAATGTTTCCACTGCAAGCTTTTCTCCAAATCAATCAGCTAGCATGGATACGACGGTGATTAAATGCTGCATTGCCCATTTAATAAAATAAAAATGTGGATATATCTTTGTCTGGGTGTTCCTGGACCGCAGCATTGCATTAAAATCAAGGTGTGTGAACATATGGGCATGTGAGATCACCTAAGTGTGATGTGTGTTGCCATTATTATGTTTGATGCTCATATAGGGTCTGATAAGACTTGGTTGTTTGCCAGCCTCGTTTATGCAAAGCCAAGTGGTGACTCAGAAGCGGTCTAAGAGACCCTGAAAAGCTCAACAGTGCGTAGTAACTGTTGTAGGGTTTTTTTTAAGGTTTTCAGTTGAATTCCTGAGCAAATCAGGAGAAGGACCTGAAGGGCACAGCTGGGTCCTGCCTGAGATTTAAACAGGCACCTCTGAGGTCAGCCTGTGAGTCCTCAATCAGTGTGCCACCTGCTCTCTTGATTCATTTTCTGCCCACATCTGTGAGAACATCTGCCTGTCTGGATGGTTATTTTTCTGGGGGGGAGCTTTATCTTTTTACATAAAAAAAAAACATGAACCGTTACACATTATGCAGCGTGCAGTGGAATTTATGAAAAATAAGTGCAGCATTAATGCTCGTGACTGTCGCCAGTTACATGGAAGAGAAGCTGTAGTGTTGCCTTGTGGCCCTATTTAGGAAAGCAGCTCATGATTGAATGACATCTCCCCCAGTGTGAGGATTATTACAGCACGGCCCCATCCCCAGGACAGGGGTCCCAACCCAACCAATGCTTCTAAAAGTGGCACGCGTGGGGCAGGGCTAACCCCTGCTATGTTACGAGCTGCTTGATGCGAATTGTCTTTCTTGTAAATTAGCTCGAGCCTGTGGAACAAGCGCTGAAATGTGAAATGTTTTTAAATCTGTTTTTTGATTTTATTTTTTGTTTTTTTGTCGGGCACGGACTAACTCTGGGTAATGGCCGACGGTCCCAGAGTGCCATCTGTTGGTTTGATTTTTATATGTTTATTATTTATTTATTTATTTTTTTGCACCGGGACGTGGACTGCACAGGTTTAACGTACAGCAGGAAATGCACAATCACAGATCTAATAATTTCCTCTGAAATATAAGTGAGGTGAGCCTCAGGCTAGATGATCGCACAGGCTTCTGAAGGACATGCCTGGGTGTCCTTCCCAGAATGATGATAAAGATGGATTTTTTCCTCTGCCTTTAGACGGAATGTGAAATTCCGCGACGCCCCATTGTGCAGAGTGTCCCGCCGAGTGTCCCGTCTCTCATGCTTACGTTTTCAAATGCGCGGACAGCCATCGAAAGTGCACCTCTGGTCGTGACGTTTTGATTAATCGGTAAGAGTCCCCCACACCCCCGCTGTGAGGGACGTCACTTATTGCCAGGCTCTCTTCTCCGTCGGCGAGCCGAAGGCGTGACACGTACGCGGGATGCCGAAGGTCGCAGCGGCGGTCTATGAATTGGCGAGCAGCGGGACGGCGTGACGAAATTAGCTGCGGTTTATGGAGCGGTTGACAGGCCCTGTGAATCACTGCTCCGCACCCGGCGTGACGCGGAGGGCGACTCGGGGACGGTGTGGCGGCAGCCAAGACCCACCCCTGGTATGGTGATGAATAACTCTCACGTGCGTTAGAAAGCTGAGTCCGCCTCCGATGGTTCTGCCTTAACACCCGCGAATATAAAGCCGCCTCATGATTGGTGTTCTGGGCTTGTTAAGAGTCACTGTGATATGCAAATGAGGGGCGTGACCAAAATGCATATTATGCATGCATGACATTGAACGGGCGAGATAAAATGCTTTTTTTTTTTTTTCCAGCTTTTGTCCAAACGAGCATGTGCAGAAGGTTTGGTTACTTGCTGCTATGTTTATTAATTACGTTAATCATGGTTCGTTTAGCTAATTGCTTGTTTTGGATGATTATGAGCCAAGGTGTCTTAATCCTGGTCCGGGGAGCCATTGTCTGCATCAAGATCTGTTTCAATGCCGCTCCCAATTAATCAGGCTTAATAGATGCGCTGATTGAATCCTGGCATCGATGTGACGCTTCTCGACATTTGTCAGTCATGAGAGCGAGAAGCCCAGAAGCGTATTTCGCGTGAAAGGAAAGTGGAATTTTTATAAAGAGCTGCTGAATTCTTGCAAGCCTCCAAAAAACGTGATAGGCCGAAAGACTGATGAGATTCATTAAGCTTCAATACTCATTTGTACGGCTGTGAGAAGCATCAAGCAGGTGGTGCAGAGCGATTGTTTCAGACTCGCTTTTATCATCTATAAAGGACCAGGAGTGGGACGTGCTGAGTGGGAGGGGCTTCAGTCAGGGATCAGCTTGGCCTCATCAGACTTTTAGATCAAACAGCAGCGCTAAGTGGCTATGCTAGCATTGCGGCTGAAGTCCTTTTTAATATAATGAGGGCCCAGGGGAGCTCGTTTGTGATGGGGTGGGGGTGTTTTGTTCAGTCTGTAACTCTCTGCCATGCTGTCATTTCCACATCCTCTATAGGAACACCACCCCCCGCCTTTAGGATTGTAAATAAGGCTGGGGAGATGGACTCAAGCACAGCTCTGTCATACAGGGGTCACCTCAGCCACCGACAGGCAGACCTGTCCTGGGGGAATTTGGTGCTTTGATGTCATTGTATGTGATGCACTTTGCACCCATGGGGGGTTTGCTGTGCTTAGCAACTGAGCTTAGGTCAGCTGGGTCACTGATCGCCTAATGACTGTGTGTGTGTGTGTGTGTGTGTGCGTACGTACGTGTGTGCGTGCACGCACACGTGTGTGTGTATGTAGTCCAGGTATACATCACACTTTGGGGAAATTTATAAAAACCTGTTGTTTTGACTTTGTGAGGACCAGTTTTTTGGTCCACACAAGAGGACATTCAGTCTTATAAAAATGCTAAAAGTCACTTTGTTTAGCTACTTATGGTTAGGGTTAGGGCTGTGTAGGGGTTAGGATCGTCATTGCTAGGGTTAGGGTTACGTGATTGCACACTGCTCACCTTGTTTAGCCCCCCAGCCTCAACTTTGCCCTTGATCACGTCTAGTTTGTTATCCTTTTTAATCCCCCCCCAAAGGGCTAAGAGACCTCATTGGGTTGGACGATCCTGAAGAGTCGGTTTGCAACCCGCAGCCAATTGCGAACGCAGGCTCCGTGCCAAGCTCTCCGCAGTTAAGTGGTCGCCGTAACGATCAATGTCTCTGATAGCAAGATGACAGGAGCACTGGTGTCTCTCAGAAAGGGTTACGAAAACGGACAGGCCAGAATCCATGTTATTATTGAAGCGACACATCTGTCAGCGTGGACTGGCGAGAGCCAGCGCGCAAAATCCGCGTTAACCCCCGATGCTGTACAGTGGCACCCACCGCTCAAAATCTCCCATTCATTGTGTTCCTGGGTCACTCCAGACACCGTAGCTGGCCAGCAAGAGACAGGATTTGGAGCTGCGACCAGCAGATGGCAGACAGGAGGGTGCAGAAGAAACTATGTAGTGCTTTTAGCTTAAGGGACAGGTGCCTTTGGTGTTGCTTCATGTTGACAGCAGGGGGCGCCCAGATATGTTGAGGCTGTTGCACCCACACCTGGAGTATGTCAATTAGAGATACGATCCTCCCCCTCAAAAGCTAAGTCAAGGTAAAGTGGGAAACACAGTCACAAGCTAGGCTGCGTCTCAATTCTGTTTTACAAGAGAAAAAATCTAATAATCCTTTAGGTGAGCCTTTTACAGCCTGCGATAAACCTCTCGGTCGCCTCCCCCCTCCTGGCCCGTCCCAAGGGCAGCAAGGCGCGCCCTGCCCCCTGAGCACTGATCGAATCGCTTTTCACGCTGCTCCGCCCATCCTGATTTGTTGTACAGCACCCAGCCACTGTGAAATGCGGAACGCACCGGGACCCCTGAGTTACGGCCCAACTCACTGAAACGTGCCATCTGACACCCAACCGGAATGAAGCTCCCCTTCATTACTGATGATTAAGGGAAAAAATCCCGTGAGACGTGTTCATGATGTCATAATCGGTTAATGTGTTTTTAATGAGCGTCTACTATCTTCTTGGTGAGCCGGCCCCCTCCCACATTCCTTTTTCAGTTCATTATGCGTTCATTAACTCCCCCCGCCTGGGTCACTTGGGGCCATTCCAGCCGGACGTCTCTGACGTGCTGATCTCGCGGTAGATCATCCGTGGGGCTCATTGCCCCCCCCCCGGGTTCAAGGTGGCATTAACGACCATATTAGAGCCTATTTCTATTCTGGCGACCATTTTAAGAACAGTGAATCCCAGAGAAGGTTCGACTCTAAACCCCCCCCCCAATATGACCCCCCAGTTTATTTTTAGCTGGGTCGTCAATCCCATCTCTCTGCCTGCCATCCAATCCTCATCGACACTTCAAAGTCAGCTGAAGGATTCGTACGGGACGGAGCACCTGTAGGACACGCCCCCCACTCTTTTCGGTTAAGAGATTTTGTCTCTGGAGCAGCTGCGTCCTCCTTTTCATCCCGCCGTCCCTGGAATCAGCGGGAAGCTAAAGGTACCACCATACCTGGCCCAGCAGCAGGCTGCCAATCCTTGCCAGGGCTCTGGAGGTGCTCTACTATGCTCCCGCTGAGTTATGAAGCTCACCGTTAGCATCTCTCCAGCATGGCTCACCCCTGACTTAGTTAATAATAAAATCTGACGACTATCCAGAAACAGATTTCCCAGTCAGAAATTCACTTTCCCCAGTAGATAAGAGACATAAGGTGGTAGAGTCCTGCTCGGAGAGGAAGAAAACAGTCAGCAGATTTACAAGCCGAACAAAAAAAGCGATGAGCAGCTGCTTCCAGTTTCAGAAACCAAAGCTAGTTTGTGCCTCCCTGCGTCTCGCAGCCTCAATGCTGCTCCCATTGGCTGGATCTTCATTTTATGTTTTTATTTATTTTTTCGCGCCCCTGACAGATGTCGACGAGCGGCCCGTGTGAGGTGAGTTAACCGTGTCCCTGCGGGATCCGGCCAGCAGAGGCGCACCCTTGTGCTCGCTGCTTCTGTTCAGCCGCTGTGCTGTTTATCTGCCTCTGCCTTTCTTGTCTGCTTTCTCCCCATGAGCTTCCTGGCTCTAATTAAACTGGCAGAAGTCGATTCTGGGTCCTCCTGGGCCAGAATCTTGCGGTTTTGAGAATATCTCCTCATTAGCACCTGGTGTACACCTGAAACACTGGGTGAGGAGCCCGACTGTGATGATAATTATTTCAATAATGTGATTAAGAGCCTGGCCTAATTGAAAAATGGGATCAGCAGTAGGTACTAGCATCTTAAGTTCCGGAAAAACGTGCCCATCTATCGCGCCAGTTCAAAGGAACAGACAGATGTGCAGCAGTGTTTTGAAGATTTAGGCAAACCGCACAGACACAAAATGAGGATTGTGTTGGCTTGACACACAGAAAGGCTCTGCGTTTTTCTGACAAAGGGGTGAAATTCCCATTCAGAATGCCATGGATTAGCCCCCTATGCCCATTCTCATGTTTGTTTGTGTTCAGAATCATGTTTTGATCTTCACATCGCCAACACCAAACTATTTTCCTGGTTTCCTATAGGAAGGTGTTAAAGCGTCACAACAAACTAGTAACCAAAAAATCGACACAAAATCACTCAAAAGAGGATGTATGACAGATTTTATTTTAATTCTTCTGCTTTTCTGAAAGTCCCTCCTGCATTTTCCAAAATATGACCTCAGTAAAGGTGACATGGTAACAATAGGTTCTTTAGTTTAAACCAGACATGGGATCCAGTTCTCCAAACAATTTTCTTACACAAACAGCTGGTTCTCTGTTTCCTGGCTTGAGGAGACGCAGGTGTTGCTGATAATTCAGATCTGGAAGAAGGACAGAAGGAGTTCTAAGCAGCTAAAATGGCCTCCCTGTTCTCGTAAAAAAGCAGTTTCTCCACTGAGGATGTGTTGTAATCTTCCTGACGCACGAAAGAGCGGGAGAGCGACGAGGAGAAAATGAAAAGCGATGTTAACAGTTTGTGGTAATGGTGTCATAACTGTGCTCTTATCTGGAACAGAGACAGACTTCGTGGTATAAAGCATGTCAATTGCTCGAAGCTTCTGTGTCATGCTGATCTTCAAATGAAGAAAAATTCTCCATTAAAGAATTATTCAACATTCCAATGGTAAAAGCATAAAGAATACCTCTGTGGTGATACTATATATATAATCATGCCAGATGAAGAATTATAACCACAGCATACGGTACTGTGCAAAAGTCTTGGGGGTTTAAAGAAAATGTTTAAATCTATTTATCTGGCAGTAAGTGTTTGTTTGCTCAGAACAACAAAAAAAACAGTTTAGTATTACAACATACGCAAATTAACCTCAACACAATAAAAACTAAGAGAAATTCCTCTGCTCTTTAAAAGGTTGCTGATATCTTGATGGATGGCTAGATGAACACTGTCCCAAAACTCTCCCAGGGCACCCCAGCCATTCCATGTACCCAGTAAATTTCACGTCCAGCTGATTTAATTAATTCCATCCATTTTCTATAAGGCACAAGGGAGAGAACAACCCAGGATGGGGATTCCAACCCATTGTACGGCACAGTCACCATTTATACACACATTCACACCTATGGGCAGATTGGTAACTCCGATTAACTTCAGAATGATTTTTGGACTATGGGGGGAAACTGGAGAACCCGATAAAGTCCCTACAATGACATGGGGAGAACATGCAAACTCAAACGTTAGACACGGAGGCATCTAACTAGCCAAACATGGTACTGTATACTAGTGATCAAGTTGAAAAACACATGAGTATATTGGATGGTAGCTACACAGTCCGTCACCCAGGGCCAGCGCGTCACACTCTGTCACCCAGGGCCAGCGCATCACACTCTGTCACCCAGGGCCAGAGTGTCACACTCCGTCACCCAGGGCCAGAGTGTCACACTCACTCAGCTAAGGTCAGAGTGTCACACTCCATCAGCCAGGGCCAGCACGTCACACTCCATCATCCAAGGCCAGCGCATCACACTCTATCAACCAGGGCCAGGGTGTCACACTACGTTACCCAGGGCTAGCACGTCACACTCTATCACCCAGGGCCAGAGTGTCACACTCACTCAGTTAAGGTCAGAGTGTCACACTCCATCAGCCAGGACCAGCACGTCACACTCCATCAGCCAGGACTAGCGCGTCACACTCCATCAGCCAGGGCCAGAGTGTCACACTCCGTCAGCCAGGGCCAATGCGTCACACTCTGTCAGCCAGGGCCAGTGCGTCACACGCCGTCACCCAGAAGATTATACGCAATATGCCACCTTTTCACAAGCTGCCCTTCTTTACAACAATTTACAGTCATTTTACTGAAAAGAACCAAACACTACAATATTGGAAAACTCTTGATTAGTCCTTTCAGAAGTTAATGAGTGTCTGTCCTGAAAAATAGTCTTTAGAAAATAAATAAGTGTATTGATGGAAAACAGAGGCAGCTGAGCAGAGTGAACAGGGTCGACACAGGACGCCTGGTTCTTAGGTTTACTGAGTTACGACCTGGTCTAGGGTCAAGACAAAATATGATGTTGAACTGGACATGGAATGGCAAGGAACGGGAAGGGAGGGAGGATCTTGGGACTCAAAGGATACAGAGGAGTACATTGTGGCTTTTCCTCAGACACATCTTTACGATTCAGGGAGATTCCAGAATTTCTGGGTGAACCTCAAGGATGGCAGCAGGCAAAATAATAAACAACACAGGTGCCCTAACTGTGGGAAAGGTTACTAAGTGACCCAACAAACCAGGGTTGCCCGGATTCCTTGGCCAAATGCATCTTAATCAGCTACCAGATTTCCTAAGTGTACTTGAACAAGAAAATTTGCAGTATGCGTTGGATCCTGGCCCACCAGGAGCGGACTTTGGGATTCCTGCCCTAAGCCAAAAGACTGATGGCTTACCTGGAATATTTACGTGCTATTTCTATGAAGCAACCAAACCAAAACCATCCATCCATTTTCCAAACCGCTTATCCTTACTGGGTCGCGGGGGGTCTGGAGCCTATCCCGGAAGCAACGGGCA
>JABFDZ020000138.1:23540176-23566112 GCA_019775955.2 Pollimyrus isidori | reverse complement strand
TCCCCTCCTCGTTCTCTTCTTTTAATTTGCCCCAAACCTTTAACCCCCCCCACAAATGGTGTTTTTTTTCAAACACTAACTTTTCCCACCTCAACACCCCCCCCCCCCCCCCCCATATTTTGGGTCCTGGTTTCCTGTGATTGTCATGGGAATGAGCTGCTGATGTTCGGAAATGAGGCAGGAGTTTTGAAATTGCTAGCTGGCTGCTTGAATCAGCTTCCTGTTTCTATACTGATGTAGATTTTCACATCGGAAAGCGTGTCAGATGAGCAGAGGTAAGTACCCTCATTGCCCTTTCACTTGCTTCCTTCTGTACTTCTAAGTTGTAAAATAGTGGTAAAGCGATTTTCTTATTGTACACACTCATACTTGGCATGCCAAATTTTGCCATGGTACATTACCAGCAACTGTGTGTGTTTCTATTAACATTTTTGGAATGTGATGATTTTTGCAAAACCAAGATATCACTGCTCCCTTTTAAATTCTGTGAGGAAAGTTGTAAGCTATGCAAAACATCATTATTGTAAGGATAGAGATTTTTTTTAGTAGTAGTTTTTGCTCAAATAATATTCTGTTCCTATAAACCATGCCTTAGAGTTAGTTTAAAGAAAGTTGTATTTGTGAGGGTTGGAGTTTACGGTCTTGGGTTTTTGAAAGTACACAGTTCCATTTCACATTTGTTTTATATAATTAGTTTGGCGAACTTCAGATGGCAACACTGGCAGCTTTAAGAATGTGCCTGCGAATTTACTCTGATGAGCTAGACAAGAGCGGGTTGCTGTGTGACGGAAACCATCAGGACGACTCACAGCTTTTATGCTGGGGCTGTTTAGGTTTTCCAACCTCAAAGGCCGCCATGATGAAGTCTGCCATCAGCTGAAGGACATCTTAGGGATTCCGTGCACTTAATCACAACCCACGTGACTCTCTAATATCGTTATTTGCTCATTTACGGCTGCAAGCTGCTCTTTTGACATATTTCCGATTGGTGTTTTATTCGGGTGAAATCCCAACATCTTGCAGGAAACATCTACTTCACCTGAGGCAGAACCTAAAGCACTCCATCTTAGTAACACTGTCTAAATTTCAGTGACACATAAGAAATTATTTTATTTCCTAATTCAGGGTAGCTGTGACAGTAATCGCCTTCAGCGACGACTCTGCACAGCATTTGATGACATATCCAGTCGGGGGGGGGGGGTGGTGACCCGTAATAAAACCAAAGAAGCCACAGTAGTTCATATGTCACTTACTCATATAGTGAGATACTTGGGTCCCACAAAGCGACAGAACAACTCTGACGGGCTCCCAGAGCTAAAATTCAAAAGTTTTTCTCTTCAGCGGCCTGAGGTCTTTCTTGGATTGACATGGCCAACCCAGTGGTCTCTCAGCAACCAGGGGCAGGTTCCTATGGGACCAACGTGCAGACTGGCGAATGGAGCACAGGCCTGTGTTCGTGCTGCAGCGATATCATGGTCTGTAAGTACAAAAGCAGCGGATGGCATCTCCATGACAACAACCGAATGAAAGTGAATGGGAAATGTATAACAGTATGTGTATTAAAAGCCCCAGCACAGTGACTCAAGTCACTTTTATGTCTATATCTTAAAAAAGATAGGAAACAAAATCATTGACCGACAATCCCGATAACATTTTTACATAAACTGCTGTCTTGAATAAACCCTTCACTTAGTTAAATTAATTTCCTATGTTTAGCGTTTCTCATTCTCTCTCTTCCTGCTCTAGGTGCGCTAGGCTGCCTATGTCCGATAGCACTTGGTTGCTACACATCTCACAAGTATGGAGAGAACCTGTTGCTTGCTTGCATTCCCGGAGGAATGACAGCTCTGAGGACCCACATGAGACTGACGTATGGCATCCAGGTAAAAGAAATTGGAGCTGTTATCTTATAAAGACAGCCACTGGACAGACTTAAGGTGGTGTGCAACTCGCACGCAGGAAACTGTGCAACGTTCGTGCAAAGACTGGAGTTAAGCAAATGTTGCGCTTGATTGCTTTTACTGCCGTTGTGAAAGACTAAAGAGAGGCGCAAAGAATGGGTGGCTGGTCAGAGTTGCATAAAATGACTTGTGCAAATATGTGTCACTGAGAAAGAGCAAATGGGTGATGGTTTCGGAGGTGTATTCGATTATCTACAGGACGTTGCAAAACACCCGTGTACACGTTGCAAAATGAAGTAAAGAGAGGGCAAAACGAATAGTTTTTCGGTTGCACGTACGTCGGTACTAATTCTCAGAAATCTGTATTTTCTTTCAGGGCACAATATGCAACGACGCTTTAATGACATTCTGCTGCGGGCTCTGTGATACCTGCAGGATGGCCAGAGAAATTCGTATCCGGAATGGCGAAGTTTGAGCATTCATGGAGTTAGATTTGTGCCAAAAAAAAATTAAAAGAAAATAAAACTCATCGAAATAAAAAATAGATATTTTCTAACCTGCATACAAATTAAGGCTATTCTGCCAATAGAATAATTCTGTCACGTATTACGTATCGTTAATTATATGCTGTTGTAGGGTTGCCAACTCACGCATCTGGCGTGACACTCAGGCTTTCAGACTCTCTTCTCACACAAGAAATCTTACGGCAAATCTATATTATTCCATCCATCCATCTATTTTCCAAACCGCTTATCCTACTGGGTCGCGGGGGGTCCGGAGCCTATCCCAGAAGCAATGGGCACGAGGCAGGGAACAACCCTGGACAGGGGGGGGGCAGCCCATCACAGGACACACTCACACACTAGTCACTCGCACATAAACACCTATGAACTCCACACACATGTAACCCAGGCGAAGACCGGAACCCAGGTCCCAGAAGTGTGAGGCAACAGTGCCAACCACTGCCGCCCCCATATTATTCCATTACAAACCTAAAACTAGCTAAGCGTTGAGCCCCTACAGACTATTTACAAGTTAAGAATTCTAGTACATACATGTAAATGAGCGTGCGGAATGATCTCGAACTGAAAATTTCACGCCAGCCAGATAAACAAAGTTAGCAAACCTGTATGAACCCTGCTTTAACTCAAATAAAACAACTGTAAAATATACTTGTTGTTTCATTTCGTGTCGTATGGGGGCAGCCGCCTGCTGCAGAAATGACGCGGCGCAGCAGCTGAGTGAGCACAGGATGAACGGTGAGCGGCTCCGCGAGCACAACCCCTTTCCGATTGGCCGCCAGTAAAACCCTCTCTGATTGGCTGCCAGTATCCGTGACCTAGCAACCAGGTGTCTCGGAAATGCATCAGCTATTCAAGCTAATCGACTAGCCAGATAGCTTTGGGGGAACCTTCCCAGCCGTTCACCCTGTTTAGACGTAAAGTTAGGGAATATGTCATCGAAGACGTTGCCCCTGTTGTTCATTAATCTGGGCGGGGAAATGTTGTACATCCTGGACCAACGCCTGCGAGCCCAAAACATCCCGTCGGATAAGGCCAAGAAAGGTAATGTACCGGTGCGGTTCACGGTGATGCAGAACGAGGTAACGCCGCTGAACTCGTGAACTAGCATTTCAAGTAGTTGGACTAGCTCAACTGAAGCTAAGGTGTGGTACACCTCGCTAGCTTCTTGGCGAGTTATGTCAACTGTACCCTGGAGTGAGCAGCGGGCATTTACATCTTACCTAAATAAAATGTGTTTAAGTAGAATGAGTGCAAGTAGCTTTCCTGTTGACCTCTAGGGAAAACTATCCAGGCAGTCGATTCCATGCAGTATAGGGCATTAGCAGCCTGGGCAGGAGAGAAACACAACATGCAGTTTACAGACACAAGTAAC
Organism: Pollimyrus isidori; assembly: GCA_019775955.2. NCBI lineage: Eukaryota > Metazoa > Chordata > Actinopteri > Osteoglossiformes > Mormyridae > Pollimyrus > Pollimyrus isidori. The sequence continues at coordinate 23,562,315 of JABFDZ020000138.1, read as the reverse complement.
ATGGAGAGAACATGGAAACTCCATACATGTGTAAGAAGAAGGTGCCTAATACCCGGGAGATATATAGTAAAGTGACAGCAACCCACTCACCCATCTTGCCGCCCTCTCTGGGAAAATTTATCTCAGCATTTAAGAACACCAGTGTTTAGTATTTATGGTTTGTCTATTTATTTATGTTCATCATAACATGTATCATCTGGACATCATCTTTTGAGGGAAGTGCACTTGTTTTGCGTTTTTGTGCCCCCCTTTCCTTAATCATACAGTGCTTCACTGTCAAGAATACGTAGAGGCTGCTTCCAGTACAGAAGTGATGCAAGGGCAAGATTCAGACTGCCTGTCTTCCTGTAGCATTTATTAAGCGACCCACCCAACATGACCCTGAGTCAGCTCACTTCACCTGTTCTCCTTGTAACTCGTCCCATAACATGTCCCACTATAGCTGATTGGACTGAAGGAGACAGACATAAAGGTACAGTAAATGCTTCAGTGTACCACAGAACTAACTCTAGCTGGCTAAAGTAATGAGATAGTGTGTTTTGCTTTTTGTTCCTTGTGAAATGTTTTGCTTAGATGCACACATTGCACATAACTATCCTTGAAAAAGTTTGATAAATTCCTTTTAAATAGTCTCCACTTAGAGTGCCAGAAACATGAGTTTTTTCTTTCGCTGCAATGCTTGCTCTTGCTTCCTTTAGCTAGGCCATGCCCGTGTCACACGCTGCTCATATTTTTCACAGCTTATTCCACCACTTTAGCATGACTATGTGCCAGTAATTATTCTGGTTGGTTTCAGCTATGTTTCACAAAGCCCCTTTTCACCATGTAAAAGTTTGTAGCATAAATAAAGACTGCTGTCATCACCTCTGAACCCATTTTCACCGCTAATCTAACAGCCGTAAAGTCGTGGCCAAACGTTTTGAGAATGACTCAAGTATTGTTTTTCACAAAGTTTTCTACTTCTATGTTTGTAGATCTTTTTCTCAGATATTTATGTGTTATACTGAGGTATAATTACAAACATTTCATAAATGTCAAAGGCTTTTATTGACAATTACATCTAGTTTATGCAAATAAATTTTTGCAGTGTTGGCCCTTCTTTTTCAAGAGCTCTGAAATTGGCCCTGGTATGCTGTCAGTCATGTTCAGGGCCAAATGCTGATTGATGGCAGCCAATTTTTGCATAATCAATGCTTGGAGTTTGTCAGAATTTGTGAGGTTTAGTTTGTCCACCACCTCTTGAGGATTAACCACAAGTTCTCAATGGGATTAAGGTCTGTGGAGTTTCCTGGCCATGGACCAAAGATGTTGATGTTTTGTTCCCTGAGCCATTTGGTCAGCTGGTACTTTTGCTTTATGGCACTCCATCATGCCGGAAAAGGCATTGTTCATCACTGAACTGTTCTTGGATGGTTGGGAGAAGTTGCTCTCGGTGAATGTTTTGTTACCATTATTTATTCATGACTTTGTTCTTAGGCAAATTTGTGAGTGAGCCCAGTCCCTTGGCTGAGAAGCTACCCCACACATGAATGGTCTCAGGATGCTTTTCTGTTGGCATTACACAGGATTGATGGTAGCACTCACCTTTTTTCCGGATGCCCCATACAATCAGAAAGGGGATCCATCAGAGAAAATGACTTTACCCCAGTCCTCAGCAGTCCAATCCCTGTACCTTTGCAGAATATCAGTCTGTCCCTGTTGTTTTACTTAGAGAGGAGTGTCATCTTTGCTGCCCTTCTTGACACCAGGTCATCCTCCAAAAGTCTTTGACATATTGTGTGTGCAGATGCAGTCCCACCTGCCTGCTGCCATTCCTGAGTAAGCTCTGCACTGGTGGTGCCACGATCTCAGCTTTGGCGCTTGCTGCCCATTCTTGAGCCAGCTGAAGCCTTGTGTACAACAATTGAACCTCTCTCCTTGAAGTTCTTGATGATCAGATAAATGGTTGATTTAGGTGCAATCTTACTCGCTGTAATATCCTTGAATGTGAAGCCCTTTTTGTGCAAAGCAATGATGACTGCACGTGTTTTCTTGCAGGTAACCATGGATAAGGGGAAGAACAATGATTCCAAGCACCACCCTCATTTTAAAGCATCCAGTCTGCTATGCTAATTCAGTCAGAATGACAGCGTAATCTCTAGCCTTGTCCTCGTCAACACTCTCACCTGTGTTAATGAGAGAATGAATCACTGGAATGATGTCAGTGCTTCCTTTTGTGGCAGGGTTGAAATGCAGTGGAAATTGGTTTTCTGGGATTAAGCTCATTTTCACTCCAAAGAGGGACTTTGAGATTAATTACAATTCATGTGATCACTCTTCATAACATTCTGGAGTATATGCAAACTGCCATCATAAAAACTGAGGCTGCAGACTTTGTGAAAACTAATATTTGTGTCTTTTGGCCACAACTGTATAGCTGGTGTCCATGGCTAAGAAAGGGTTGTTTTTTTTTAACCCTTAGATCCAGGTCCTTCTACTGCTCCCTGTAACTGTACCACTTTTGATAATCAGTCTCACAGGTGGTGCTGCTTCCAAGACGACAGCATAGATTATTCATGACTGTGCTACTTAAAGAAATACTTTGAAGTGGTATCACTTCAAATCTTATGCTGAACATGGTTGTTCACTCAAAGTGGTCTCCATCTTTCTTTGGCTTTCAAAAACATGTGGCACGTTCAAAAAACCAGCAAGTCTAAGCATCTTCTGGTCACAATGCTCTTACTCAAGCCGGTAGAGTGTGCGTTTCTGCTTGCTGTATTCAATGCCTCCTCGCACCTGTCTACATTCCCTTGTGACCCTAACTTCACCCTTCTTTTTGTACACTACACCCCCGCTACCCATTGTGTGTCCTGCAGTCATGAATGACATCATTACCACCATGTTCAATAAGAAGTTCCTGGAGGAGCTCTTCAAGCCTCAGGAGCTGTATTCTAAGAGGGCTCTGAGGACGGTGTTTGACCGTCTGGCGCACGCCTCCATTATGAGGCTCAATCAGGCCAGCATGGACAAGGTAAGGGCATGATGTCATCAGAGTGTTTTGTTTGGCATGGATAAGCTGTGTGTTGTGTCTGAATAAGGTCATAACTGGTGCTTAGTGTTAGAAAGGTTGCAACGTTTGCCTTTTATCTATTTTCTCTGCTACTCATTTTATTCCTGTCCAGCTTTATGATCTAATGACCATGGCCTTCAAATACCAAGTCCTTCTCTGTCCACGGCCCAAGGATATGCTGCTGGTGACCTTCAACCATATGGATGCCATCAGGGACTTTGTGAGAGACTCGCCCAGTGTCCTCAACCAGGTGGACGAGACATATAGGCAACTGATTGAGGTAGGCTAGCATCTTTCCAAAGGTGGAAGATACTGTACAAGAGTGGTGTATATTGAAATAGAGGTTAGAGCAATTTCACCATTGGGAGCTGAGTAAGGTCCTTAACCCTCAATTGCTCTAGGGACTGTCTGAGCCTCCTTTCACCTGCACGTCACTTTGGACATTGTCTTGTCGATTATAACAAATCTATCATGCAAAGCGCAGAATATAATCCAGGGCGTGTCTGCCATCCCGACAGCCCATCATTTTTGATTGTCCCTGTCATTACAGATGTACACACCACTTTCTGGAGGTGAATTTCAGCTCATCCGGCAAACGCTGCTAATTTTCTTTCAGGACATGCATATACGGGTGAGTTCTATACTTCCTGCACATAGATGCATGCTTCTCCTGCAGTCATGTGATTTTTCAATTTTATGTAAATGTATTAGCATTAAAAGTGTTGTAAATAAACGAGCAGGAAAAGAATTTAAGGTGGCCTTTTTTATTTTTAAAGAATCTGCACAAAATTATTCACATAATATATAAATTGCACGCTTATGCTTCTTTTCAGGTTTCAATCTTTCTCAAAGATAAAGTCCAAAATTCCAATGGCCGTTTTGTTCTTCCGACATCTGGGCCTGTTCCGTATGGAACACAGATCCCGAGTTTAATCAGGTAAAACGTTCTTAGACTCGTTAAAAAGTCAGAGAGGCACAATCCCACTCGCCCCATGTAATACAACCTCTCTTGTCCAACTCTTGTTTCATTGTGTTTTCATCATAAATTGTCAGCCCATCCCTCATCATGATGTACAAACCTTACATTAACATAAACTAGTCACTGCTCTGATTTGCTTGAAAATGGTCCATATTAATGAATTTCACAACCGATTGCTTTAAAGTTGGGGATTTGATGACTGAGTCTGCTGAAGGTATAAACATCCATTGTACTTCAAACTACTTACCTCGGACAGGGTCCTGGATTGGTCCTAGAGTCTATCCCAGGCCGCACAATGTACAAGGCAGGGGGGCAACACGGATGGCATGCCAGCCCATCACAGCGCACATGCACACACAAATCTGCACTCGGTGGACAATGCAGAGATGCTCCTTAGCCTAACTGCATGTCTTTAGGAGGAAACTATTTGGTGTGCTGGAAGTGAGTTTTTGTAACTTTCCATGGGAACTAACGGGAATATATGGGAATTAATGGGAATAAACTGGAAATTTGCAAAATTGCAAAAGCAAGTGCTTGTGAGTAGTAATGTATGCATAAAACACCCCAAAATAATTATCTGCATCAAAACACACTGCTTGTAAGTCATACTCTATGTTGTATCATTCATAGAGTTTGCTTTCTTTGCTGTATTTGACAGGTCGTGCAGAGATACATGGAGTTTATTTCCGAAATTCCCCAACTTCTCCTGGAAAATTTCTGAAAACTTTCCATAAATTATCCACCCCTTGCAACCTAGCTGGGAGGAATCCCAAGTGACTGGATGTCCATCCTTAGAGGTGTAAGGCAGTAGTGCTCACCATTGTACCACCATGATGCCCTACTCTATTGTTCAAATTAGCAGAATCACACTTCTGGGATGTTGTATATTATTGTGGATCGGGTCCCCTCAATGCTGTGACTTGCCTTGAGCCCTCTGCTCTGTCTGGGTTTTGCCATTCGGAGGCATTGCAATATATCAGTGAGTCGCAGACCAGAAGATAGTGGTATGCTTACAAGCTCAGTACTCATAACAGGAAAAAGAAGAGGGATCTGTTTTTATCCAGGCAGAGACGTAAGAGGAAACGACAGCGGGCAGCTTGGAATGAAGATGCGGGGGCTTAATGCGAGTCACAGGCACGGCTCAAGACAGGAAGGGACTGAAAAAAGTCCATCTATTTCTGTTGGCCATATATGATATTAGAAGAACCGGTGATATTTGATAATTACATTACAGCGAATACCTGAAATGTTTTGACCAAAATTATGTTTTACTGAAGAGTCACTCTAAAGATGTCAGGTGTGGTTTAAAGTTGTAGGTCGGTGTGCTAGATGCTTAAGGATATAAGACATGGCCAAACAGAACATTGCCTTTGCGGTGGAGCATCTCCGGACTAGACAGGCATTGGCTGATTGTCTGTGGGGTTGATGAAGTGCCACAGGACCAGATATCTATCAGCTACGTTCATGCAGGGAACTGTTAAAAATGAACATTTTGGCTGTGCAGATACGGCACGGATGAACACCGTAAGGTCCGGTGGCGGAGAAGACTGGAGTTAAACGACGGTCAGGTTTCAGTGTCAGCTTGGGGGGGGGATCAACTTCTGCACCAGAGCTGAAAGTAAACAAGAGAATAACTGAACCAGCTTGTGCTTTTATAAGACAGAGTTGGGTTCATTCGAGATCTCGCCTCCACTCATATATGTGTAGTTAAAAAGCCAGAATCATCTTTCCTCCATCAGGTGGCATTTTCCTTATTCTTAGCACATCCTTGCTTGTCATATGGCATCTAGTCTTTTGTGTGCTGAACAGCAGTAAACTTCAGTACTCTTTACTCAGTACTCGTTGTACAAGCTATAACTACATGTGACAAATAATAAAAATCTTGAATCTTTATATAGCAAGATATGGTGTTGGATACTCAAATGGGCCGCAGGCACAGCTGTGTCACACATATGCACAGTCACAGACCCTCATCCCCAGTCGTGGGGCCCCCGGTGTCGCTTGACAGACTCCATGCAGTTCAAACCATGGGTCAAACAGACTCTGTTCCACAAGTGATCATTACCCTTTGTATGCCACACATGTCATGGATGTTACTGACCTCTAAGCGCTTTTAACATTTTTGCTTCCAGTTCAGCTGAAGAGGGTTCACATGATGGTACGCAAATAAGCTAACATGAATTCCTCCATCTCATGGAACCCACTGATGACTATAAAGCTTCATCAGAACATCTTATTGTCTCTGCTCCAAGGAGGTGGAGTCGTTGTGGTTTAACAGCCGTCTCAGGTGTGATCACACTTGTTGCACTGTAAGAAGCAAACGTGTCTGAAACCATGCAAACCTTGTTTTCTTTTGCTTATAATATGTGATTTTAATTATGAGATCATGATTAAAATACTTGGTACATTGTGTATATCTTTTCTTTGCAGTTACCTCTCAGCTACCACAGAGTGAACTGTGCTTATGCTGGTGCTGACCCACTCAATCCTTTCGGTTCACGGAGTTCAATGCTCCAGACTTGTAGAGGACTTTTACTTAGATGGAGGTGGAGCAAAATCCCCAGTTGACCCACGGGCCCCATCAGTCGAGACCTGCTAACATGATATGTGTCGCCGTCTGGCAGGATGTTCAGCTGCACCGGAGAGGAGGTCAACAGGGTCCAGTTCCGCAGTGCAGGCAACTACACTGCTGCCCTGCGCGAGGGGTCCTTCGAAATGCATGGCGATAGGGTCATCAAGTTGGGCACTAACATGTGAGTGCAGCCACCGCGTGGCTCTCTTACTGATCAATTAGGTGGTGTTTCTCTCCTGAGCTGCACGTGTGAAAGATACTGTGTGTTTCCAGTGTTGGGCATTTTAGGTCCAGAAGCTACAATTCCCGACCAAGATTTAGTTCCTACCAACCTGCTGAGCATAAAGAGTCACAATCACAGTGTATTCAGGTGGTGGATAGAAACTAAATTTGGACCTGAAATGCCCAACACTGCCTGTTTCATACCCAGTTTAAATTTTTGAGGAAAAAGAATACGTACAATAAACGTTTTATTCTGGCAAATTCTGCCTTATAAATTATTAGCATTCTTGACAGTAATCGAAGAGTTCTAGTTTTCTGGAGTTCCTTATTTTATCAAAACCAGAGCACAATGTGAGCACCTGCAGTCCTATTTTATCTGCCCCCGCATCAATTAATGGCCTAGATTTCTTCCCCCTCCCCCCACCACCACCTCAAAATAAAAAATAAAAACCCTCTCGGAGGTTTTCTCGAGTGTCGTCCTGGATGTTTTAGAGGACCAATTTCGAAGGTTAATTTGAGCTGTTTGCCTATCAACCATAATCACTATTTTGGCTACTTTTAGCTTTTATCCACGAAAACATTTGTTGTGTAAGTGTTATTTCATCTCTGTATACAACTGGATCATTCTGGAATGTTTCTGTAGTCCTGATTTAGTGCCCAGTTGAAGGGCACAACAGCATGACCCTCCTGGGGCTCTGAAATATCAGATGTTTTGGTCACGAGTCTGAGCTTAACCGCCATACTGGCCAGGTTGCTAGGAAGCGAGCGACTACCCGCAAAACCAGCAGAAACACTGTCCTCTTTATGATTTCAATAATTCATTTTTAAAGCTCCCTCCCGTTCTGGCTTGCTGCTCATGGCCCCGGGTTCAACTTCTGACATTTCCCTCAGGTACGGCGTCAGCCGTGCTGTGGAAACACACATGTCGGGGACGTCCAGGACCTCCTCCCAGCATACAAAGGTAATCCAATCAGCCACTGAATATGTAATGAAGGTACTTACCAGTCTTTGTTGCCTAACCTTGTATGTCTTGCAATGGTTCCTTACACCCAGATCAGGTTTTGTTTTTTAATGCGACCTATGTCCAACCCGTGACCCCAGTCCCCCGTCACCCCCACTGCTACAAGAGGGTGTGACATTACATCATCCCTGCAGGCGTATATTACCGCTGATGGACAGGGTGATTATTCTGAGCCCTGGCTCTGTCATCATCTGAGGATTTTCACATGTGCAGGTGAACACAGCTCCCAACCCGCTGGCTAAGAAAGAGCTCAGCCTTCTGGCCCAGTTAATGGGAGGCCTAGACATCCAAAAGCCAGTGGGTAGTCACACCAGCTTCAGGGTCAACCTTTTCACCACGGACGAGGAAGAGGAGTGAGTTCTGCCGGTGCTCCCCTTTCCTGCCTGTACTTCTGAGATGTCAGCGGGGCAGTACTTCAAAGCCACACCCAGAAACCGAAAAATGTCATTCTCTTCCCCACCCCTAGGGAGGCTTTTATGTCAAGACCAGCAGAGCTTTCGTACGAAGTCATAAATATTCAAGCAACTAAGGTAAAAAAATTCCAAATCCACATACTTATTTGTCCATTAGCTTGACAGCAGCAAATTGCATGATTCCTCTGGCGTACTGCATGCTCAGGCAGTCCTGGATCGCTCAATACATCCACTAAGAAAGGCCATTTTCAGGTTTACTTCATCTTGCTAAATGTCGAGGCTTCAGCGTGTTGCCTATATGCCCATTTTCCCCCTGAAGGCTGAGAGTACCCAAATGTGGTTCACATGTGACCTGTGACCTTCAGTATGAGGGGAAAAAAAAATAAAAATTTATCTGCTATCTGAAAGGTTGCAGAGACCCTGGGAGTGGCCTAATCTGCCTTCTCTGCAGGGTTCCAGTCATACCAGTATGAGTAAGCTTAACATCATTTGCTTGGCCTTCCAAGGACCAGCAGGCCAACGCGGAGCTGGCTCGCATCATGGGGGAGTTTGCAGATGAGGGTGCGCCATCGACGACTCCCAGCAGCAAAGGAGACGAGCTCTTGGCCATGATGGATGGGCTCTGATGCATTGACAGCCTAATGGGAGGGGTTTCGGTCGGAAGCGTGGCCTGGAACTGCTGCGGTCGGCGGGACCCGGGCTGCCCTTTCGCCACGTGAATAGGCTTCCCGTTCACAAGAATAACCACCGGATTGCTTTACACAGACTTGGGGTAACGCTAGACAAGGGAAACGGGGAGCCTCGCCGCATGGTTTGGCTATCAGGGAGAGGCTACGACAGCAGTGAAACACAAGCTCGGTCCAAAACGTGTCACAGTGTCGCTTCTGTGATGTAGAAAGCAAAGTGTTGCTTCAGAGAGAGAGCATTTAACTCGCTGCATGCTCATTTTTGTGTTACTAGGAAAAGAAGCTGTCAGTGGCTGTTTGTTTCCCAGTTATATATGCACTGTGCTATTTTCACACTTTCCAGATGATTCTGTCATTCCAGTTTATAGGATAGAGATATTTAAAGCCCCGGAGAAAGTATTTCAAAGGCTTATGATCCCAAAGATGTGAAATGGCTTTGTTTATGTCAAAAACGTGAGTCCCAAGCCCCCAAACCTTTTACCGCAGTTTAACCTCAGCATTACAAAAAATACATTAGCGGCAATGTGACCCGTTGTACGTGTATTATTATTAATGACTAGCTGATTACGTTGATTAAGGTGTACATATGTAACAGCACTTAATTACAAAGATACGGCAAAATTCATTTCAGGGGCATAAACTGTATAGTTCTATATTTGATGTTCACGTATTTGTAAATGGTAGGGTTTATTTATTGAAATGTAGATGTTAAGATCTGTGTTTGTTGTTAAATTGTAATATCATGTTTAAAAGTAAGATTTTGTCTTTAAATTAATAAAATGTTTACCCGACGTTTTCTTCTTTAGATCTTATTCATTAACTGTCATTTTATTTTAAAGATTATATACAATGTTTTTCGTATAACATCGTACCAATGTTTTGATATAGAACATTGTTATAAGCATAGATTTCGTGTACTGTTTAATTTTACAGTTTAAATACAAATGGTTTGGATACATATGTCAACACAAGTAAATATACTTGTGTAAATATATAATGCGTTGCGAGTTTAAAAGAATCATTTGACGAGGTGCTGCAAAGCAATCTTAAAGATTCTGGTTTGCGTGGGGCGGTGCTTGTGATCTCTACCTATTACTAGATAATCACAACTAACACACTGAGGGGCACTGGAAACTATTATTTTTTTATGTGTATTAACAAACACGAGTCAAATTCACATATTAAACAGGAATAAGTTAATTTTCTTTTCTATTGTTTTTTTTCTTATTTTGAGCCAATCACCGCACTGTAGATTATATTTTATCTATTTTATCTGTGTCTATAATGAGTAAGTGGCTGAGGTGTACCTGGATTTGGTCCTATATTTATACCACAACAGCATAGCTCTTAGGCCGAACCCAAATTTCCTTTTAAGGTTTCACACGCCGACCTCAGCCAGTGTGACCCACCAAGTGGAGGCAGTTTTCATCGTCTCCCCAAATGCTTACCTTCTTGTGTGTGTCTAAATCTTTGAAGTGCTAATTTAGCCTCCCACTCAGGTTCCAAGCACACTCTAGCAAAAAATGATGCACATCTCAGCAGGCATATAGCTCAAATCCACTGCACACACCACTTCTTCTCAGAACTTATTTGTGTTTTCCATGTAATCTTCCCTGCAGTGAGTCTCTGCCTGGTACCTAAGTGTGGTAGACATAAATGGACCAGTACAGACCACCCAGGGAGTACCTGCAGCGAGGTGGGCTTCCACTCTAACCAAACAGCATGGCCAGGTTATGCTGATCCTGGATCAGCCTCTTCATCTGAGAGCAGGGGTCACCATCCCACGCATACATGGGCAGACATGTTTATGGCAAGACTCGTCTATGTCAATGGCAAAATGTTTTGATCAAAATGTCCGTCAGAATTCACCAAGGTACTGTCTCAGAGCAGGGGCAAGGGGGTAGGACCTGTACCCCCAATATTTCATTTGGATTCATTCATACTCCCCATTAAACAGATCATTGTATTTAGGTTATACACCCCACGAGAATCCAGTAGGTAAGGCCAGGTGATAATCCAAGTCAGGCCGGATGCGGGTAGTGAGAGTCTCAGTCACCACTGAGACTCGATGACGTGGCACTTCATCCCGCCTCACTCCCACACGTCTTTCTCTTCCTCCCACGCCAGCGAGGCACCCGTAGTTCGATTTGACTTTTTCATGAACAGTAATAACAAACACCCCCCCCCCCCACCCACACGTACATTTTGATTTATCAGAAAGCTTGTGCTCACGCAGAGAGCTCATGAGAACTCCCTAACTGTGGTAATTCCTTGTTTGAGACAGCCATGATAAGAGCAGACCATGTTCTCAAATGATTACTTCCTCCTTTTCTGCTAATTAAAACAGGATTTGCCTTTATTCTGAAGGTCATCCTGGAGCAAAAACAATGACTGTGCAGTCTCAGAGGGGAACTGACCCCCTAGCGAAACTACAAGACAACAGGAATCCTTAACTTTTCTTCCCCTACTTAACATTTGACGCGTCAAAATGTCCGAAGGGTTCTGTTTTAGCTCAATGGTAAAATCCTACTGTTTTAGCTTCGTGATAAAATCGTGGCCAGAAAGCAGGAAAGGAAATGTATGCTTCCTTCCTAACCTTTCTGAAGAAAAAGCCAGTGATCAGGGTTATGCCGCAACACCTCCTGCCATCACCGCATGGACAAAAAAAAATGTACCCCCCCCATTGATAGACGAGAAAATGGCAGTAATGCGACTAGATCACAGGCCGTATGTGGCCGGGGGTGCTTGAGGACCAATCTGCCAGGCCTCTGCCAGCCCTATGAGCCAGCAAACAGGGTCGCCATGGAAATGGCACCATACCCATCCGAGTGCAAACCATCGAGTGCCATTTGAGAGTAAAAGGAATCTAACCATGGGCGGTATTTCAGAACTACCTCCCCACACTGCCCCCGACTGCATAGACAGTGTGACACAGCTAAATACACAGAGGTATGTGATGTAGACAAGTGCAGATGAAGTTGGGGGTGGGGGAACTCTCCAGATGGGTGATTTTGTAAGCCAGCTCTACCAAACAGCACACTGTTCTCTCTCCCAGAAAGCACATCATGACCAAAATCATTCCCCTCCCCCAGCCCAATCACCAGGTCTGCTTTCCATCATGTCTTTATGCCATAATCCCTTGGAGGACCCAAGGACATCGCTGCAGGTTAAATTTAGGTATCTCTTTAAAAGCCTGTTTTTCCCTCACTTTTTGTACTGCACTTTTTTTATCTAGGATGAGCCGGATACGGCATCCACAGCTCTCATACTACCAAAGGTCATGCTTTGCCGCCGGAGCCCAGAAGAGCCGCTGGACCGTGTGAGGAACTTAGCAACAGGATCAGACTGTGCCGAGGGCAAGCGGAACAAACCTGGGCTGAGGCCTGGAAGGGGCGGGGTGGGTTGCCACCAGAGACTTCCGAAAGCACAGGGTTCCAATTTCAGGTGAAGCTCTAGAGGGATACAGGTAGCTGGGGAATAGAGGTGCCTTTTATTCATTCCGGGAACTCGGAATTTTTGAGTGCCTAGTCGGAAATTTCAACTGGAGCGCCCCCTGAAGTCAGCGTTCTGAATCGGAGTGTCAGAGGGGCTTCTGCTGAATGATGGCTATACTATTTATTAGCACCTGTGTCTTATTTGTGTCTCATTAAATTGGTTGGACATGTTGCTAGGATATTTGTATGTACAAAATACTGCGTAATGCTTTGTTGTCAACTGGTATTGCTACCAATGGCTAATAGTGAACTTGGCTAGAACTGGTATTGCTAAATAGCTTTCCGACTTGTACTGGAACGTGGTTAACCCAGCTGTGATGTAATTCCTAGCTCCAACTTTCAACCTCCAAGGTAAATAGAATGCAGCATCAGCACTTTCCTCATGGCCTCCTGGTCTGGAGCCTTATCAGACCCCTTCTGATTGGCTCCCCAGCTGAGATCGTTGTCACTCTGACAGCCGGCAGCTTCTGGAGGCCTTGAGTCTCCCTCTCACATCATTCTAAGGATGCTCACTCCTGCTAATTTTGCAATCAAGGCCAACAAAGGAAAGACTGGGCACTAGGCCCCTAACTCATACTAGGCTATGTGCCTGATTAGTAACAAATAATTCCTGGTCGTCCACTGGGATTCTGATTCCACTCCACCCTGAATAGTATCATGAAGAAGTTGGAGAAATTGTACTTCAGCATGCCTATTATTGCCACGAATTGTCAATTTCTTGTTAATCAATCCTGTTGGGCCACAGTAGATGTCAAAAACTACCTAAAACCTAAGAGGATTGATCTGCTGAAACCCCATGATACAAGCTCTGTTTATTAGCCTTGCTAGCCTGCTCCCTGATAAAAATGCAGCACTTCAACTAAGTATGTACCAGGGTCCTTCCAGTCGTGTCCACTGTTTGGCTTACTTTTATAGTCCAGTACAGGGCTATTCAAATCACAGTCTTCAACGGCGGAGCCCTGCTGATTCTCCAGCCTTCCTGATAGGGGGGTGGGGGGGGGCGGGAGCCAGGTGTGAAGCCTCTGACCAATCAAAATTAATAATTATTAAACCAGCTACCTGGGAGAACTGGAAACAAGGCCTGGATTTGGAATTGAGGTCCAGATATGAGGAGACTTAGTCTCTCTAAGTAATCCTCCCCCCCTCCAAAAAGATGACTCAGACATTTACATTTATTCATTAGCCACACGTTTTGCATCAAAGGAGCTTAAAGAGCAGTCTGTGTAACATCAGCATCAAATAAACATTCTTAAAGAGTATTGCTATTTATGCAGGGTACACTATAACAATAATGTACAAGACACCATTTGCAAAACTACACCAGCAAAAATGTTTTAATGAAAATGAATGAAAGGTAAATCAGAAAAATATACAGTGTGTCTATAAAGTCTCTTTACAATTTCAAAAATGTATTACAAATGCAATTGATGGGAGATCTTCATCAGATTTGTTTTATGGACTCGGTCGTTATCAAAATTTTTGATCACATTGCAAACAAAGGTGCGGGACATCACTAATCTAAAGCCGAGGACCACTGTTGCCATTAGCACCATTCATGGTGGTATGCTACAGCGAACGTGGCAAAGAATAGAGTACCGTCTTGATGTGCTTCGTGCAACTAATGGTGCCCATATAGAGGTGTATTAAATGGGGTAAAAAAACTTAAATATATATGTCTCATTTTGTAATAATTTCCACATATGTCTTTTCATTTGCCTTTGTAATAAATTTTTGAAATTGTAAAGAGACTTTATTGACATCCTGTATAGTTCATATGTCATAGCCGTAGCCTGTCTCATTATTTTGTTACACTTAGTTGCTCTGAAAACAAACGATGCCTGAATCTTTTCTCTTATGGGTTAAACATAAATTGTCAAATATTTACAAGCAATATTTCAGACATTACAGATTTTTTTTGTTTTTTTTGCAGATAATTTTTCCGAGAGAAATTTTATGAAATTTCTAAACCAAACTGAAGCTTTTTGCTCCAACGCTCCATACAGTTTATTAGTGCTCTTCTGTTTTCTGACCTGCAGGGAACTCCCAAAAACATGGTTGATTGTTTCCACTTCACATGTGTGGGCTGGATAATGTTGATCCTCACACTGATGAAGAAAGAAAAACTTTTGATGTGGCTCAGGTTGTGGGCTCAGAAAAATATTTTTTTACATGCCCCACTGCTGTGCTGCTTCCCCTTCAAACTGCTTTGAGCCACGAATCCACACCTGCCCACTTGGTAGAAACAGTAAAGTGTGGGCGAGATCACTTTGTGCAAAGGCCTAAATTTGGATCCAATTACACATAAGTCAGTGTAGATATCTCTGACATAAAGGTCATGCTACGCCTGAATTAGATTGTGTGGATAGCAGTGGTGAGAGAATACACAGGCGCCAAAGGAGGTGGTGAAAAGTTCTCTTATGACTCCTGGAATGACAAGGGAATGAGATTTGATGGCTCTAATGAAATTCCAAGCAAATTTCATTGCAAGAGGTTGTAAACACTCTTCGAATGAATTCTGCAAAATTCCAAGCATCTTATTTATCTTTGAGTGTGTTTGGTCACCACTGCAGTTACTGAGATTAACATTATTTTCTCAAGGGAGCAGTGCGTCTTGATGGTGTAACTAATGGTGTGAGCATATCTTTAAGCCTGTCCATCTACTGATACTAGCATTGAAGGAAAATATTAAGAATGGGAATAAGGACAGTTGTATCCATTAAAAAAAATGCATTAGCAATTTTAGGCAGTCTTGTCTACAGACAGGGTATAAATAAAATGTTTTTACTGTTGCTATACTTTAGCTTTATTTAGGAAAATAACCATTTTGACGTATAACCAGCCCAGTACCCACATCTCATCGAATGCCTGCTTTTCCCGTTGAAGCCTCATCATTCTGAATGCATTGAGAATTCACAGCTTTCCTGCGTTCGTCACCAGCCAAGGACCTCCCTTTATTGGCTCATCTAGAGCCTCCCTCGTATTGGCCAGGCGAGATATCAATTTCTATTGGTCAAATCCAGGCGTCGCTCACGCTACGTGTCGTGCGTCATTTCCGTTGTCAGGTGGCGCTGCTATGGAAAGATGTGATCAGCGGGTCAAAAAAGGAGGCTTTTTCCTGGTTGCTCGTTCGAGTTAATAACAAAACGAGTCCTTACAATTGCCGAAGGACGGCTTCGTTTGGGTGGGAGGGGGGTTAAGATAATGTTCCCGGTGTAGACAGTGTGTTTTATCCGGCTGTTTTGGCTCAAAGGTAAGTTGTTGTCGAAGACCTCCCTTTCCATACAGGGGCTGTACTTTGTTTAAAGGGCCTGTCGGCGATCTCGTGAGGGAGGGGGGCCGGCGGGGGCGACTCCGACACTGACTCCAAAGGCGGCGTTTCTTATTAAGCTATTTTTACTTATTTTATCCGTCTTGCCCATGTGGGAGTGGAGGCGTGCGGACCAGGGGTCGGGACCACTGCAACGGTTGCGACGCGTCACACCGTGCGCGAGGGCTCGTGCTCTGTTCCCCGCTGCCCCGGCCGCCTCTGGGGCACTTAATGACCAGTGCAAACTTTAAAATCATCATCATTTACGGCGACTAATCGCCTTTGGCTAGCGTTTGCTATATATGGCCGGAATCAGGAGGGCTTAGGGACAGATGGTGGTTGCTAGAATAGTAGGACTTAACAAAGAGGATGCGTGTTCCCTCTTTCTCTTTCTGCATTTCACTGCCCTTTAAACTTGCCTGGTCTCCCGTGCTTCGCTCGCCCGCGTGCATTGTGCGCGTCGTGATCCCTGCCCTACGCCCGCTCGCCTTTTCGTTCCCACCTTGGTCACCAGAACACCGCTTGTGTGCGACCTTGTACGTCAAGGAACACAGAGATTTTTCCTTAAAATAATTTTGGGGAAAATAAACAACTTACAGAAGAATACCGAAGCATTGGCCGCCAATGGTTGCTGTTGGAATATAGACAGAAGATGGACCCTTATAACGGTGTTTACATGCTAGTAAACGTGTGTGTCGACCGGGACAACAACTGACACTGGCGGTCAGATGCCAGTATTATTACCAGTATTTCCAGTAATAATATAATATCAGTCTTTATATATAATATGCACAGCCCTAAGCGGTATTACATAATGCTATTCATGTTACATGAGCTCAGTATGAATGCGGCCGCTCGCCTCTCCATTGATCAGATGTGTAACGAGTTTTCGGCACACAGTTTTACATGTGTGTGAATAAAAGTGTTTGTAGACGTGCGTGTTTGGGTGTCACCCCACGTTTTGTTTGCACATTTAACGTAACACGCAGTCGCTTTTCGGTATTCAGTGATCATCTCCTTTGCCCGTGGGTTCCTCAGCCTCGGGGCCAGACAAAGTTGTTTCCTACATGATTTCCATCTTTCCCACTATGATTTTAGGAGCAGATATGGGGGGGGAGAGACATGCAGGATTTTGACAATGCCGTGCTTTTAATTGTTGATTGTTTTTTTCTGTATATTATATTTTCTTTGATTGCGTTGAATTGATCACAGGTTAAATGTTAAATGCTTGTTGAGATTCACACTAATCACTGAAATGGTTGAGTTGAAGTGAAGCATAAATCGATGCTGATTGTGGCTTGTTAGTAGGTCACTTGTTTCATTATCTGTCAGAGCTTTTCGGATGTTTTTTTTTTCGTGCCCCCTGTAACTTAAATAGGACGCATTCAAACCCCCACCACTGAGCTGGATGTTTGGTCTTTGAGTGATTAAAAACGGATAAGGGGGTGTATCTGTGGTCACCTCCGTTGGCCCCAAGCCTTGTTTCCAGCTATTTAAAGATCGTACATTTTCACTGACGAGGCAGGAGTGCGTCTGTCTGCTGGAAAATGAATCAGATGCATGCTGTGGCTTCACACTCACGATTTCTGGCCTCATCGCTGATGAGAAGCTCTTTGTGTGTCGGGTCCTGTGCAAACCTGAGTGTCCAGTTCTATCTTATTTTAAGAATTATTTATTTTCTCTACTTGCCACTTTACTCTTGTCAGTTTGATCGCTGTTATTTCTGTAAGGTATGTATTTTAGTTCTCTTCTTCAATGTCATTTTGTTTCAGTGGTATTTTCATGTCCACATTGATGCATTTTCATTATGAAATCCCATACCTTTTCTGTGTCAGATCAGTCCTACAATTCTTCCAGTTGTTTTCATTCACAGATTGCTGTCTTCTGTAGTACATGTATGTCTTCATTCTACTCTGTGATTCTTTAATGTTTTGGAGTTTTGTTCTATTTCAAGACCTAGTGCTGGCGGTTCCATTGCCCACACATGAATCAGCCTAGCGATTGCTCTGCATGTCCCAATGGGCGCATGCTTTCACTGATACGGCTTTGTCGATCTAGTCTGAATGGGGGGGGAACATAACTCCAAGCCAAGAGAGTCTTTGTACCACAGTGCGCAACTGCCTGGGTGGGGTGGGGGCAGTGCAAAGGGTATGCAGGAATTCTTGGTGCGTGTGCAAGCTCAGTGACAGCAGGTTTTGTGGTGGTATCACTGTTCATGTGCGCATCTAGTTTGTTCAAAGCTGTGTTATTTAAAGATGGATGCATTTTTGTGGATGCTGGGGATGTTACACCATTTTATGTTGTATCTGTAGTGCATCTAGATACATCTTACTCTGTGTACAGTGAAGGGAAAGTGATGTGTTCCCCCGTGTTAAGGGTGCTGTTCATTTTCCAGGCAACACACAGTTTCTGTTGTGGATGTTTTGGGAGTTCTCCGTGGTGTCATGATCTGACATCTCATCTTTCTGACGTGTAATAGCCGGAGAGGGCCTCAGGCATCTGATTCACCGTGTTGGCTTTGGGCACACTTCCCTGTTACGGGAACAATCTCTGTGCCAGGAAACGGCAAATTTCATCACAGAAACTTATCAGCAAACAAGTGATTCTCTATAGTGATTGCTGCGGGTTGTTCTTAGAGAACCTATGGTGAGAACTGTTTGTGTTTGGTGCTCCCTGCTTGGGCTGTTTTCAAACTAATGACAACAAGGTTAGGTAATACTTCTGGATTTTGCACAAAGCTCCATATTTATAGGAAACTGTTTTAAGAGGAAGGAAGTTAAATCTTTCTGTGGGGATTCTCACATATTTTTAGATTAAATCTGCTTTGAACAGCAGAAACTACCAAAATTCCAATATTAGTCAGACTGAAGCAGCAGCATTATCAGGAGTCTGTGGAGTTTGTTACCTAAATTTTATTGCATGTGCCATTAAACACATTAGTGTTGCACGTCGGTACTCCAGTTCGCCTTTGAAGTTAGTAATTGTGACTGTGTTTCTTGCAATAAGCAAACACAGTGGTTTTGGTGGTCTTAAGGAACAGGATTTTGTGGGGTCGGGCTCTGGGGCGAGTCTGGCTGCTGGGAACCTGATCTGACCAATGTGTTCTTTGCAGAGCGTCAACCAGGATGTCCAAGCGACGCGCTTCGGAGAGGGGGGCTGGAGAGCACTCGGCCAGGCCCAGCAAGATCCTGTGTCCCGGGGTCTCGGGAAGCAATGCCAAGCGAGCGGGACCCTTTATTCTCGGTAAAGATGTGGGTTTGGGGCGGGGAGGGGAGAGATTCTGCTCTCCATGCCTTCTCAGCTGGGAGACTTTGGGTCCTGTGTTTGTCTGATAAGAATCCATAGAATTTTTGCTCTGCAACATTCCCAAAGTCACAGCCATTTTTCTTAGTGCGCAGAGTAACTTGCATTGTCCATACTGTATCTGTGTGAGATTTTTCTTGGTTGACTCAGGCCATCAGCCTGATCCAGGATGACATCGCAACCCTAGTAGTAAATGGTTGGGCTATTTTTGGCTGTGTATTGATCAGAGGCAAAGCAGCAGTCCTTGCGTTCCATTAGCCATTGGCTGATACTTGATGAATGCTCTCCATGTTATTGTTCTCTTTTTTTTTTTTTGTTTTGTTTTTTTTGGCATATTGACTGCGGTGGATTGTCGTTCAGAATCCCCACCGCCTCGATGAGCAAGTCCTAACACGTTGTGGTATTTTCACGCAGGGCCCCGGCTGGGTAACTCGCCCGTCCAGAGTATCGTCCAGTGCTTGGCGAGGAAAGACGGCACAGATGACTTCTATCAGCTGAAGGTAAGCAGCTGACGCGTCTTCCCGGAAAGATCCTTTCAGAGGGTCTGCGTTTGCAGCTTAATGGCACAGCTAGAGGAACCTGGATAGTCCTGCTTGTCATATGAACCTTTGACGCCTTGGTACCCCATTCCCCAGCCGATCGCACTGCCTCTGAGGACAGAGACGCAGCTTTGAATCGCTCGCAGTTTCAGCAGTTAGTTTGTTTGCGGCTGTCCAAACAAAGTGTCACTCCCAGCTGCGGTACCTTCTGGCCCCGTCTGGCCCCGTCTGCGCTTGACCAGACACAGACGTGGGCCCTTTCTCTTGGTCTGATTCCCACCCTGCCCTTCCTGACGCAGATCTTAACTCTGGAGGATCGCGTGGACGCAATGGCAGAGACGCAGGAGGAGCGGCAGGGCAAGATGCTGCTGCACACGGAGTTCTCGCTGCTCTCGCTGCTTCACAGTCAGGATGGCGTGGTCCACCATCATGGCCTCTTCCAAGTATGTGCTTCACATCTCCTCCCCCCTTCACGGTTACTGAGGTTGGAAACATGCGGAGGTGTTGAGTCCCCTTAAGACCCCGCATCCTGGGTTAATCTGACCCAGCAGTCCCTCCCTCGGTTACCTGGTTCCGAAACTCTAGATTTGAACTGGAGCGGCAGAGGTGCTGCAGCCTTGCTTTCTCACTTCCAGAGCCGCAAATTACACTCATGAGTCACCCTTTTTATTTTGATGCCTTGTTCGTCTCGCATCTCCCATGTTTTTTTTTTTTTTTTTTGTTTTTTGAAAGCCCTTTTTGAGAAGCGTGTTTTGACGGCCAAATCAAACTGGTGAGTCATGCTAGACCCCCCGTATCGATCAGTTTATTACAAGCGGGCTCTGAGTGGGCCAGCCAATCACAGATGGTCCTGGATCGCTTTTGCCGCCTGTTATTTTCTCAATAGCCGCATCTGTTAACGAGAAGCACTCTGGCGGTCAATGCCGTTCCAGGAAGAGGCTTGCCGGGGAACTGGGGGCCGGCATCTACTCGATCGCCGTGTGTAAACGGCGCAGTCTGATCCCTGTCAGCTGTTCATGCCTGTGGTCTCTCTGTTGCTTCCGCCCTGTCTCATCTTCCAGCAGCAATCTTTGTGTAGAGCGCAGAAGCAACCGTGAAGGGGGGGTGTTCCCGGCGTCTTGTTATGCAGATAGGGTGTTGGAGGGGAGGGTAAGAAACGCGACGGTACGGAGGGGAAGTCAGACTTGATTGCATGTGCTGTGCACCCCAGGATAGAGCCTATGAGATCGTGGAGGACCCCGAGTCCAACAAGCACCGGAAGATGAAGAAGCGCATCTGCCTGGTGCTGGACTGCCTGTGTGCCCACGACTTCAGCGGCAAGACGGCCGACCTCATCAACCTGCAGCATTACGTCATCAAGGAGAAACGGCTGAGCGAACGCGAGACCATCGTCATCTTCTACGACGTGGTGCGCGTGGTCGAGGCACTGCACAAGGTGGGGGGGTGGGGCGTCCCGGGATTCGGCAGCCTGCGGGGCGGGGGGGGTCAGACCCACGTGCCGGAGTAGCTGGCCCGTTCTCACGCTCTCTGTTCTCGCTCTGCAGAAAAACATCGTGCACAGAGACCTGAAACTCGGAAACATGGTGCTCAACAAAAGGTGAGGCTCCTGTCCCATCCGGCCCCTCTGAGGGGTTTCTTTGCCTTTTCCCCCACCCACGCACCCTCAGATCTTCCAAAAGCTAGAGTTCACCCCGTGTCGAGATGCAATTCCACAGTGGCTCCAGACTCGCTGCTGATTAAGTGTCTGATTCATTCCCATTCCTCTTTGGGTTGGGGAGTGAGGTGGGGTGGTGGGGTCGTGGGGGCCTGATTAACATCAGATGGCACATCTCGTCTGGCACTGTGAAGGGACCCTAGTGGGGGACAGGTGTGCTACAGGTTAGCAGCAACTGGGAGCTGATGGGTGTATTGGAGCTCCGCCCAGCTGGTGTGTGGGGGCTTGGCCGGGCCACGGGTCCAGCTGGGCGCTGGCACGCAGGAGTGGGCTCTCCCGACCGCCATCACTCCGCCACGTTTATCCCGGAATATCACTGTGTGCCTGTCAGTTCCTGTAGCCGGTGTCCCCCTCACCTGGAGGCTAAACGCTGTCACCTCTGCGCAGGCTGGCGGAGCCTTTGTTTCGCCGGGCGTGTGATGAAATCGAAAGCACCGGGGCAGGGCAGCGGAGCGGAACATGCCGTTCCGGAGAGGACAATGGGCAGGCTTGCCAGCGGCTCCATAGCACTGGGCTGACTCATCTCCTGACGGCCGGTTGCTGACGCAAGACTCTGTTTACTCTCTCTCGCCTGCTCACTCTCACTCGCTCGCTCGCTTGGCCGCTCCGTCTCACTTTTCTGTGATTGTCTTCCGACTGCCGGCTGCGGTGGATCTTAAAGTGAAGGGGACCCCCTGGTGCATGTATGGCACTGACATGTGACGCTGCTCGCCCCATTTTCCACCTCTCGATTTCCACCGTGCGTGTGTCCGCGTCTCTCAAGCACTGTCAGACATGCAACTTGATGCTGTGCTTTCAGAACGCCAAGATGGAGTCGATGTGTCTTGGAGGCTTTTCTTG
>JABFDZ020000138.1:23512952-23538320 GCA_019775955.2 Pollimyrus isidori | reverse complement strand
CCCCCCCCCCCCCCCCCCCCCCCCCCCCCCCCGCCCCCCCCCCCCCCCCCCCCCCCCCCATGTCCCATAGTCCTTATGCTGTTTGAGCTTGTAAGTACACAGTGACTCATCCCATGCAGCACACCCGTAACCAAATCAAAACTTGGAAACACCCAACACACAGTGATCATCCCGGTTCTCTTGTCAACACTGCTGTTTGTGTATCGGTGAAGCAATGGAAATGGAGATAAAGAACCAGTAGCTGTTTTTAATGGACTGGGCACACAGGATGAGTCGGTCTTGTGGAGGGACTGGATCCTCGGGGTTCAAACCTGAGAGCTTGTGCAACCACTGCTTGCCTGTTGGGGGGAAGGTCGGGGTTTGTGGCTGTCTGGTCTTCCCACGTGAGGTTAGGTATGAGCTGTCAAGCAGAAATGGAGGAAGGTTAATCGACATCGTATAAGGAATGCAAGATGTGCGAGTAGAAACGTTTAATGTTGACGCGGCACCCTGGCGGAGCACATGTGGAACTCTGTCTGTCTTTCTTGGCGCACCCAAGTTAATTATATAAATGGGGCTTTATCTCTTTGTCACCAAGAGAAATTATAAGGAATATTCCTGGCAGTAGTCATAAACAGAGGAGCAAACATGTCTGGGCTGCCACTTCCTCGGGATGAAGAGACGGTCTGCCCCGATCCCCTGACATCATGGGGGTGCAGATTGTATGGTTTTTGTGCCGAAGGGGGTTCTGGGGAAGGGAGATAAAATCCAGAAGTAAATCAAGCAAACGTGACAGGAGATGGAGAAATAGCACTGCAATGAGTCAGGCGTGAGTCACGCCCGGGAGGAGTGGTACTGACTGGGGAGGGCCTGCTCCCAAGTGCTCGTACAACCATGGAAAGGCCTTATGGACTCGCTCGTGCCTGGGAGGGCCCTCATCAGCACAACAAATTACAGCCTCAGCGCTGAGGGTGGGACATGCACAGATATCCCCTGTGATCTACACGCCTTTGGGTGCTTTTTAGCATAATCGCTGTTTTATTACAGTTTGGTGTTTTGCTGTCGCTGCTGCATGGAAACCGTGCCACTCGCAGACAGGATTAAGGCCATAATCTCAGCAAGCCAGTGTCGCCTTTTTGCAAGGTTCTGGGTGTCCAGTCTTGCTTTTTCAATTTGTTTCTTGCAGTGTTCGGGGCAAGGGTTCTTTTTGAGACAGGTTGTTTTGGTTAGTTGAGCTTGCAAAGCACGTGGCACATGCTCGTATAGGCAGTGATGGTCTTGGTTCCCCACAGGCCGTCCATACCGAGGCAAGCCCAGCGACATGTGGGCCCTGGGGGTCGTGCTGTTTACCATGTTGTACGGCCAGTTCCCGTTCTACGACAGCATTCCTCAGGAGCTCTTCCGCAAGATCAAAGCTGCAGAATACACCATCCCAGAGTAAGTCTCCGCCTGATCCAACCCTACCCAATCCACTACGTTCCACCTTTGACCCCTGTCTCTCCAAGAGGCTACTGGTCGCTCCCAACATCCTCTGTTGTTGTGGGGCACAGTTAAATTTTCTTGTTCCCTCTGGTTTTGCACATGTTGAATTGCTCAAAGTCTTAGTTGTTGGATTTTTGAGACCATTTTAAACCAATAACCTCTTCAGTACTGAGCAAGGAGGCTAAATCTTTTGAAGCTGTGTCGGGATTTCTTCAGTTGAGTGGTTTGCTTGCAGGCAATTATGAGTCTAGATAATGTGGCCCAACACGACCAAGGTTAAGAGACTAGTATTAAATATGAGGAATTTGAACATCTGCAGTTTTTTCGTTCTTTTTACTGCATCTAACCAGCTCTGTGCACACCCCACCCCCCCCCAAAAAAAAAAAAACAGGGATGGGCGTGTGTCGGACAGCACAGTGTTCCTGATCCGAAAGCTGCTGGTTCTGGATCCCCAGCAGAGGTTGACAGCCACTGAGGTGCTAGAGTCCCTCAGTGCCATCATTGCCTCATGGTAAGGGTTCCCCCTGGTGGATAAAAGCAAGGACTGCATGGGTCAAAGTGTCAGCGACTATGATTTGCAGGCTTAGCTGGGGGACCGTGGTCTGTGGCCATTAGGGCTACAGTACTTGCTAGGTAAAGCATTTAGGTCATTTCATTTCACTTTGTACTGTGACTTGTATATTGTTGAAATGACAATAAAGAAACCTTGAACCTTGAATGTAGCTGGGTATGTGTAGTTTTTCAGACTGAGGTCACTGCAGGGTTTTACCCTGGTGCTTGTCTGTGTTCCACAGGCAGTCTGTATCCTCTCTGAGTGGCCCCCTGCAGGTGGTGCCAGACATTGATGACCAAGTGAACCACCCCGAGCATCTCCAGGAGGTGAGTGGCTTCTATTAAGCTAAGATACGCTAATGCTAGGTCTGCCTGCTTTGCTGCGCCCTGTATCACAGGGTAAGACTGTAGCCCAGAGGACACGAGGATAAGCTGGCGGTCATCCCGTTCTCTTTAACAAATGGTGTGCGAAGTATTAATGCTATGGAGGAGGCTGGCTGTAGGCCGTGTGGTGAGCAGTGGAATTGCATGGTAAAATCCCGGGATGCCGTGTGAGTTTACACTGTAAGCAAGCGACGCCGTCGATTTATAAATACAGAAGTGAGTGTTGGCTGATGCTGCATTTGGAGGTTAAAGCGCGTTTGCTCTCCCTTCCCCAGGCCAAGGTCACAGAGGAGTCCTCGCAGTATGAGTTTGAGAACTACATGAGGCAACAACTGCTGCTGGCGGAGGAGAAGAACACTATCCACGAGGCCAAGAGCTTCCTGAGCAAGCGGCCGTACGGCGGGAGCGTGCCGCCCATACGCCGCCTCGGCCACGACGCCCAGCCCGTCAGTCCGCTGGACGCTGCCATCTTGGCCCAGCGCTTCCTGAGGAAGTAGCCCCTGCCCTCTGCCCCCCACCCTTCTCCGGTACCCTTACTCGGAAGTCCCACTAGCCACAGACTCCATATTCAGCCCTGTGCCGCAGAGAAGTATGTTCTGGCCTTGGGGGCGGTTGGGGTTTTGGGGACGTGGGGGGGGCGGTGTTGGACCCGAACACAGACTCCGTGCCTGTCCCCATGGAGGGGGCTAAAGCAGGGCTTGGCAATCATGACCTAGACTGGGGTGAGGCCTTCACTCGACTCCCACCCCCCGCTTGGTGTCACGCTACCCCTAGGAAGCTAAAGACCCCCCATCCCAAGATCGGCCGCAACACCCAGAGCAATAGAGCGTTCCACGGCGGAATTGCGTAGCAGCTGGTCTCCAGAGCTTTTACAGAAAGGAGACCCCCCCACCCCCCAGCTCTCAACATTGTCCTGCCACGTGCAGAAACCTTTGTGTGTGTGTGTACATGTTATCCCCCAGATTTCTTTAACCAAAACAGTCTGGATCGGTCCTGAAACTGACTTTCAGATCTACCTCTTTCCGTCTTTTAACTGAGGCTGTTTTCAGTTGTCTCTACGAGGACGTCGTGAATCTGGCCTGGAGAAGCATTACTTTGATTTTTTTTTTTTTTTTTTGTTTTTTAATTATCCCTGGTGCATAAATATAGTGTGGAAGGTGACCCGTCTGTGGCACTCTCCCTAAAATCTGAATAAGCTTGACGTTTTTGTTTTTTCCTGTCAGTTGATAAACGTAGCATTTAATTTCCTCTTTGTTTTACCACATCTGTTCTGGTCACTGACAGCTTCTGGTTTCATAATAGCAGGATGCACGTTCTATCCCACCTGGTAGGATTCTAACTCTCTTCGAATTTAGGCAGCTATCCTCACATGCCCCAATCAGGGATGCCATGGTCTGGACTGAGGTTGGGTATCGGTCGTTCTTCAGATATGTTATGGGTGGGCGTTGTCATGTGACTTTCAGGCATTGTCCAGAGGATACCCAACATTACTAAGCATGGCTAATTTCTGTACTGTTTCCAGTTTTTTTGTTTTCTTTTGAACAATAATCAGCCAGCATGATCTATTTTATTTGTGATATTTATAGCCAAATACGGAGCTCCTTTGTAAAGTTGTGGTTTGCCAAGGAATGCATCTCTCTGTCTTTGTTGCTTTGTGCTGTTTGACAGACATTCCTTTGTTCTCTCGCATCATGGTACAATTGCAGCATGCTGATATGAACGGAATCCGTGTGGCAGAGGCATGGCGGCTCTTCCCCCTGACCCCACGGTGCCCCCACACGTCTTTGTAGCCTGGTCTCCGCAGCCAATGCGTTTCGAACCCGGTGCCTTTCTATACCCAATCCCGGGGCCAGTTCCAGTCTCGGGTGCTTAGAGGTAGAATCTCCGGCGAGGTTGCCTCCTGATCTGGCCTGCTGTTTTGGACCACTTAAGTAGCACACTGGGGGGGGGGGTGCCTTTTCCCCTCCACCCTCAGTCATTAAAAATTGTGGGTCTAGGGCAGGGGCTTAGTTGGATCAGCCACTTGAGAGGCGCTGGTGCAGTGCTTGTGAACCAGAAATGCAAGCAGGTGCAGCATCTTCCTGTCCCACCTGCATGTGCACACAAGCCGTACTGTAGTTCTAACCCATCTTGTGACTGTCCTTTTCCATGTTTTGTACCCCTCTTGCCATAACTAAAGTAATTATAACTTTACAACTCAATAATTATGGTTACTTACCAGTAGATTAATATCCTTCTAATTTAAGGCTTCTGTTTGGTGAAGGTCCTGTCCGCTGTTAGTGGGTGCAGTGATGATACCTGAGGGGTTCGTTCACCTGCGTTCCAGCATCAGAACAGTATCTTCCAAAACCCTTGATGCTAACCACTTAAGAACAGGACACCGTAACAGTGGTCTAGCTTACCGTAAACTCTGTAATATACGTATATATGCTTTAGTGCATTTCTGTGACAAAGCAAGACTGACAAAAAACACAAGTGGAAAGTATAGGCTCTTGTGATTTTTTTTGTAATGTTAATTTTTTTAAAAATTTCTTCCCCGATTTTTGTCTTAAGCTTCTGATTATATTTATTCATTATGTCATAAACCTGTAGGTGTTGTCCCCTCCACCCTCTGCGAGTGTTAAGTGTCAACTCCCGTCGTTACTTCAGTTATTTTTTTGAATTGTATAAAAAGGTTGCCACAAGCCAGTGGTTAATTAAGCTACACTAAAAGTCTGCGTAGATCTATTTTTTTAAGGAAATATTTCGCATGATTTGTAGAACGTACCAGATTCATTTTGGTGCCGCACTCTGCTTGCGTGTGTGTTCGTATGTGTGTGTGTGTGTGTGTGTGTGTGTGTGCGCGTGTGTGTGTGCGCGTGCGTGCAAATCCTGACAGCAGCCGGCAAACTTTGTGCAAACTAGTGACTTGCCATCTTGCAAAAAAAAAAAAAAGAAACCTAGTATGTAGGCATCCATGCCCCTTTAACACAGGGGTGTGTGCTCATGCGGAGTTATGCTGCCACCTAGTGCTGAAGCTGCGACATGAACCTCTGAGTACTTAGCAGTATTGTAGGTGTGTCTTGGCCAGAGACACTTTTTTTTTTTTTTTTTTTTTTAAGAACTATGACCGCAAATGGTCATCCTTTCAAACCACCCACCCATGAGTGTGTGCCCCCCCGCCCCGCCCAAGCAGGCTCTGCATAGGTGCAGCCCGCTTTACTACCATCTTATTTACCTGTATACACACACAGCCACTCCTACCCCCATCTGGAGAGGACTGTTGTGTGCTCACACACCCCCATAAAAAAACATCACGTCGTATGTCAGTCGAGGTGGGGGACATTTTTGAAGCACCTTTTTACAGCATGAGAACTATGTTGTTGAGCTCCACGTTTAAGATATGATCTTTGCATGCTTTTGACCTGCAAGGTATGGCTATGAAGTCTGACTAAAGAAGAGGACTCTGTGGATTCAGTTTGAAAATACACTGCAAAACCCGGGGTGTAGGGAACTGCCCCTGTCAGTAATCTGAAAGCATGTAGCTTTGTCAGGGGAGGGGCATTTAATTTTATTTTTTTTTTTGCCCCACCCCACACCCCTTTTGCAATGTAAAGTTGACATGCCTCGTGTTTAAACTGGAAATCGTGTTGTTGGAAGACTAAAGCAGACTGGTTTTAAGCGCAGTGTAGTTATCCGCTCTGTTGGTATCAAAGCTGAAACTGGGTAATTGTATAGAGATGAAAAAGAAAAAACAAATTTGTATAAAAGACATATTTTTGTACTTCATCAAATCTCTACATGCATGTCAGCAATAAATAAATAAAAAATGCGACTTGTCAGTCTGATTTTGTTCAAACTTCAAAATAAATAAATAAACTGGCAGAATGTGATTCATGATAACCTACCTGATCCTGTCCCAAACGATCAGTCCAGTTCAGTGTGCCCCCTCCTCCTTCCAGTAGGGGGAGTTTTTTCTCCATATTAAATGTTTAAGGTTCAAAAACTGCAGGGGTGGGTTAGTTTTAAATATTTACCCGGTCGGTCTGACCCACTTGCTCTTGTGAATGCCCTACAGTTTGGCCATTCTGCTTTCCATCTGCTCGCCTGCTTGTGCGAAAGCAGAACGTCTAAGCATGGTTCCAGCTTCTACATCTACATGCTCTAACTTATTCCTGGGGTGCCAGGGTTCAGCGTTGTGTGTTTGTCAAGGTGCAGAAGCTTTTCCTTGTATCACACTAGCAGGTTTGTACCTGTGACATCACCCTGGGTACCAATCTGGAGCCATTGGCCAGCTGCATGTGCGTTAGATGTTCTGTTGCTGCTGGCGATGCCCAAAACCAGATGGGCCCCAGCCGAACACCTGGCAGCTGGACCCCGTAATGGACTCCCTATAATCGCTTACAGGAGCAGCTAACCTGGTCCAGCCGCCGGCCCCAGCTTTGCCTGTTTAGTGTCTCATTCTGTCATCGCAGGTGACTTGGCGGTTGATAATGGGTTAGGCTTGCGTCTGGTTGGTAATGATTCGATTCATCGCAGGCCGAATTCCACATCATATGTTGGTATTTGAAGGGTTTTTCCTCAGTTTTTTGATATTCCATCTATCTTCAGTACTGTTTACCCAGAAGGTTATGCCAATATACTCTGCATGAAATGTAGTGATGATCTTGGTAAATCATTGGTAAATGCCCTGAAGCAGGACTCTTAAAATCGATCAGAGGCCTGTATGAGGTGAGTGAGTTTTACAACCACCATCTTTCTCACTGCGGTCTTGGAGGAAAAACACGGTCATGACCTTGTGATGTCACTTGGCTCGAGCTGAACAGGAGAAATGCGTCCATGTCATGCTCTCCAGTCCCAGGGAGCTCCTTTTGCCCATGTTTGTGCTTTGAAGCCTGGGGGTCGACCTGCCACTTTCTCTCGCCACCAGCAGGACTGCTGGACAGTCCACCATTAAAGTGGGCCTCAGCGGTTGCAAAGCAGAGTCCCCGTCCTATTCCTCCTATTCACTTGTGTCTTTCAAATGTAATGGGACTCGAGCTTGAGCTCAGGGTGGAGCGTGTGACTTCATTCTGGGGCTTGACGACAGTTTTCCCCAGATGTCTTTTGCTGAAATATGCCAGGGCCTGTTTGCCCCACCCACCGCCTTTGAGTGCATTGCAGCTGGTCATCAGTATCTGTGCCCTCCAGTTGGGCTGGTTCACACAGGGAACCTACTCAGCCAGGAGAGTCGCCCCCACCACCGTACCCCCGACCCCAACCAGCTGGGGAGCAGCAGACCCATCCCAAATTCCTGCAAGTTTTTGTCGATTATCCTCACTTAATATTGGTGCGCTGTCTCACGTTACGTCTCTGTTACGTTCTGGCATCTGGCTCCGCTGCTCCGTGTCCAAAACAGGGCGAAAAAGCGTATTTGTTTCTGTTTTGGGGTTGCTATGACTATTTTGGTTATTGCATGTGCACAGTCATTTTAACCCATGTAAATTGCAAAGTCTTTCATTACTTGTCAGGTCTTCAAATATTTCCAAAGGTTGAGGATACTTTGGCAGGAATATTTCACCTGTGTTTATTTTAGAGTGTACTCTGAATGTGTTTATAAGTTCTCCAAATGAATTGGTCCAGAGAGTGGAGGGAAAAAACAACAGTTTCTTGATTCTCCTCACCTTCGGTCTGACCTGCATTGCTGGACTGCCACTGTTGCTGCTCTGACTTTTAATTTGAAACAGATTCTTTGTGACCCTGGAGCAACACACAAGGTTTCAATATGGCCGACAGTGAAGCAGATACACATTGCATATGTTCAATTTAAAAGCCTTTGAAGTGTTTGTTTTTCTGCACATTTTTGTATTGTTTTGCATTCCCTGGAGAGCACAATTAAAACACAGTGTGGGATGAAATTTATACGTGTTAAACATTGACCACAAGTATGTTAAATCCTAGAAAATAAAACGTAAAGTCTAATTGTTCTTGTCGATTAGCTCTCAGTATTCAGTTTGAGAAGTAACTGGATTGACTAAAGTGTATGTTTACAGAGTAATGTTCATGTGTTTAACACATTTTGAGCATCATGAGGAAATGAACCTTCACATTAAATGGCACAGGGTTTTTTTTTGTTGGTGTGGACCAAAATAAGTCAGAGCGGGTAGGTGAGTTCAGACAGTAAACTAAAGCAGACCTGGGTACAAAACACGGGGCACTTTTTGGTCACCTTGTTTCACTAAAGACACATCTAAACACACTTGGCATGCTGGTGCTGCATGACCTCCTGCGGGAGAGGAGGAGGAATTAGCGAGCCACCGCGTTAGTGCTTGGCTCTGATAGCTGGAAAAGCATGACGGAAAATGCCATAGGCCTTGACTTCTGTGAGTTTGTTTGGAATGAGTTTGGCCAACATCAGCGCTGCTCATATTCCGGCACTAACTACAGGTAGTCATTGCTGAGCATACAAAGGATATCCTGTGCTTGCTGTATTAGAACTTGTAGTTTTACTGCCTCAGAAACAGAGGGAAATATGAAGCAATTTTGGAAGCTTTTGCAGCAAATCATAGGGCATGGTTGTTTTGTTTGGGATACTCAAATGATTTTGGAATGAGACCTGAGGGCTCATAAGTCACCTGTTGGCCAGAGACTGTTTCTGGGGCTCAGTCTGTAACTCATCCAGTTCCCCCCACCAGCAGAGGAAGCCATTTGGTTTATGGCTGATTTTTTTGTTTTTTTTTTCTCCAACAGAGAAGTCTCACAGAAATCCTTTCTCTCAGATCCTTGTGGTTGTCATCCCAACTGGTGCTTCAGGTGGCTCTACCCCAGCCTCTTCCACTCATGCCTGAATACCGCTGCTCTCGCTGTTACTGTCGTGTCACTGTTTGGGTGGCCCTGAGCCCACATGAGTAAATGGCTGATTTAACCAGAACTGTACGTTCTATTATGGCATGGATAAGTAAGGTCCGCAGGGCTGTATTTCTGAGCTTTCTGTAGTCGGCTTAGTCGTCTTCATTTTTGGTTTATGTGTTTGTATTTTTTAATTATAAAACTGCTCAAAGCCAGCCGAGTCTTGGCCTCAGTTACTGATGTAATTAAGGGCACAGCCTCGCATTCATTTTAGGTACCTTCTGTTTTTCCCCAGACCTGGCTGAAGTTCCTCTCCACAGAACCTACACTCCGGAAGCATCAGCCTGCACCTTTTTTTTTCATTTCTGCTCATCTGGGATCAAGGCGCATCACGTAACGATTTATGCATTTTTGCAGATGGATCCTTTCATGAATAAAAGAAAATGGAGACAATGCGTTTGGGCACCGGAATCCAAATATGCAGCCATGCAAATTTCTGGCCTACAGCTCCTGGTTCGCTTGTTTCTGCCATCATTCTGCACTCTGAGCCCTTTGTAGCTGAAAAACCTCTTTTGAGTCTTACTGTAAATGAAAGCAAGACGCTGTATTTAATCACTGTTCCCGAAGCTGGACTCTCATATATTGCTTGCATGTAGGAACGTCATCATATGACCAGTGTGTGGCTGGGATCCCCTGACTGTGACAGTTTGGTCTTTATTTATAACCACCTGAGTTTGTTACAATTTTATGTTTACATCTGACATTCTGCGGGGAGGGGGGAATCCACCTTCCTCAGGGATCATCGACTTCATAGCTTTATTATTAAATGGGCCATTGTATTAAGACGATGTAATATCTCAGGTCCAATTTGCATCCTCCATTCGTCATATGTTGTTGCTTAAGAACTTTTTAATACACTGAATTATAGCTGATGACTGCTTACATCTGTTGTCAGGCTACACTTCTACTGGGCGTCCTGAGCAAGAGTGGAAACTGCCAGGAAAGGCTGGCGGATGGAAAACTGAGCTGGGGGAGTTTGGCATCAGTCAGTCCAAGTTCAGGAGGGGCGTCTGACATCTTAGCACTAGTCACAGGAGGAATGTGGTACCGACACACACAGAGACTTCTGAACAATGCGTCATATTTGCCCCACGGGGTCTTGGTTTCTATGGAAACCCACGCACTGTCTCTTGCTGGTAGTCATTAATTCGAGTGATATATTTCCGCGTTCCCTTTGCAAATGAACTGCTGTTGCTCAGTGTCTATGGTAAATTGATGTAAACATAATGGCACAAGCCTGCACAGATCTTGGGATATACTTCGCTTCTGGAGAGCCAAGTATTTTTAAAGGAGTAAAGTGAAGTTAGTGTTACCAACTTTACATCAAGTAAAGCCAACTCAGGTGACTGTCACCGAGCTGGTGTGACGGGAACTTTAAATGACTGGCAGAAACGCTGATCTGAGCTTTTGCCGTTGTCGATGAACTGATACGACTATAAGTTTTAGGTAATTGATCATTATCCTAAATGTGTTTGTTGCCAGTTGTGGCGCTGGCAGTCATATACAGTCATATACAGATGTGTCTGTAGCTCAAGACCGTTAAGGGGACGTCCAGCACCAGTGCCAGAACCGTAATCACTTTGACCCAAATATGCCCCTTGCGGTCAGGAGCGGAGACAACCCGGGATTTCCGCTGTCTGCTGCTCAACCCACCTCCCTCAAAGTGTCTCTGTAATCAAAGGGCTGGGATACTTAAAAGTAGATCTGTCTGTTTAGGCTGTGCTTGTAGGGCTCATCAAAGGTAAGTAAGGATGCCTCTCTTTGATTGGCTAATGCTGATTGTGGGGGCTTTGGAGAAGGGGTTGGGGCCAATCCAGCTCACTGCTTGAGTTGGTGAGACGCACCTGGTAAATAAGCCAGAAACATGCATGGTATGTCTGCGCACTTGACAGAGAATCTGCCAAGTGCCTGCCTCAGTGTCATATGTGCAGCTTTTCGTTCCTTGCGCAATAGCATGTTTTGTCTAAGAGATACGTGATAATTTTTGAAGGAATTTTTGATTTATGAGTTTGGGGTTGTCTTCGCTCAGACAACTGGAGTTGAAAACATGGTTTTTTGACTGTGACCCGAAGGTGTTTGGTTCATGAACCTCTCCTGTCCCTTTTTGTCTTCGTGGTAAACTCTCAAAAAAACACGAGGATATTTGTGGTCGGGGCGGAAAGGGGTGCGGCATCGTGACACCGAGTAGAGGCGTGTGGGATGCTATTTTTTGTCGAAGAAAACATCTACTCCATCATTATGGGGTACTGGTGGGAACGCCAGTCATGACGGCTCCGTGTCTAGCTTGGTTTGCACGTTGGAGCTTCTGGATAAAGTGCATCAGCCGTTACTCAATTGGTCCGGGGGGGTGAACTGCTCTGGGGTGAGCTCCGCCCTGGTTCTTTGGGTCAAGGCGGGTCCAACGTTGTCCAGCCTGGAAGTGAATGGTATGGCTGGAGCCGGTTCTGCCTCTTAGGGGTCCTACCATGTTGTATTATGTTCAGGAGGTACAAAGGTGCCTAATTCAATGGGCATCCCTGCCACAGTGCATGCTGGGACAGCCCTGGCAGGGAATCCCTTCTATGCTAGATTCTGAGGCTTGCTCACATACCACTATGATGGAAACCTCCACAGAAACCCCCCTGTCTGCAAGCCTGGCAGCTCTTGTCAATCATCAGAGATGAGCATGCTGACCTTTGCCTGTCTTACTGCAAAAGTGGTATATCTTTTAAGATCATAGGTGCTTGGCCGTAGTGCTGCAGATGTCACACGTCATGTAACAGTTCCCAAAATGACACATCTGGCCCCATGGCGGGCCACTCTGACCTGGTCCCTGTAGGGTGGGCTTTCCAGTCAGCCATCATCAAGGACTTCACTGAAATTCATGAAACGAGTAATGACGTCTAGCAAGGCTTCATTTTAACTTACTGTTGCAGAGTCTGACCAACTAATTGTATTAGAATCAGTGTCTAATGAAGACCAGATTGGCTGTGTAAGCAAACGGCCTCTCTGCCTCATTTGCCACCAAAATAGCAGAGTTTCTTCTGCTTGTAGTAGAGAATCTGGGCCCTCAAGTTCACAAGGCCTAGGAGAACATGGTTTCTCATTTGGTTTCACAGAAGAGAAGACTTTGCATGTTTTGCAATATTTTTCCAAATGCTTTTATCCATACCTCCTACATATTATGGGGTATGTTGCACTATGATAACAAAGGACATATAAAGTCATGGATTTATATGTTACTTTCTGAATGTCTTGTACTAGAAAAACTGCACAGAGAACATTTCTGAGATTTTATCTGATATTTATCGGTGCTGGCTCTCTCTGTCCAGGCCATTACGAGACAAGAAAAGGGGGCTGTTTGGGACATGGAGACTGTTTTCTGATCCTATCGCTTCCTGTGCTAATTGAGGCAAGCTACTGAAGGCCGTTTCCATGTTCTGGAACATTTACGACCCACATCTATGTATCAGTGTAATAAATCTGAAGAAACATGTGCAAAAGACTCCAAACATGTCCAGCTGTCCAGAACAAGCAGACTTGCAGGGTTCTTGTATTTGTTTTGCTCGGACGTTGAAATGTGCCAACGATACTTGGCGGGGACCCCAAAGGTAATGAGTATGTCTTTTTGGGGGAGGGGGAGATTTATTTATATGTTTTTATGAGATCAATGGAAGTGTTTTGTTGGGTGCCTTGGTGGAGTCAGTTGATGGCTGGCATGGTGTTTGTGGGTCTTGCTCTCTGTGTTTAGGCCTGGTTACATTCCCCTCCCCCCATGTCAGACTGAAGAACAATGCAGGTCGCCACATTCTGAGCCTAACTAAGGCTGTCCTTTGCTGGTCTCCCCATTTCGGTGTCCTGGGGTGACTCTGTAAAGAGTTACTTTTACACCGCGCTCCGAACGATCCTCACACCCACCTTGTTACCTTGTGTCTTCCCCTAATGATTCTCACCTGTTGCTCGTTTTGCCTGTTTGTTTGGTGTATTTAAGTCTGCGACAGAGGAGCTTCCGGCAGACTGAGCATTGATGTTAGCTGATGTGTCTCGCTGTGAGTCTGCCTATCGTCCTGTGCTCCAATAAAACCCCGTTTATCCTCTTTCCAGGCTGGAGTACCCTCCTTGCTTCGCTCCCTCACCGCCGAGCATGACAGTTACTCCCTGAGACGACTGATGGTTCTGCTCAACCAGCACAGTGTCGGCGCTAGATCAAATCTGACAGAAAGCATAATCACCTGTGCTTGGGATTATTTTTGGGGGGCCGCAGCCGGTCATTTGGGGGGAGCTAGGCTCCCCCCACCTCCCGTGGCGCCGACACTGCTAGGCCCAGCCTTTTTGCGTCAGAGCACGGCTAAGCGGCTCCTCGGTGTGGATTCGACCATCTGTTCGGCCTTAGCCGGGGACACGTTACACGTTTATGATGCCAGACCAAGGGACTTCAGAAATTCCTCCACAAAACAGGCAGGAGAACAAAGGGTTTGCAGGCATAGTTCTGTTTGTCCACCCTGCAGCTGGACAGGGGTGGTGGGGGTCTAAGGTGGAAGGGACAGCCCGCTGGAGGCCAGATGCAGACCCACAGAAGCTGCTGACCAGTTTGTGAGCGTGTGTGCAAGTGGAGAAACACCGGCAGGAACATTTACAAGAAACTGAGCGTGGTCTTATAACACACTGTGAGAAGTGTGCTTCTTAAATAGAATTTGATGATTTGTTTAGTAGGTTTGCCTGGGTTAAACACGGCTCTACATACGCTGTTTGACAATTCAGCTGATGCAAACTCACGACAGGATGCACATGAGCACACAAATCCGCCACATACTGTTTGAAAGGGGGAAATATTTGGACCGTTTCATGAGAGGGAACCGTTCTGGGTCATGGTTCTGTGTTCCGTTTGAATGACTGTGGTTGTATGGAAGACATCTGGTCTTCCACTAGAAATCTACTTGTTTGCATTTCATTCTGGAAGGATGTGATGCAATTCTGGAAGAGGGGGATCATCGTATAGACACTGAACATGCGTATGACTTTCTCCACGTCCCCCAAGGTCAACAAGAGAGGCCCAGCTTCAGCTGTTTTGCAGCCCTTTTTTGGTGACCTACTGAATATATATATCCCATGGTTTATTTTTAAAGACCATGAAAAAAGGAATGGAGATGGCTGGTGTTTGAGTTTAACATTCCAGTTGTATGAAACAGGTAGGAAATATCTTTCACTCCCCCATCTACCTCTGCATACATACACAGCTGCTCCTAGATACTGTTAACTGAGAATAGTAGTTATAGACCAGAAGATTCCTCCATCTCAGAGCTTGCATTTATGTGAACCTTGTGAAGGACTGAAATCATAACAGCAAGGAACTGGTGTTAAACTTCTCCTATTAAACCTGGATGATAGTTTGCAGGGTTCTGGGTTCCCAGAACATCAGGAACATTACTTGTGTCTCTCTTGCTTGTGGGAGTTTTACTTGCACAAAAATGTTCTGAGGGGAGAAGCAATCAATTTTCCTTCTACCCTCAGAACGTTTTTGTGTAAGTAAAACTCTCGTGAGCATCCAAACCCCTTTTCCTAATCTGATACTTTTTCAAGCAGTTTATGTTTTAGGTGTGGAATTCCCCTCCTTGGTCTAGGTCGCATGCCAGTCAGTCATCAGATAATCTTGTGAACTGCAACTGTGCCAGAGGCTGCTGTGGCTTGAGGGTAATGTATGGGGAGCTCTTGATGTTTGCTTAGTGGTCTAGAGCCTGAAGGAGAGGCGTGTTCTTGGCAGTCAGTAGCCAGTCCTGGGCCAGGGAGCCAGGGCCATTGTCTACCTTTGCTTAGCCTCAGATTTGACTGTTTTGGTTTATCTAGCTGTGGGTCACCGATTTTTAACTTACGGTTTACTGGAAGAGGCCGATACGTGTCATTTCTCTTGTTGATTGCATTTCCGAGAGGGTCTCAGATGGGTAAACCAGTCATCTCAGCGGCTCTGGCTGTGAGGGACAGGCTGACGCGCCCCAGGTCCTTTCATGCTTGGCTGTCCAGCTGGAAACCTGTCTGAAAACTTGCCTGCTTGCTGCTGCAGTAGCCCCTGCACATCTTCACAATTACCCGTAATTATATTTTCCTGTCAGACTCTTCCCCTAATTACAGGCTGTGTTTGCGTCTTTCTTCTACCTCACACATAGCTATTTTTGTGGGGACTTCCCCTGCCCTTGTTTTATTGTAGTCAAAATAACCCTCAAACCACTGATGCTGGGATGAAAATTCACACATTTTCTACACTTTTTTTTTTATCTTGAAGGACATTTTCCTTCACAGGTTTGATTTACTGGGGGCTGAAATTTGTCCCTGCAGGTTGAACGAGATATGAAAATATGCACACACACAGAAATATACACATACATTTTCCGCATTCTGTTAGTCAAAGCCTCCCAGATTGCATGACTCTTTTCTTAACTCATTCAAATTTTGGTGAATAGGAACCAAGTTAGCTGACAGAGTATAATTATACCTCCTATCTATGAGAAAGTTCAGAGAGTCATGGCAAGTATGTAATTAACATATACAGCACTTACTGGGTGTCGGGGCCTGATTTTATGTATGTAAAGGGCAGATTTGAGCAGCTCTCCCCCAGTGGGAGTGTGGGGCTGCAGGGGGGTATTAGCATAGAATGTTCAACCCATGCGGGCGCTCCCACGGCATCAGAGTGCCCTTGGAGAACCACCCACCCCCAGCTCATGGAGATCGTTGGAGATCCAGCCTGGCTTTCAGCTGTCTCCCCTCTGCAAACAAGCCAGACTCACGATGCAGACGACAGTGAGAATCTCTTGGTCGACCCCAATCTCTTTTGGGGTCTGGTTTACTCTGACTGAGGCAGTGGGCAGCAGTGTGCAAAGGTTGGCAGCAGTTGTTGCACGGGAAGGTTGGTTGGCAGCAGTAAAAGTTGTTGACTGAGGAAGGGGGGGTGGCAATGATGAAAGTTTTTCCCTTGTGAGAGGGGGGGGGGGGGGGGTTGGTTAGATGGAACAACCAGTTGGGTCCTGCCTGAATTTACAGCCTCGGACAAAGGCCAACATTCAGTTCCTTAACAATCATTTTGAGATTCATTCACAGACTTGCATGGGCCGTAGTGTGAGTCCCTATATAAGCATTAATGTTGACGTAGAATAGACCATGTGGATGTACTCCATCTGTGGAGACCAAGGGACCACTTCCTGGGCTTGATTCTAAACATTTGAAGATAAAGATGATCTAAATATGATAAACCTTAATAAAAGATCTTGCCCAGATGTGACCGAGCTGGCTTCCTGAGTCTCACACCTGCATTTAAGCAGAAACACTCACTTTCCACGCCCACCCAGTCAAACCTCGGGCAACTGAATGCCCTTAATGATAGTGAAACACTGCTTCTGTCAGAGTTCAAAGAGCAAATTCCTGTATGTGTCACACAAACCAGTCGATTAACAACGATTAGAACCACCTGCTAACATGCCTGGAGTCCTAAGTCGTCGTCTGGCCAAGAATATGAGTGTTTCTCCACGCATCTTTCCACCAGTGATCCGCTGCTGCCAGCTTGGAAAAGCTGGGAATTTGACCTGGACTTAACTGGTTTCTTGTTGGAAGGCCAGTTTGTTTACGTCTGCCACTTTACGGTCTGAGCTGCGGCTAATGTGTCCCTGAAGTATGCGCCGGGTTTGATGTTTGGGGGACGGGGGTGTAACATGGAATGATGCAAACTGGGGAGGGTAGCATGTTCGACGCAAAATGTGGACCTGCTGGAATGTAATTATACACTCAACTGCTTTGGTTAATTACACAGCTGTATCAGCTTTGAGTTTCTTCTGGCATGTGTAATAATAGTAATGCCAGTCGCTCTTGTTCCTATGTCCTCGCTGGCTGGGAACAGTAATATATGTAAGCTTCCTCCAGGATTGTCCCAGGTTGTGTTGGATCTTGGCAAACTGGACTGAAAATGCACTTTCTTTCACTCCACCTGAGGTTTTCTTACAGCTCCTGGGTGTGGCAGTCAGCTTTTGATCATCTTTAATTGATTGTCAGTGGATTGCACCCTACATTTGAGTCACCTGACAAATTGGCAAATACTCTTCAAGATAACAACAACAAACAATGACATCAGGTGTGTGTCAGGGTCATTTAATGTTAAGTCTCTGTTGGGGTAATGAGGTATGTTTGCAGCAGCAACTACATGGACTTTAGTTCTCTGTTGACAAATCTGTGCTCAAACCTTTGTCCTCAGTATAACCACCAGCCTCCTGGGGCCTCTAGTTTGGTCTTCTTAGATTTTAAGCAACCTTGCTGTACTGCTAGTGTTAGTTATTGGTATAACAAATTACAGAGGAAATGGGTCACGTGTCACTTTTGTCCAGAAAGACCTAAAACTTGTCAAGGGCTCACTGGTGTGATGTAGAATTGAGAAGACAAAGACATTTATTATTTCATGATGAATGCTGAACATTTCTTGGAATCTGTTGGTTGTCCTGTTGGAAATGCTGGACGGGGATAATTTATGAAGTAAGGGTGTGTTTGTCAAACACTGGTGATACTGAGTAGAAACATTGTCAAAGGGGGTCAAGGAAGGCTGGCTTGGGGGGGGGGGTGGGGGTTCAAAGAAGGCTGCAGTCAGCCAGGGCCCACCACAGATGGTGTCCATCACTTTCAGAATGCACAAGGGAGAGTCTGTGAGTCCGATCCCTCCCCCAGCCCTCATAAACACAAACAGTCACCCTCACTGCAAAGAGGTCGCCCCCGAAATACTTAAGATATGAGCAGAAGCATTTGCTTGTTTACCATGAAAATGAGTGGAATGCCTACAGTGCCTGTTACATTCTACCTTTCCTTAATTTCTTAATACTTT
This sequence comes from Pollimyrus isidori, assembly GCA_019775955.2. Taxonomy (NCBI): domain Eukaryota; kingdom Metazoa; phylum Chordata; class Actinopteri; order Osteoglossiformes; family Mormyridae; genus Pollimyrus; species Pollimyrus isidori. Next base: position 23,520,226 of record JABFDZ020000138.1, on the reverse strand, counting down.
TTTTTATTGCCGGCACCGGTCTGCCCCTGCATAGAGACTGAAATTTCAACCCCTGTATTAGCTTAGTTATATCATCTTGTTTTGTTTGACTCTTCTGCCGGCCCCAGGAGGATGGGCTCCCCCTTTGGGTCTGGTTCCTCCCAAGGTTTCTTGCCACCGTCGCGTTTCGCTTACTCACCGGGGGGTCTTTACGTGGCAGAAATGTAAGGCGCATTGAGACAATGTCATGTTGTGATAATGCGCTATATAAATAAAATTGCATTGCATTACTGAAGGGGATAGAAAAATTCTTATTTTTTTTCCCTGTGTGTGTGTGTGTGTGTGTGGTTAGGGTTAGGGTTAGGGGTTCCTGTATATATTGAGTGTTTCTTTTTTGTTTTGCTTGATTGTTTTTTCCACACAGGAAAGCGCATCTTTCGTAATGAATGCCCTCGTCGGGGGAGTCGCACTGACCCCAGAGAGGGGACTCAGTGGACATGATGAGCTGCTTTGGAATGAAGAGTCCGGCATCTTGGCAGGATGACTCTGCACTGGGGTGCTTGTCCCAAACAGCACAGGGGTCGTCGCTGGGTGGGTGTCGACCACAGAAAGGTCACCAAAACAAAATCTTGGCTAATCAGTTTATTTGTTCTGTTAATTCAGTAATCCAGTTTTTTGGGTTGAGTAAACGCAGTGTCCTTCCTCCTCCTCTCTGGCTATAATCAGTCAAGAAACCACATGATTTGCAAAGTATTGCGATTTCTTCTGGCTTGAATGAGTGTGAGCACACATTGCTTTATCATACCAAAGGAGACTTTAAATCATCCCCCCTAGTTTCTCAGTAACTGTTTGTGTAAAATACTATTAGAGTGAAACAGATGCTGCAGTTTGGTAAATCTAGAAGAATGTGTGCCACCCCTCAAATGAAAAAGCTGACACTGGCCGACTGAAATGAATTATGTCTCCCGGTCTCCCCTCTTTGTTCCGCCATGTTCTATTGCTTGCAAAGAGCACTTGAAGGCCCGTCTCTTGTAACGTTTCTTGATTTAGCGCCGAAGGCCTGTAGTTATTCATTCATTTTGGGTTTGCAGGACAGTCCAATGAGAAGTGGGTTGGTCGTATAAGGATTCCTGCCGTCATTCAGGTACTGCAATATAATACAGTATGTATGTTGTATAAACAAACATTATTTACATTATAATTCATTTGTCACTTTTATCCAAAGCCACTTACACTAGGAAAGGGTTACTTTAATTTATGTGTATGCCTTGCAATTCTAATCCAAGACTCCTGTATCTCCACATAGCATTTTTGAAATGTGCAACAAACTTGCCAACAATATTTTTTCTGTTTTGTTTTCCGTTACATCTTTTTAAAATTAAATTCTTTTTTTTTATCATTTAAATTTAAATGAAAAACATGGCTGCTTACAAGGTGATGTACATTAGATTTGACAGTCTGTTGTACCAAATTTTCTGTTAATTTATGTAGGGTTTGTTATTTTTTTTATATGTCCGAAGAATACAACACTGTATTCAGCAGTGTGTCCAATTTATACCATCACAGGGTTAAACCACTACTCACTCGCCAATGGTCAATTTACGTCAGTCTCTTTTATTGGTAGGTTACACCCAATGGTCAAGGGTTGAAATTAGTAACTGTCTCTCAGATGGTGGCTAATTAAATTCCACTGAAGTCTCCCAAAAGAACATGACTTACTTAGCTGGTTTGTTTTGTTCTTTTTGTGATTCACCTCTAGCAGAATCGCTCCAAGACTCAGTTTGCTTTCCCCTCCAGACCGAACTTTCCTCATGACATCGCTGTACAGCTTGGAATATTGGCCTCATGGTCTGCCGTTAATCTATGGCATGTGGTACTGTATATATCCAGCTTTCTCCCAGTCTTGTAGATTCACAGTATAACATTAGGAAGTTCTGGTCTTTTTCCTTACTGGATATTCCACTCAGCTTCTAGTACAGGCAGTTGTCATCTTTGTCACTGACTTCCCATAAGCACTTGCATCCCACATCAGTTCTTGGTGCTACCTATAAGACCTGTTAAGGAAGCAGCAACCCACCTCCATGTCTTTGCTCATCAAGACTTCCAGCATCACTTGGAGATTCCCCACCCGCCATGCCAGGCTCTATTATTTATTGATGCTGGAATTAGATTTCCATCTATATTCAGTCATTGTAATCTCTCTCAACTTTCAAAGGATGCCTGTTTTCCAGGAACACCTCAAATGGGTTGGCCACCCACTGTCCTGCTCTCTCACCATCCGTGATCCCATACACGGTCTCCTGTCCATCCTGGATGTTCTCATATTTTGCCCTTGTCTTTGATATCTGTCTTATTAGGTTCTTGCTGTGGTCATCATAAGATATAGTGTAGCTCTTGCTTTGATGCTCACTTGCACTTATGTTATTGGAAGCTCAGCTTAGTTGCTGTTAAGCCTAACTGGCTGCTTGAGAGCAGTATGCCTGTGATGTGCTATTTTCCTTGCTGGTACGTCGCTTTGGACAAAAGCGTCTGCTAGATAAATAACTGTAAAAAGAGTGGGAAGTTTGCGTGTGTGTGTGAGTATACGTCTAAAGAAGCCAAGGCTGACTGGGTGTGTGGTGAATGAACACTGTAAAATATGCTTTGGGAGAAGCAGTTGCTCGTATTGAGCAAAGTCACATTAAAAATGGCCCAGACTGTGCACACTGTCTTAGTCTATAACCTGGAAACATTTTAACGTGAAGTGGTCCGGCAGCAGAGCCCTCCTCTGTCTGAGCTCAGTGGGCTGGAGGAAAGGCAGCTCCTGAAAGCTGGTCCTGATTAAAGTGGTTTTTCATACCTTCTGAGCATTTCCATGCTGAAGGACAGCATGGTCTCCTCTTTCTGTTGGTTTTGGATTTTTGCAGCTTGTGTGACGATGCTGTTCACCTTTCGCCCTGCCGTAGTTCACGGTGTATTTGCCGCTGCGCTGCTAGCCTGTTTCGCCTGTATCCCCTTTTAAAGCCTGCAGATCCTGCTTACCGTCAGTGGATTAGCGATTCGGGGGGTGCAAGTGGCCCCCCTTCCCACCAACCGGCATTGGAATTTCTGCTTTTCTCATGGACAGCATATGTTTTTTTTTTTTTTTTATAAATCTTGAAATAGCAGAGATATTCATAGAAGCCCTGCAGAACTGACTGCTGTAGATAAACCGGTATATAAAAGTTATCAGAATGTTAGTGAAATAAAGCTGCAGCAGTGATATTTTTAAACAAAGCTCATTTTCCCTGCTCATGATTTCCTGTAAAATAAACATTTTTGTCCCATATTAAATCATTGTGACCATAACAATCACATATTTGCACACAAGCTAAAACATCGGCAGGTAGTTATATTAAAAGAACAAGCATTTTTAAGACTTAAGAAAGAACAGTTGAACTACCCAAAACATATAAAAAAGAAAACTGAAAAAAAGTTTGATATAGTCTGACGGTTGATCAAAATTTTATAAATGAAAAAAAAAACAAGGATAAGTTTTCTGTAATGGATTGGGACTGTATAATTTAAGAAGGTCTCTGTAAACAATGAACCTCCAGTGTTAATTTAGTACTATAAAGTCGAGACACTTATAAGACTAGGTGTATAAACTAAAAATATCCTGGGTCGGGTATTAGAAACTCGACTTTAGTCAGCCTGCAAGACAATTAATGAATAAAAACCAATGATAATATATAGAGGATGATAAAACATCTAATGGTTTAGTGATTGTTTAATGGCTATTTAGGGGCAATGGTGTAGGAGAGAGTTTGCTGATGGGGGGGGGGGTACAATTTATTTAAACAAAATAGTCTTAAATTTAAAATTACTTAAACAAATTAGACTTTATTTTAGCAAAACAGTTTGTTTGTTGGTGGAGGGGATGAATACAAATTAAGTTTTTACCCCCACACCTCCTAGACCCTATGCCCCTAAGTAGAGGAGTCCCGCCTAAATTATTATGGCGTATCATTGTATACTAAACAAACTACGTAGAAATGACCTCAAGGAGGGGTTATGATAGTGATAATAGATGATTGAATACTGTCTAATAGAGGTTAGGTGTGCTGTTGATTCTCCAAACATCTCTCCAAGCCACCCTGGAATTAATATAATCATAAATTGTATTTTCCACCCATCCATTTTCCCCAAGGGCTGTGGCGAGGCTGGAGCCCGTCCCAGGCAGCGGGGAGGTTGAGGACACCAAGCAGGGGATGCTAGTCCCTCACAGATAAGCAGGGTGTCCAGCATTTGAATGTTTTTGCTCCCAATTAATAGCAGCCACACTGTCAGCATTCATTGTAATGTTTGCTTTAGGTTACCGCTATGAATCGCTTCTGACTATTAAACTCAAGCCATGGATTTATAAATGACATTTTTTTAGAAGAAGAAAAGGTTGACAAGCAAATGCTGACTGCATCTGCCTGATTTAGCAGTAATTTGATAAAGCCGTGCTCACTTTCTGGTGAATAACACTTGGCTCTGCCTTCGAGTCCCTTTCCACGCGATGGGTTTTCATGTTGATGTTGTTTGCTGTTGTCGGGGGCTGTGTTGCCAGAACCTCATGTGTGCAGAGCTTAAGAATGAATCACTGCAGCATGTGACTTATTACGCAATTTAATGGTCATTCAGTAACACAAAGACTGAAGTGTGTTTCAGTGCAATGAAAGATCACGTTGGTGATTTTGTTTTGTTTTGTTTTGCTTTTGTTAAAGCATTGCAGCTAAAAACTGTGTTGTAATATCGTGCCTCTAATTGTTAGAGCACTATGTCACTGGATTGCATTTTAAGGTTAAATCATCTGCAGACCCCTCTTCTGGCTTGTAATGCAATATTGTGGACTTTTGGGATGATGAGGACCGGCTGTGAATCTGTTTTAAGGGTCATTTAGTATCACCACGAAGGAAGAGTCTCAGATGTCTGTCTAGAGAGCAGAAAAGCCTCCCCCCCCGCAAAGAAAACATTTTTATGATAGTTTCATGGCAAATGCTCTAAAATAAACACAAAATTAATGCTGATGATGTGTTTTTTTTTCCCCAAAAAGCTAATTCTTAGTATGATGAGACTCGTACTTTTACAGGACATTTTTGGGAATATGGTGAGAAATGTGAGTCATTACTGTGTTATTGAGTACTTCATTAGTTATGTTTCCCCAAGGCTTTAATGACGTTTTAAAAATCATTTGGGATTGCCGTACGCAAGGCTGGACAAGCCCCCTGTAAGCCTCTCTCCTGGACCCAGACTTGGCGCGTGCAAGCAGGGAGTTTTTTTTGGGGGGCGGGGTCAGAGGTTTAGGTAAAGCCTGAGAGGGACACACTGAGCCCTTTGAAAAGGCCTGCCCTCAGAGTCACAGAGGGGCTGTGTCTATCTTCCCTGGGCTGCTTCCTGTCCCACCCTTCCCGCCCTAACACCAAACAGACTTCTCTTTGCCATCACTCCCAATCCCCTGGCTTAGCAGGCAGTACATCCCCCCATCACCGCCTTTGGCCCACACATGGCTAGAACCCCCAAGAATCCATCGCACACCACAAGTCTCAACAGGCTGGGGCGGGAGTTAAAAGGCCAACTGGGATTCACACGGCAGAGTCGGGGGTTACCCACAGGGCCCAGCGGCAGGAAGCAGGAGCTGGGGAAACACTGAACGATCTCTGTTCCCTCCCCCCCACAATTGCTGGCCGTGGCATTTTCAGAATCCTGCTGCAGATGCAAGGAAGTGTTGAGAGGGCGGCTCGCAGAGGCTGGGGTTGCAAACATGCCCAGCTGGTAGGAGTCCCAACTGGAGAATACACGCATGCCTTGGAGGTTTCTGCGTGATGCCTCCCCCTTCTTTTTATTTTTTAAAGATAGGGTACAGGGATGGGAGACGCTGACACGTGCTTTCATGTCTAAAGGTGCATAGCTTACCTTTGGGGAGGGAAAACTGGCTCTGGCTGCTCTGCTGAGGGATGGCTAGGAGGAAGGGGGGGTGGGACATGATGGCACTTGTTGGTATATGTTGGGCCAGAAGGGGCCCGTACCAACGGCGGTAAAGGATGGGCTTCCCACTTTGAAAGCGACTGGACATCTGATTGGATCTGGGAAGGCGCTTTCTTAATGCTATTCCCCAGTCACATGTTCAGGGAACGGCTCCCCCAGCTTGGTACACCTGTACAGGTGTCTTCAGCATCTGCTGGTCCCAGCCATCTCCAGTGATGCCACCCACCCTCTGAGGGCATTTATTCTGGTATCTCCTCCGCATCAAGTTCAGTGTTTAGACGAGTTCAGTATGACTCAGACTCTCTGACTGGATGGATTTCAGTGTTTTGTGCGTGTGTATCTTCTCCCTTTTGTTCCATCAAAGAAAGCTTGAAATCACAGTAATCCCCCCTCCCCCAAAAAAAAAAACCACTGCTTTTTGCCTGATACACCCTTCGTTGCCCAGCTGAATGTTGCTGCTGGCCCACTGCAGGCAGTTGGGTGGGTCCGCCCACATGGAACCATTTTCTGATCATCTTCTGCGGCCGCTGGATTCGAGGTCAGCCTGACTGGCAAAGTGGAAGTTTGAAATCTATGCAGGAATGTGAGCTGGAACACCAGGATTGGGCCGGACGATCACCAAGCCGCTTGATGGGACATTGGATCCCTTCTCTGGCTGCTCATGCTGGCCAGCTCTACAGTGCCAAAAGCTTGAGTGAGACGGATTCATTTTATTTGGGATGGGAAAAGCAGAGGAGCCGGGGAAGTTTGAGTATATTAATGGTTTCCAAGACCCCTGCCTCTGCAGTCACGGAAGATCCACCCAAGAGTCATGCAACTCCCTACAGAGCGTAGTCCTCCATAACCGCTCATATGCTCCTTGAGGAACATGAAGAGATCCAACAGAAGAATGTCATAAGCAATCCAGGGCTTGTAAAAAGATAAGCGCAAATCCTTAGGAGAGTGAGAAATATCCATGTTTTTTTTCCCATTTCGACACTTGCGCAGATGTCGCAAAATTTGCCTTAGTTTGGCATTTTGAACCTCATGACTTACCGCGCCTTGAATATAAGTAGCCCCTCTTCTCTGGCATCACTGGAAGCCATCTTGCAGTCATAAATCAGGGTATCTACAGACTCAATCACCCCCACACATATGTTTTCAGAAAAGCAACAACCTTAACCCCCTCCCCACACACACACACATACATTTTTTTTCAGAGTGGGCAGCTGACCAATAGCATCGCACTGTGGGGGCAGGCAATCGCTGTGAAGGGCCTGAGTGAGAAAAGATCCCCGACCATGCCGCCCTGAAGCCGCTTGCCG
>JABFDZ020000138.1:23489401-23510337 GCA_019775955.2 Pollimyrus isidori | reverse complement strand
TTGGCTAGTACTCACAACTGCGTTTTTCATGTTGTTCAGTGATATGCAGCTTCCTGACTAAACTGAAGAAAGAATCAGCAGCTAATCACCTCCTCCTTGTGATTGGACTCATTTTGACCAGCTAATCAATTTAAATGCACACAAATACTGTACGTTGTTGCATATACAGATTTTGGGTGCAAATGTGCCTAAATTGGTCACACTCTGGAGCCATGTTTTATCAATGCATTTCAACACAATACATTTAATCTCGAGGAAAGCAGAATTCCACAATGTCATTTATGTAATAAACAGCTACAAAAATATGCTCAATCAACAACATTTCAAAACGTGTTTTGCTTACCTTTGTATGAATTCCAGGGTAAGTGACATTTGTTTGGGATATTTTATGTTACAGACATAAAACAAAGAAAAGGTATAGCTCAAGGCGACAATGGGGGAGCTGATGTGATCGTTAACAACTTCATTATCCACTACAATCTTGAAGCGCCGATCACCTTAATATAAAGACAAATCAAATGACAGACATTGTCCACTTCAGAAAATCACTCCAAACATAGTTTAAATTATGTATACTCAATTCACTTTGCCAAATGCACTGTTTGCATCTACTAAACAGTGGGGAATATGCAGTTGGAGAAGATGGAGGAGACTCCCAGCTGTAGCAGGTGTAGTTATTTTGATAATGGATATATTTTTAATCTAATTTTTAAAATTTAATTTAAAATATATTCTTTCATTTGTACTTTTAAGCAAACATTTAAACCATTTATAGAAGTCCAGGTGTCTGCAGTGCATTCTGTTAAAAAAAAAGCAAATATATCGTAAGTTAGCTGTGGTGAGAAAGTAACAGACTACAAACCCATGATAAGAATGCACGGAGTGCTTGGGTTTCATGTTCTGAACAAATCAAGTGCATCTCTAAACTAACCCTATCTCACAAAGCAGGGAAAGTGAGAAGCAGGTAAAGAAAGGACCATGGGTAGCTGCCAAAGCATAGATCATAGAAGAAATGTTAATGTGCAAATAATCCAACTTCATTTTATATTACAATGTATTGCAAATTATATACAAGCAATCATAAAAAAATAAATAGGTTTTGATGCATGTGTGTAAAACAAGTCAGTAAGAAGTCTAACCCTACCTCATTTTGATAGAAAAGGTAGTCAGGATTTTCCTTTTAGACCTTCTTGTATGTGGCCACTCAAATGAGACACGAGCCCTTTAACATCTGCATATTCTCTGCAACAAAAATTCAATGAACACTTTAACTGTACAGACACATTCTGATTCCATGTTTGTCTGGTCTTTGTTTCTCTGTGTATTCTTGACATATGAACAGCAAAGGAGTTAAATGAGAAAAATCTTTTTCCACAATCTTTATACCCACATCTAAAATGAACATTGTTAACATGTCTGTGTGATCGGCAGTGCTTCAGATATTCAGTCAATGAGATGCATTTAAAGTCACAAACATTACAAGTGAACATAACTGACCGTCTTATCTAATCTTTCCCCAAGAAAAGTTAAATAAAAAGGGGAAAAAAGACTCAGAAGCTTCAGGACAAAGATAAGAATGTGAGGGTCTTAGAGGAAATAAATGATTTGCAAATAGAAAAAAAATGCCATGCCTTAAGTATAAAGCTCTCAGGTGACGCAGAACAGATACTGAATGTAATATATTTATATATATAATATATATCGCTACATCTCAAGAATATCACTATAACAATATGCCATAAACGATTGCATAGCGAGGACAGTTACACAGATGCACGCAGCGTTCCTCCGTGAATAATATTAAGCCAAAACGCGGTCATTAAGCGAATATGAATAATATACGCCAACATTAAATACTACCTTTCTGGTGACGTTAATGGCAGACACGAGTTAATGCAACCTGCACAAGTTTTTACAACTAAAAAAGTATTGCTCGGGGCAGAAACAATTTAAATAAAAACATAAATCTTAATTTTACCAGAGAAACGTGAAAGGTTTCCTCAGTCCCCGAACCTGGGTGAAACTTGTGTGATCGCGTTTAAGACCACCATGTAAAAAAACGGCTCCTGCGTCCTTCGACTTTCGCGCTTCGTGGTGGTTCTGCTCCCAGGATGCACTGCGCAACTGAAAATACTGGTAAAACACCTGTAAGACGTAAATACGTAAAATTCCGTCATATTAACACGGTAAATTATTCTGTATTTTTACGGATTTTTTTTACAGTGTAGTATTAGTGTATTATTATGTACTATTAGTCCATGGGAAGTGAGAAAGAGGTGGGCGGCAGTCAGGAATGGGTTAAGCATGCTCGGTTGAGGATCGGCACGCACATGTTCTGTATCATGAAGTAATCAGGGCACCCAGTAATGAATGAAACCTGCCAATGTGGGTCAGATTAGCGCCTGAGAGAGTCCCCGCATTGTGCAGAACCGTGCCATGCGAAGCTGCCGGAGAAGGTCTGCACGTGGGGTGGGGCGGGGCAGCCGGTGGGGGGGGGCTCGATGATCTGTGCAAGGCACAGCCAAAGTTTGAGAGAAAAAACTGGGACTTAAGGAAAAAATCTGTGGGAGATAGCCTCGCTCGACTTCAAGGACAAAGTTGAAACAGACTTGGAGCTCAGCTGGGTTTTGCTTGCCTTGCGTGGCACGCAATAAGTGTGTACTTAAAGGATAAGACACATTTCATAACTGTATTAAGATGGTTACAACATCTCCTGGGATTTTACCAAGCAGGCAGTGGGAGATCCATCCTTCAGGGCTTGTAGGCGCACCTTAATTATCGGGATAAAGAGGCAAGCGATTTGCAGGTATTACAGTGAATTATACCATGGCAGCTCTTGAATTCTCATATCTAATTGGTCAGATGGATGTTCATTAACTACAACCACACAGGCAGTGCCAGCCAGACAAATTACAGTAAGTCAATACACTATTATAATATATGAACCTATCTAACATTACATACAACTCCCACCATAGAACACAATGTAAAATGGATGGAAACAAAATGCAAATGATTAGCCAGTGGAGGAACAAAGCAGTTCTACTAATAAATGCATTTTCGCATTTGTTATATATGGAAAAAAACGCCTTTAGGTACGAGCAAGTAAATCAAATGTGTGTTGGGTATGGTATAATCTGGTTAATGGGCTTCCAAACTGGGCATTATATGTTTTTATTATGCATTATACGTTTGGGAATATATGATACGTAATTTTTTGTGTATTAACTCTTATCTAACGTAGGTCGATGGTGAACACTCAGAGGAGTGTTGAGTGTCAACTGTGTTTTCGTTCAGGGTGGTGAAGGAGGATTTAAAGGCCGCCCTCTTCAGCATCTGGGGCATAGCTAAATTGAAAATAAAGACGGATCTTGCTCCCGTTATGCCCTGGGATGGAGTTTCCTGCTCCCTTCTGTGCCATCTGGTATCCCTTACGTGCTGCATCCCTGTGCCCCCCACTGACCAGCCCTGGTTAATCTCTCTTGTCACTGTGACACCAGCTGTAGCTCCGTCTCCGAGGCCCCCACTTTGAACGCAGTGTCCTCGGTCACTGCCGAATACCATTGGGCTTCATGTTTCCCTCCCAGAGAAAAAGAGACATCCCTAGCAGATGCAGGCATCCTCAGAAAAAAAAGAGCTGTTTTGAAAAGTGCAACAGATGTTTTGCCTGCATCGTTACCTCTGCATTCTTCAGCAAGATTTTCAGGGAGGGCTAAAAGTCGCATCAAAAATTTTCAGTGTCTTGCCAATATAACGATATATTTGATGGCTGTCATACGTTTTTATCTCAGCGTGTTGCATTGAGACCTTGAGAACGGCCCCCTAATGCTGTTTCCATAGTCTACATAGCCTACTCTGAACGGCCCTCTGCCAAACACAAATGTTAAGTTCTCGATGGGTTCTGTCAGATGGATCCGGTCTTTAAGATCGGGGGTGTTTTTCATGCATCCGTTCAATGAATAAGGCAACAAGAACGTGCTGAGGAAGTGAAGACACCTGGAAATCGGGATAATCTGTGCCAGACATGATAGTGTGACACTCCAGCTCACTTTTAGAGGTTATATTCCGATCCCCGCTAGTAATGAACATTCTAGAATTGAACATCTCTCTCCCTTTACCTCAGTCATCACTGGTGTCACTCATCAAAAACCTCTCTGTTAAAACCATTTAAAAAGCTGCTCACTGGAAATGTTGCTGTATGAAAACACATTTCAATTACTCAGCCTTATGGGTATTTAAAAAAAAAAAAAAATCACTTTTCAGGTGGAGAATGTTACCCCCCCATCTCCTTGGTTAGTTACATAAAGCCCAGCTGTATAACCCCCACTTTCAAAGTCTGCAGAACTTTTTTGGCACAGTTATAAGCTGTGTGTTCATTCAGTCTCCACAGCCGCAGCAAAACTCCTGGTGAGTATAATAACTCTTTAATTTAAACTTTGCATAAGAAATACTACCTACTCTTCTCTGGCTGCATGAGATGGTCTTTATCTTGTACGTGTTGCTTTTTAAAGTTCACAGCCCTGTTTACTTCTCAAATAACTCATTTTTTAAACAGCTCTTTGGCAATATATAGATGGGAATTCATGTGTACTGCTGAGCAGCACCTGCTCATGTAAATATGTTTATGCGTTTCCTGTTGTTGGTTTTATTATGGGTAACAGATGTGGGCGATACAGTTGGAATGTAAGCAGTCAGTTTCATGGGGAGACAGATTGCGTTAGTATGTTGGCTGAACAGGTACCCGAAATGCCAGGCTGATGTGAGGTTGAGACCAGGAGGGAAACTTGGCCCAGAACCCAACCCAAAGTAGAACCATGAGACGGCTCAATGTAGCTATTTGCTATCAACTTTGTGTGTCTCGGGGTGTTTGGGGGGGTCATTTCCTTCGAGGGGTTATTAATGAGAGAAGCCTTCTACGCTTCTGAAGTCCGTCTATCTCCAAGGTTCATTTTACATCACGAGGTAGCTCACGGCAATGTTAGCATCCATGCGTCCGGCTTCCATCCAAGATAAACAGGTTTTCCCAGGCAGCAGATGCTGCCAAGTGTGAGCGCTTTGCTTGGCATGCTGTGGCGATGTGATAAGAGCCAGGTGTACCCTTTGGTTAAGACCCATACCTCCCCTCAAAGCCGTGAAAATCTCTTCCGCTGATCCAGCGAATGTCTTTTCCAGATGGGCGTGCACATTTCTGCCTTTCAGCTAAGCTGCCACTTCAGAGTTCACTGGCTGGAAAAGTGTTGCGAATGGTGCCCAGCATGTTACTGGTCTTTACGTGGCACTGCCGCCTCATTTGGATGGTGGTCCAGTTCACTGGCATGCAGCTCGAAGCCAAGGACTTGTGGAGACCATGGCGTGACCTGTAGGCTTGCGGCGCAGTGGTTATCTCAGTACCTCTAGCCTATGGCTCACTTTGTCATACGTTATTTTAGGGTCCATTTTTCAAGAGGAATGCAGACCTTTGCCAAACAGAATAACAAATGATAGATTGACTTCTCCCACCCTTTGATTTAAAAAGCAGATCAGAGCTCCTGTTACCACTTGGACCAAAATATTTCAGGTTCCCGCAGCTCAACGTTTTGCAGAACGGAACATACAGCTGTGGGCCAGAAAAACACAGGGTATTTGTACTTGTTCAAAAACGGACCTTATAAAAATTTGCAGACTCATTAGTTTGCAGTCTTTGGGTGATGCCAGGTCTGATCCTTTGAACAATGGCGTTGCCATGGATTAATGCACGCCAGGAATGGTTGATTCAGAGTAGCATGAACACATCAACACTGGCCTAGTGTTAATTCAGTTACATCTGTAACAATGCACTCACATACACGCACGTACACTCTGGCATCACTGTCAGTTGAATATGGGCTCCTGATCTTACTGGTCTGGGTAACATAATACAAGGAGCTGCAACGCTGAACCACATAGGCTTCAAAAATGTACCTGGGTTTTTGGCATATGGGAACATGTATGTGTAAAAACAATAAAATATAATTAAATTTCAGTGAAGTGGGGGCCTCGCAGCCAAAACCACAAGCAGTCTGCCTGTGTGCCAGGAATTCATGTGGTTGCTTAAGTATTTTAGGTATCAAAAAGGCTCTTTACTTTAGTGGCAACAAATTTGTGTTTGTTACAAGGAAACAACCCAGTGTTGTTCAGCTTCGGCTTTGTTAAATGGAGACGCGATTACAGCTAACACCCCTGAGTAAATTCCCTTCGTTCACCGTGACTGTGCCGCACGTCATGGCACAGAGTTGTGCGGTCACGCTCATGGGAGAAGAGTTTGTTTCTGCTATTTGGTGTCTGAGGGAAAGCTTCCGTTTGGAACCTTGATGGAGTGTTATCCCTGGAGATTTCTGGCCTGTCATTTTGTGGTTGAAAAATTGTAAAATGCATGTCATACGTATGAAGACCATTAATTACCGCTTGCAGGGAATCCATCTCAAAAAGGAAGGGGGCAGAAGCAGAGTCAAAAGGTGGGTGGGGGCATCAAAACGGCTATTTTGAGATGACCCCGCTGGTCACTCTGTGGGAAGGAGACTCTGTTGTGGTCAGTTGAGGGTGGCTATCCCACGGTTTGCACAAACCAAAACAATTTATTCAAAGGATCTTTAATAGAAATCCCTCATTTCCAAGACCCATCTACACAACATGCTACAATTACATGCTGTTTTCCTTGGATGCTGCCTATAAACATGTTGTGCATTAGTCACATGAAAATAACTCATCCTTTCAGCTGACACTGTGGTCCAAGATAAACTCGCTAGCCCTAGATATAGCTAGCTGAATGCTGGACTGCTGAAAAGAAGCATTGAAAAAAATCACACTGACCATTGTGTTAGGCTAAAAACAAGTTTGGTGTCCTGGGGTTCTCTCATATTTTCTTGAGTTTACGGACCACAAATGCATTTCTTTGGCTTCAAAAACCATTACAATGATCAGCCAGAAACAGCAAGTGTGGTACCACTCCTACAAACTCAGCTGGCAGCACACTGACCTGTTGGTATCACTGGGATTTAAGTCGTAAATCTCTGCTCTTGATTTGACTTTGTGTAGTGCCTTGTGTCATTCCTCTCAGTCAATCCTGTAGAGGTTCATACGGATGCGAAGAACCAAAGTAATCTTCTGGGGTCTTCTTGGGCATTGTCTTCAAATCCCTAAAGGTGGAGCACTTTCAGCACCTGCTCTGGGATCGTGGCACTCGAACACAACATCTGGTTGTGTAGCAGACTATGATGTCAAATGGTCATCTTTGCAGGAAAACAAAATGTTCTCACGGGGACAAAATGGCTGAAGGTATCAATGGGGTTTTTTGGTGGCCTCCTATGGAAACAAATTGTGAGGATACTATTTGGTGTTTATATTAGCTGTAAACAAAACCTTAGTCATTCCCGATATCCATTTAAGAATGTTTCGTCCTACGTCCAGAACTGATGTGGCTGGTCAACTGAACAGCAAGCATACTTCTGACTTGTGTGACTCATTGGTTAGCACACATAAACGACCTTCATATTCCCTCCCCATGCCTGAAGCGTGAACAAAGACGTGGGAGTTTACATTGGGATCCCCAGCAGAGAATCATGCATGAGTTGCCTGGGCAATGTTGACATATCTTCTGCAAACATGCACACCGTTTTGATGAGGAGGCAAGCCCCAACTGGGCTGGCCAGTGAAGGGGCCATCTCAGGTCCTGCTGTCTGAGTAGAACAAAGCTCATCACCTCTCATGCGGGGAAAGGTGTTACCATGGTGACTACCACCTCGACCTGCCAGGATACTCCAAGGATTGAGAATGAACTGAAATAAAGTCACTATAGACAAAGGGGAGAAATTTCCAATTTTGCTCTTTCCATCTGAATCTCCCTGCTTGCTAGTGGAGTGTCCAAGAAGATTCTTTTGGGGAGGATGCTGGATTTTTTTTAAGTATATCCCGGACTGTCTTTCTGGAGAAAGATTTATTTTTAAAGATTAGATTTAAGGAGAAGTGATTTGTCATGGGGCCATCCTTAACAGAGTTGGGTCTGGCTTGCGCATCTTCAAAATGAAGTCTATGTGTTCAATTGTTTTTCCATCCAGGGATTATATAGCGATGGATTCTTTCTCCCTTTTGTCCAGCATTTTTTTTAAGCTGATGGCTGGCATTCTTAAAAGGAAGAGGGGAGAAGAGGTCAGACTTTTTCTCCGACATGAAAAAAAATCAAACATTTCAGCAGTTGTTTACTTAGCTATTGCTGGTACATGGAAAATCTCTTGTTTGGAACGTTGGACACACTGGTGTGATTGATAATCAGCCCCACAAGGGTTGATTTTAATTTCTCCAGCTGTGCTGGGGGAGTTTCCAGAAATGTATAGTTGCCAATTGCCCCCGGGGGCATTCCCTACTGGGCTGGAGAGGATTATGCCAGCTAACCCCCCCTTCTGGCCTGTTGCTGTTGCTGATGACGTTTGAGTGAATTAGACCCGGGACTGATGGCCGCCTGTGTGTGTGTTGCTCTCTTCTCAGGCCAGTCAGATGGGCTCTGCCAGCTAAAACAGAGCGAGTGCCACCCCTCCACCCAGCCCTTCACACGCCAGCTCTGAATCGCAGCAGATAGCGGCTCCCACGTCTGTTAGGTAAGAGCTGCCATTTTCCCATTAAATGCTCATTTAACTGGTAAGTTGTGCTGATTGTGATACAGTATTGTGCCGTATGCAAGACAATTTTGAGACATATATAATATTGATACAGCATGTTGTCACGATGTCACACGTTAAACAGTCACAAAGGCTATGTACTTCACTGCTGAATCTTTTGCGTTTTCCAGATATGTTGTATACTGTGACATGTCGGATTTTGGGAATGGCCCTCCCCCTTTGCATCATGTGACAGGACGGTCTCGATGGGGGAGGGGGGAATCTGGAACAGGCTAATCCATTTCCTTTCCCAGGCCTCAGTTCCCAACAGTCTGACTGTTTCCAGCCTGAGCCTTCGAGCGGTGATTTTGGTGTTGGGGGGGAGAACAATACTATGGGGTCAGAAAGGTCAACATCAGCAGGAAGGCTGGGGAAGTGGGGGATGTAAAGCAGGAAGGTCTGCAGGAAGTAACAGGATTTTGGGCTTCTGGGGGGCAGGGGGGGGGTGTCTGATAGCAGGCTAGCTGTCGGCCGCTGCTAATGAGGTGCCCCTAATCCCCAGGTCACACAAGCCTTATTTAAACCTGCCGCAAACCGCCCCCCCCCTCCCCCCCAGTATTACCCTTCCGTTTGAATGGCTTCTGCCATTTTTGCTCTGTCTCCCTGCTGTCTGACTTTCAATAGCTTCGCCAACAAGGAATCCGTAGTCCCTCCCCAGTTCTCCCCAAAATGAGCTCCAGACCAAAGACACCACAGTTTGTCTGTCGGGGAGTTCGGGAAGTGTGTGTGTGTGTCATAGTCAGGCTACAGCGCCCACCACGGCAGTGGAACGCAGACAGACATCCATGGTGTGGCCTTGAGCTCTGACTTGGTCACCCTCCGTCAATAGGCAGAGTTACAGGACAAACTGGCAGGGGAACAGTGGCCCGGAGCCTGTGTTCCTGTCTGTCTGTGTTATTCAGGGGTGGGGAGGGGGGGGCTTGCGTGAACCACATCCTGGGGAGTTTGGTTTGAGGTGATGACACACCGAGATGAGTTTCGTTGTAAATGTGCATCCAGCATCCAGCAACATTGCACTGATCTGACAGCTGGCTGGACTGATCCTGTGTCCAGCTTGCTTGGGGGCCATTTCAGCTGTAAGGCACCCCCCCTGCCATGCCGTGCTGTTTACAGTCTGTCTGCCTTGCAGCCGTGAGAACTTGACCCCTGATCCCAGGACCCAGGATGGACGTGAAGACAAAGGAGATGCATCTCCTCAGCAACAGCATAGCTGCCTATGCCCACATTAAAGGTGAAGCCAGCAGCTTGACATTAACTCTGGCTCTTAAGGGAATTACTCCAGGAGGAGGCTCCTTCAGCTCCAAACATTAATCTGCATGGGTTTGTTTCTAATGTAGATTTCAAGGTGAGCTTAGAGCTCTCGGCTCCCACAGCAAATACCAAGAAGATGAATCCCTGCTTATTGATTCATAGTATAAAAGCCTGTCAGAGATCCATCCATCCATTTTCCAACCCGCTTATCCTACTGGGTCACGGGGGTTCCAGAGCCTATCCCGGAAGCAACGGGCACAAGGCAGGGAACAACCCAGGATGAGGGGCCACACACCAACCACACCTATGGGAAATTTAGGAACTCCAATCGGCCTCAGCATGTCTTTGGACTGTAGGGGGAAACCGGAGTACCCGGAGGAAACCCCACGACGACAACATGCAAAATCCACACACGTAACCCAGGCGGACACTCGAACCATGGTCCCAGAGTTGTCCAACAGTCCCACCAGTGCTAACCACTACCCCACCATGCCTCCCCCTGACAGAAATAATTTCATTTATATAGTTTGAAATAATTCATTTTATATGCCACTTTCCTATTTTCTACACAGTTTTATTTATGAGTAGTTTGAAAATATAACCACTGAATCTTCAAGTTCATGGTTGATGATCATCAATGTAAAATACTTTATTTCCTAATCTAAAATCGTTTTTTGCAATGAAAGGTATGAGACTTTGGTCTCAGAATATGCTGATTTGATTGAATGAATCAAATGTTTTGTGTGTTCCTGTCCAGCCAATCCCGAAAGCTTCGGCCTCTACTTTGTGATCGGCGTGTGTTTCGGCCTGGTTCTGACCCTCTGCCTCCTGGTAATCCGTATCTCCTGCAAGTCCCGCATAAAGATGGGAGCTCCCCCGTCTGAGAAAAAGAGCCTGAAGGATTTCGAAGAGGATGACGACGATGGCGATGAGGATGAGGATGAGGAGGATGAGGATCACCTCAATGCGCATGCCCCTGTGGCCATATCCCCCGCCACTGCCACCACCACCACCACCACCCCCGAACTGCCGGTGGGCAACCACAGCCAGCCAGATGGAGCTCTCAGCGTCAACGTCTTCACGTCAGCAGAGGAGCTGGAGAGGGCACAGAGGCTTGAGGAACGTGAGCGGATCATCCGTGAGATCTGGAGAAATGGGCAGCCTGACATCTTGGGCACAGGAACAGGCACCATCGGCCGGGTACACTACTACTGATCCACAGCCCCCCAGGACTTTGACGCCAAAAATGTTCTGTGTGCCTGGTGAGACCTCCCCACAACAGTCCACCTAAGTGTGGATGAGCTGCTGGTCAGATGGTGCTAGTCAAACATCTCCACCACACAGGCCCTGGAACATTTTTCTCACCCGGAAGTTGAATTTGCAAACTATGGTGCTATTGGGCTTCCCCTAATCTTCAAGGTCCCACACGCATCGAGCGTGTCTATAAAGATCCACAAACCATCCACAGATTCACAAGCACAGAGTTCCTTAGAGCTCATCTGAAGATGTTCTGTGGCTGCCATGGATTTTGGTGGATGAAGGGTTACTTCAAGCATGGATGATAAGGATTGTGGTGTGATTGTCTTGGATGTATGTGACCCAGGAATGCAATGCTATGTTTTTTACTAACAGGGATATTTCCTCGTAATGCCCAGTTGTCAGATAGGAAGTATATTTGATACACATATGTGTACTTTGTTCTTTAGCGATAACAGTGCTATAGTGGCCACAGAACTTGTCATACACATCCTGACACACGAATGTGGCTCGCGAACCCCTTCAAATCTTTCAGTTTTACTTTTCAGTTGAATACATGAAGCAAGGTCACCAATATGGAAAGTAACTGAGAAGTTCAGCTCTAGTTGTTACGCTGGGTATGATCGTTTGAAGTCGCTGCATCTTGGAGTCCAAAAGAAAATATTAGTCACAGTTGTATGTAGAAAAAATGCAATTTTTTCAGTTTTGTTCTTTGTTTCTATTTTCAGCAATGCGCAAACTGTCTGAGCTTCTGAATACATCATCAAACTCCAGGCTCTGCTAATGTCCCACATCTCTCTGAAAACTGCCATGCAAATACGTATTATTTGTTTATAAAAATAGCAACAGATTTTATGACCATTTCTGTTGTTGCAGCCCGGTCGCAGAGCACCAAACCCGATTCCAAAGACACAACGGTCCTTCCAAACTCACATTCCACACACTTATTGTCTTTGTGATGTTTTCTCCAAAAAAACAACAACCCACAATGCCTTGGGGCACTAGTTAAATGGATGGACTTTATTTTGGCGCATCTGCGAAAGAGAAAACATTATCCAAGCCAGACACTATAAGTAGATACCTTTGTAGCCTCTGTGTAAACACAATGGTTTTCAGAAAAACATCAGTATGCCAGTATGGTGCCATATCCTTCAATGGCAACAAGAGGATATTTCTGCAACATGCAATTACCAGAAGAGCGTTAGTTTGGTTGTATGGAAAAGAGTTACCATAAGGTTAGTTCAAAACTGCTTAATTTTTTTCTCTGAGCAAATATTCAAAGCTCAAATTCTAATATCTTTTTACATTCCATTTAGCTGATAGCATTATATTTTAATTTTATTTTCCACGCAGGAATTCTGGGAACCTGCTTGACTGTGATAAGTTCATTCCAGCTTGATGTCATTCAGAATTATAGTAAAGAAGCCTTGACAATGTGGTCTGAGACAATAAGTCCTGGCACTCAAGTGACTATGAAGGGTAAAAGAGGACAGCAGGTTAGAATGACAGAAATATCACCTCTTTTGTGTTATTAATTGCTGGCATTGGGTGCTGTGATATCTGGTGTCTTGAACCCACAGTGACGTACAGAACTGGAAGTTTTGATGGAAAAAAACCCTGGTTCACAAACAAAGCCTGTTCACAATCCAAGAAGTATGTGGACCAATTTATAATTTGGAACCTTAAATGGTCATGCAAGGCTGGAGCCCTCTAAATAACTGAGTCACACTTTTCCATGAAATGAAGCCTAATTGCAGAACTCAAAGAGGGATTGTGTTCTGTATTGTCATGTCTATTTCTTGTATAACTATAGGACCTTTGTAAATAAATGCTGTTCTGCTTAGATATATATCATCAAGATATTTCTCCCAACATATTTTGATCATACGGTCTGCAATACCAAATCACATTTTTCCTCACCTTTAAAAAGAACGTCTGACACTTCTAATGCTCTGGGCATGAGACAGCATCCGTCATAAGGCTGAGATAATTGTGGACTTTTAACCTCCCGAGACAAGCGAAATGTCGTTTGAACCTGAATGAAGGACCGTATTTCACTTCGGACCAGCATTTTTCAAGAGACTGGGAATCCGGCTGTGGAAATTTAGCCCAGGGTAAATCTGAACATTTCTGTCGAAATGACAGCGTCCACTGCAAAAGGTTATTTATGTGAACATGTACCATAAAATGTACAATTTACCATTGAGAATGTAAATATATAATTATTAGGATATGTATGCTCTATTCAAATAGGTTTTTATATAAATCATAAATAAAAACATAATTAATTATACGTGTGTCTGTGTCTTAAAGGTTATGGTCTGTAGGCAATCCCTGTCTGACTGTGGAAGAACAGCATCTGCAGTATATTATAGGAAAGGTCCATTGAGGGATCGTGATTCATGGCTCCAGGTCCCTTTTCTGACCCACACTTGGAGGAGGGATAGATGGGTCTTTGTGTGGATGTTACATGGTAACACAGGATGACTGTGGTGAGGTATGGAGTGGACCAGCAGTCTTTTATAGTGGGTGAGGGTGAGTTGGCACAACTAGCTTTCATCTTGTCCTGCGAATCCACCAGGATGACGGTTCCCCAGCAACACCTACTGCCAGCACCTCAGCACTGTTTCTGGATCATGACATAACATCACTTTCTGGTGAGTTCTCTGCGTGTGATGCACCAATAGCCAACCAGTGTCTTTGATGCTGGCTCACTGACTAGCCTAGTACACTCACAAATCTATCCATTTTCTGTAAGCACTTGTCCTGTTCAGGATCATAGGGATTTAGAGCTTATGGGTGCAAGGCAGGGAACAGTCCAGGAGGGGTTCCAACCCATCACAGGGCACGCGCACACACACACACACACACACACCCCTAAAGGTAATTTGGTAATTCCAATTAACTTCAGTATGTTCCTGGGAGAACATGCAAACTCGAACATGCAAACTCGACACACATGGAACCCTGGTCCCAGAGGTGTGTAGCCACAGTGCTAACCACTGCCCCAAAAGGCTGCACAAATACAATAACCAGTTCATCAGTCAATTTACCATTATGGCTGAGCTCTCTATGGATGTCTGTCTTTGCAATTCTCCTCAGGACAGATCCTACTTCTGTTTCCCTTCCTTGGAGGAAGACGCAACATCTAATTTTAGAAAATCTGCTTTTCCTGTGGAACAGTGCCCTTTGCCCCTAGCCTCTTTCCTTCCTCGCCATTTCGGCCCTCTGCATGCCTTCGTCTCTCGCCGTACAGCAACGCCACTGTGGTCCCTTCAAAATGGATTTGTGTTCGGCTACTTGAAAAGGTTACTTATTCTGCGGCCTGTCTGGGGTACAAGTAAGGGCTTAAAAACCAGCTGTAAGGGGTGCAGAAGGGGAGCATTTAACAGTTCACTGCCCTCTTTTGTGAGCTGTAAAATTCGCTACCTGACCACAACCCCACCCCCCCCACATGGCTGTGACATATCCTGTGAACCTTCACGTCACCCCGAAGGTGATGGGCTTCCTCAGCTGACCGGCAGGTAATACAAGCACCCAAGAAATAACAGGGGATGTACTCGCAGGAAAAAAAAAGAAATTATTGGGCCCACATTTATAAGTATTTATGTAGTTTTACTTTGTTTGCTCCCCCACCCCCCAGAAAAAGAATCATGTGCCTGTGAACGTCTGCTCTATTCAGCCAAGCGCAGTTTTTAAAAATAGTCCGTTCCCATGTTTTCAGAAGCCCTGCAGCTGTAATAGGCCCCAGATGTTCCCCAGCATGACACCGCCCCCCTCACCAGGCCTTACAGCCGATGCCAGATCTGTGTCCCCAGCCGGCACTCCCATCCTGTAGAATCTAAAACTGAGACCCAGTATTTCTGGCTCACGCTATGTACTCTAACAAAAAGGTTATGGATCATAATCAAATAGGCTTCTGCCTTAAAAACTGCAGCTACCGTAGTTCAGCCCATTTTAAATACTGCTTTCACAATGTTAACATATTGCTTCCTCTCTTAAACGTAACTCATAAAGCTGTTTCATGCTTATTGCAGTTTCGGTGTGTATGTTAAGTCTGTCAAGCTCTTGTATGCTTTCTGTAGCCCTGGTTTCCCTTTTCAGTATAATTAATTCCACCTGAGGGCGGTATAAATGGTTTCCTTCCTGAGCTGGGCGTTGACAGCGGACCAAAGCCGACTCACCAAATTGGTCCTGCACGGGCTTCTTCTGCAGCCATTTTCACCCCGACCGGCGTCACGTCCTTGTCTGAAACACGCCCCATCCACCTCCACTGGTACGTAGGTGTTTTAAGAGAGATGTTTTCAGGGCCAGATAACCAGCTTCAGAAAGAGTCAAAACAGTCTGACTAATTTGGACTCGCACATATAGTTTGGTCTTAATGCCTTGCATTACTCATATGCGTAGAATGCAGCTCTGGAAAAACTCTTTGCACAAGCACGGAGCTGGGTGGCATTGGTGCAACGGTGCACAGCTCCAGTGTTGGGCCGTTCGAATCATGTCTCTGCTCTGTGTGTGCAGTTTGCATGTCCTCCCCCTGTCCTCCACATCCACCCAGTTTCTCCCTGAAGTCCAGAGATACGGACTGGTGTCACTAAATTGTTTCTTTTGTACCCCGTGACGGACTGGCATCCTTACCAGCATATACCCCTTTGCCTTGAGCCACATAGTGGCGGGGATAGGCCTCTGCTACCCTATACTGGGTAGGGTAAAATTAGAAGGTGCAGAGATCGACAGACCTGTGTGAACAGCTAAACATCCCCCCCAAATGGACATACGGTGAATTGCAAAAGTCAAAAATCAAAAAGCCACCATTTGAATTTAAATCAGCAAATACCTAAAAGTTAAGGACTGGATTGTTATTACAGCTCAGCAACATTATGCAGTAATAAAGTAAAGCCAGCTGAGTACCTGAATCTACTGAACGGCCAGGTTACACCTCCATCCATCATTAGTGGAGTTTTCCTTCCCTAATGGCATGGGGATATTCCAGGGTGATAATGCCAAGATTCATCAGGCTCAAATTGTTAGAGTGGTTCAGGGAGCACTAGGCATCGTTTTCGCACACGATTTGGGCACCAGAATCTTGACCTTAACCCCACTTAAGGTCTTTGAGACTTGAAGATTTACAGAGTGGTTCGACTCCTGTCTTCAATACAAGATCTCGACTAGAAATTAATGCAAATCTGGATGAAAATCAATGTTGAGATATGTTTGTATACGCTTCTGAAAATGATGCCATGACAAATGTGTACCATAATCAAAGCTGATCACAGTCCAAGAAAATATTCAAATGGCAAATTTCTCTTTAGCCAGGCAGTGTAGTATGCCTACGCAAATCCTCTGGCCTTCCGAGATGCATCCAACTACTCACAATATACCTCAGACTCTGCCCCCCCCCCAAAAAAAAAACAGAGTATTGATCAGATTGTGTGCGACATTCAGAGGCAATACCAATCAATGTGAATACAGCTAATCACTTCAATATAAGCTCAATACTCTTACTCTTTTTTTTCTAAGTTCTACAACTAATTTCATGCAGGACCAATAAACTTCAGTTATGACCCTTGTTGGTGTTAATTAACATAAACACTAATCACAGGAATATGTACAGCAAATAAAAGTATTTATGCAAAACAACTCTAAGATAAACTTTAGCTTTTCTGGGGGAAAAACAGATTAAACAACTTCCGTCCTCAAAAATATTTAGTGTACTGGTAGTTTATTTTATTCAGTAGTTTCTTACAGTATGATATTGAGAGTACATTTCTGTCATTTAAGCATTAGTGGTCGTTAATGGTCATTTTTGCATTAGAGTGATCATTTATGGTTTAGTTTGTAATGCTGTGAGTGATTTCTGAAATTTCGTCTTTCAAACTGTAAAGGAATTAGGGATTTTGTGGCCTACATACTTGAAATTTGTTTCCTTCTTCTTCATCTGGTTCAGTCCGATTCACAGGATTAAACGGAAAAGCCCGGCTCTGATATCCAGGGTTATCTTACAAGCTTCAAATCCCCAGACTTGGCTGGGGCTCTAGGAACCCCCAGGCTGTGCGGTGAGCTGAACGTCAGATGATTGCTCTGGTGAAGCTGTTCTTAGGGCCTCCAGCTCGAGACTAACTCAGGGCTCTCCAACTCTGGTCCCGGAGACCTACTGTCCAGTACGTTTTCTATCCTACCTGGCTTCTGATGAGCCACACCTGCTCCTGGTATTCACCTGAATACTAGTGTGGCTCATCAGAAGCCAGGTAGGATAGAAGACCTACTGGTTAGTAGCTCTCCAGGACCGGAGTTGGAGACCCCTGCACAAACTCAACCTGAAGGTCCTCCGTTCAGTTCCCTAGACTCTCAATCACTCTTTAGTTGCCAAATCTTAACGGCTGTGGTCTTAAATGCTGGAACGATACAGGCATAGGTGTCGCTGGGGATGGCCATACAGACTGCCGGTAATACGATCACCTTCAGCGCGTCACGATGTGTGACATTTTTCCTCACAAATGGAATCACTCAGAAATTCACAGCAATCATCTGAAAAACACCACGGCTCAAGTTCCACAGCAGATTTTATTCCGTAATACTAATTATCATCCAATAATGAAGAGCCCTAGACTCAACCGCCGATACCCTCTGATGCCAGAACAACCCCCCGCTCACTCAGATGAGTCCCAGGTAGTGAACCTGAACACAACCATTAGTAGTTAGTTCTGTAAAAACATATCTACACCTGTTGTATTGAAAAAGCACCAAAGCAATGGAAACCATTTTTGTTGCACACACCAAAAAATCAGTTCATTAGTTATAAGCAATCCTTGCAGGCAGTGATATCGCTTTCATTTAAACTCAACAAAGGTCAGATTAAAGTGGTGCTCACACCTAACTACCAAACACAAAACATTCCTACTATTGTTGGATGAAGCTGAAGGCTTTGCACAATGCGTTGACATTTACTGCACTGGGCAAAACCCAATGATAACAAGTGATACAGAATGCAGACAAACATGCAATGAGAGGAAAACAGACAAACGAGCTTCACAGTGTTGTTCAGGCTCAGGTATTTCCTACAGATACCCTACAGGTCGATACACTTGAGTCATATTTCATTTTGAATCTTCTTTTTTCTGATATATAGTCAGTCTTTAAAATAATCTTTTAGAAATATTATTTCCAAACCCCTCCATTTGTGAATATTTACACTGAAGTTTCCTTAAAACCACATCCTCACGCCGTAACGACACGCAGAACAGTTTTGTCCCAACTGATCAGTCACCCCCATTCATAGTGTGTGAAAGGCCAGCTCTAGTAAATCTGAACAGTACATTGTGTATAAAATTCAGCTAAACTACTACAAAATGAAAAAAGTTCTATAGCCACAGGAAAAGTGTTTAACAACAGTCACTTGCAGTCTCCACTATGGTTCGCCCAAACCAGGCAGCAGGGTTGCCCTTTGGACCATTATGTCCTCGTGAAGTTTCACTGGATGAAGGCACTCATCCAGATTCAGTGGTTGACAGTTTTCCTCAAGGCCTGTACTTCCCCCTGCCGAGGAACAGAAAGTACCTTCAAGAAGCGTAGGGAGCCAGTGGAAGTGATTGCCAAGCTGCTTCTCCACATTTCATGCTCCTTTCAGCCAGCCACAGAAGTCGGGTGAAGCAGTCTTACCTGCAGGGCCACACGTTTGCTCCTCTCGTCCTTCAGGTCCGCCTTCAGGTCCTCCATGTCTCTCCTGAGAAAGCAAGATGGCCGCTGTTATTACTCCTCCTCCGGGGACAAATCCTCAGCTCATGAGCCAAATAAAGTTTCAGTTAGGAGCTACAGACTGTCCCCAACAATTAAATTAAATCTGTAGTGGCTGTATGCCTAGCAAACGCTGCCCTACCTAGTGCACACTGCATGCTGTATGACAGAGACTGTGGGAAAGTACAGTATATGGTGTATTTCATAAATTGAGTAATTCAGAAACTACAGAATCATGTGCAAAAATACCCAAGAAGTTTATCAAGAGTCTGAAATGTCTGCTGGCTTTCACAGCACAGATACCAGATGTAAATGTGGAGGGGGGGGGGCATTCAGTCCCCTCCCCATCCCACCAAACCCAACAAGAAAACGTAAGGAATCTTAGCAAAATAAAAAAAAAAGCAACACTGTGTGGACTACTATTCACTTTTGGTTTCTGACTCCATTTTTCAAACTTTTTAATTACAAAATCATTATATTATGTACGTATAAATAAATTTGTGGTACGTTTATTACATGTCTGGTATTTTAATCTGTATATGATTTCTGTACTGCCTGTATAACTTAAGAGACACCATCGTGAATTAACAAATTGACAAATAAATCTGATTCTGAAATATCTAAGGCTTTATGTTAGAAGCTGTTATACTATACTGTGTTAAGCTATGTTGCAAACTGGATTCTACTGGCTGAACATGTTGCACATCTGCCATCTATAGGTCATCAGTGGAATGACAACAAATGGCAAACGTAGCACAACGACTGGAGACTGACTGATGCTGAGCCTTGAACAGCTCCAGGGCCATCTGTAGGTCACGGACGGCGGTCCTAACGTCATCCATGGTGCCAGCCTCCTCCTGGGATGCCTTGGAGGTGGGTTTGGTGGCCAAAGTCTCCTACGGGATTTTGCAAAGTCAACAATGATGCCAGTAACTCTGCTGGGATTATCAATGGGCATTATCATAGTCACATGACTTCAATTCCCACTATCATTGGGCATAAATGTAAATGATGTCTAGGGCATTGACTGGGTTCTTGACTGTGCAATCTCACCTTTGCCAGGCCAGGTAATTTTTTGGGGGCCATATCAAATTCTGTCTGCTCAGAGTCCCCGGTAGGCTGCAGGTGAAGAACACCGGTTTTATTAGGTAGCAGTCCAGCTGGCAACCCCCTCCCCCTACAGGAAGTTACACTGCACGACAGAATTACACTGCATGACTGAACGTCTCAGACCTGAAAGGTCCTGCAAAGGCATGGATGAGGTTGATGGCACAGAGCAGGCAGACTTACGCTGGATGGGGAGTGGAGGTTGGTTGGGGGTCGCCTGTTGGGGGGCTTTGCCCGGTTGGCCGTGGGGTGGTTCAGTTTGTTGGGGGATACGTCCACATTGTCAAATTGATGCACATCTGAAAAAGAAGTGGGTCTGATGGAATCCCCATGCCACATTACTAAGCCATTGGTGTCGTTGGTGGTGCCCCATCCTGAGTTCTCTGTAGCTTCTGGGAAAGGCTTGGTACCCCCAGCCACACAGGTGCAAAAAATGGATTTAAAAAATCTAAGATCAAACCTTTTTCTTTCTTTTCCTCTGCTGACTTTGGTGACGAGGGTGACTGCTCGCCATTGGTCCTGTCGGGGGGGGGGGGGGGGAAGGGAGACCAACTAGGAATTGGTGTTCAATTAGAAACAGAGCATTTACCCCCCCCACCACGCTCACGGTGCCAGCTGCTGCATTAGCATGCCAGCCCAGCGTAAGCCGTCTGGCACGCTCGCAACATCCTGTTTTCGACTGCAGAGGCAGAAGGTGCTCAGTCTGCGCATCGAGGCAAGGCGACACACTCGGGCCCAGAATTCTCTGCCAATTTACTTTGCAGCAAAAAAAATTTTTGGTAACACTTTAGTTGAGGGGGCACAAATAATGTGTAGTACACCCTTACTTAACGTATTAATTAATTAAGCGTTAGTTACATACTGGTCTCATGTTTGCTTATCATTAATCCATCATAACGGTTCATGTATTTCATATAG
>JABFDZ020000138.1:23470330-23482926 GCA_019775955.2 Pollimyrus isidori | reverse complement strand
GGTCTGGGTGTCCCTCCTGAGGCTGCTACCCCCGCGACCCGAATCCCGGACAAGCGGCAGGTGATGGATGGATGGATGGTGACCAAACCTGCACACAGTATTCTAGGTGGGGTCTTACCAAGGAATTATACAATCTTAGCATCACCTCCCTTGGCTTAAACTCCACACACTTAGAGATGTAACCCAACATCTCACTGGCCTTTTTTTATTGCTTCCCCACACTGGGGAGTCAACATGCTAGCATCAACAAAGTCATTCTCATAATCAGCTTCTTTTATTATTAAATGGAACCCATAAAATATCTGTACTTTATATTTCAGTTCCATGCCTGAATTGCCCTATTATTTGTCTACAATAAATTTCATCTGCCAGGTATCGGCCCAGTCACTAATTACATGAAGTTCCCTTTATGTCGTCAGCAAACGTAACCAGTTTACTGTATGCATTGGTGTCAATATTGTTAATGTAAATTAGAAAAAAAAAGTAGCCGTTTGTAGAGGACAACATTAAAGGTCTTCTGGAAATTTAAGTAGATCACATTGTAGGTCTTTTTGTGATCAATCAAGGAACAAGTAGATTAGTTAAACAGGATCTCTCTCTTAAATCCAAGTTGGTTACCCCTCAGAATGCTATGTGAACGTTCCAGTAATGCTTACACTTAAACTGATTGGCCTATAGTTTGCTGGATTAGTTCCATCCCCTTTTTTCAATATGGACATTAGCATGCTTTCAAATAAGAAGGTACCACACCGACAGAGAAGGATTTCAGAAATAATAAAGGTAGGCAAAAAATATCCATATCCCTCATCCCTTTTACAACCATAGGTAAGATGCCATCAGGGCCCTGCGATTGATTTATTTGCCAGGTTTTGTAGCACATAAGCTTCAGTTATACATATATTAGTCCTCGACGACACTCGATTATTAATAAGAGTCGGTATGTTACTTGTGTCCTCTACAGTGAACACCCATGCAAAACAATCATTAAACTCATTTACTATAAAAATATCACTTTCAATTATAAGGCCCTTACTATCATGCAGATTAGTGATTTCAACTTTTAGAGCTCTTTGGAGTTAAAACAGATATACAAAGCATGTCTGGCATTAAAGCAGTGCGTTTCCCTGTGAGGCCCCCTACACTGAAGCAGAGTTGGTTTGGACCCCACTTAAGGGGTGATTCTAGGAGTTTTTTAAGGTGGGGGGTGGGGCATAGGATGGGCCATAGTTCATACAGAGGGGCCAACCTTATCATTAGCCATTGAAATGTTTTGAGATGGTGAGTGACAAGGCAGGAGTCCAATCAGCTTTCAGCTGGGAGCAGTCCCTGTGTGTCCCAGCCCCACACACACCCCTGTTAACACAGTGAGGCCGAAGCCCTCTGATAAGTCACAGGTTCTGCATGGCGACAGAAGCTCAGGGTTACTCACTGCTGTTAATCTTTCTCCGCACACTGGTCCTCTGCTGCTCCTTCACCTGAAACGCACCAGGAAGTTCAGCACTCCTGACCCAAAACCGACCCCACCCAGGGTATCTGAAGTGAGCCGGAACCAACCTCTTTGGTGAATATGGCGTCTGTCAGCTTTGGCCGAGATTTGCCTTCAGCAGGCTTGTAATCTTTAAAAATTAGAAAATGTGCACATTGAGACATGACGCATTCCTGCTGAAACTGCCACAGGGGACAGTGGGTGAAGAGGCTTGTAAAAACAAGTGTCATGCGACGTTTTCTTCATACCGGCATCTGATTCAAAGAATCAAAAGCCACCTGGCCAGTTGGTGGAACACAAAACAATAAGCAGCAGCAGTGGTTGCTTTAGCAGAGGGACACCACACTGCAGAGCCTTTCATTTCCAGGGATGCACCAATCCAACTTTTTCAGTTCCGTTACCGATACCAATACCTGGATTTCGGGATTATCGGTTAATGACATAACTCTGAGGTGACCAAGTCATGTGTGAAAATGATTCCTCGTGCTCCCTGAACCATTCTTTGACAATTGAACACAATGAATCATGGTATTCTTGTCCTGGAATATGCCCATGCCAACAGGGAAAAAAAATCTATTGTTGATAGATGGAGGTGTAACCTGGTCATTCAGCAGATTCAGGTGCTCAGCTGACTTTACTTTATTATTGCATAACCTTGCTGAGCTGTAATAACAATCCAGTCATTAGCTTTTAGGTATTTGCTGGTATAAATTGTGACCAAATGGTGACCTTTTTTTGGCCAGGCAGTGTATAAGCTGAATTATTTACCATTAACAAAATACTAACAACCTGGAAATAGTAAAGTAACAGAAACTCCAATTCCAATGTAAGTAATGTCACAAGTATACTTTCACGTGTAGCAATCTTCAGGAATTCAAATTGCAGGGACTTTCTTGCATCTTTGCAATGCTGCCTGTAAAGTTACCCACTGTCAAACAATCCCCTGTTTTGTTTCGGTCAACTCCTCTCACTCTTTGGCACGATGCTTTATTGAGTTGGTCATGTTATACTTTGCAGTGTGGCTGCCTTCCCGCAAAACACTGGCTTTGTAGATATTGCACACAGCCGTGGAACTTGTTGCCACAGCAAGCGTGAAATGCCACCACACAGATGACAGTTTCGCTCCCTCCATACTGTTCGCTGTTGTTGTAGCTTTTCTTAACAAAACGTGGGTTTAACTGCATGTCGCTGATGCATAACAGAGCTTTTGCATAAATACAGAAACACTTTGATTATTTAATCAAATAGATCAGTCCCATAGATCGGCCCAATGCTACCAATATCCAATACGCCTAGTTAAGCCATTATCAGAATGATATCCGAGATAGATATCGGATCGGTGCATCCCTAGTTGTTTCTTATGCCAAGGATAAGGTAGGTAAAAATCATTGGACTGACACCTCCAGTGGGGAAGAGCTTGACCCTTTCAAGCTCATGGCATAGTCTGAACATTATCTGAACGGCCAGCGAAATACTGTCTTACAGTGACATCTAAACCTGCAGACCCAGAAACCTTCTGGCACTGCAGGCACTGTGTATTCACAAAAATCCTACCATCATGATCATGTCCTTAAATTGCAAAGCCATCAGACAGGGAGAAGCTAGGGGAATATTGCAAGGAATGTCAATACAGACATGTGGTTCATCCAATAACCAAACAGGTACAACAGCATGAAATAATGTTCACACATAAACAGGGGACAGGGGAGGGGTTTCCCAGTACTTCAAGCACAAAACACAGGACAGTGCAAAACAAGGGGGCTGGACGGAGGATCTATATACATACTGCAAAAAGCATGCAAACGGTAAACTAAAAGTCCTGACTCACCTTTTCCTGTGACAAAAATCTCCTTGACAAAATTTGATGGGAAGGCCCCCAATTTGTAATTGCTCTTCCCCAGCCACCAACCATCCTCAATCTGTTAAGATGATTGGAATGATAAGAAATGAGATTAATCCAAAAGGTATACAATGAATTGTTAAAAAATAAATGAAACACACGCAAACATTTTCTTTCAAATGCTTTCATTATATTGGGTTGCTAATGTTGCTCTATTTATGCATTAAGTGGAACCCATCTTCATTATTTCTCAAGGGGACATGGCACTCTATTAACTTACTGTTAATATTCACTAATAAGTAGGGTCGCATGATATCACACTGTCACAATATGTGAAACATCCTCAAGTAATACTGTGATATTCATAAAACAAAAAAGTAGATAAAATTACCTTAACATTTTGTTTGGATATAGTTTATTTATCATCACCCAAGACAGTGTGTCAAATATATTGGCGCTGTTGCGGTAAGTTGTGTGAAGCAGCGCTGACAAATGTGTTGTGATTGTTGCGCATGCACATATCGCAATAATGATGCTGAAACGATATATGGTGCAGCTCTGCTATTAAGCAAGATCAACCAAACCAAAACAAAGAGCAACACTTAGGAAAAGAGTCTGGGCAGCTACAAAATTGACATGAGAATGAGTCACGTTCAACTAGTACTGGGGGGTTTAAACAATATAAACAGTATACGGTATCAATTTGGCCAACAGGAGAGATTTTGATTATACCGCCCTACCGCAGAAATTTCCACTTCTCGCCAACAAAAATGACGTAATGAAGTTGCGTCAAATAATAAATAATTTTTTATACGAAAATTGTTTATATGATTATTGCTGCACCCGGCAGCAGAGTCCTGCACGTGTCTGATTTTGACAAACCGCACCTGCCCATACCGTCATACTTAAACCCGTATCGAACCGTTATCCGAAAGAAATTCCACACCCAATCCGCTATAAATAAATAGCGACACCCGACCCGAATGAGCCCGCTTCTATAAAAATAAAAACATAATACACCAGTCTTTGTAGAAACCTTAAACCATATATGTCAAACTTAAGGCCGTGGGCCTCATCCAGCCCGCAAAATGATATTCTGTTAAAAATGGCCCAGGAATAGAGTTGTAACAGCACACAAAATTCACGGTTCGTTACAAACCTCAGTTATTTACTATAAAAACTACAAACACATTTAGAAACTTTTGGAAATCAAAGGTTCTAAACAGCAAAACCTAAGGGATGCTTATTTGAACAATTGTGTAATCTGGCCGTTTTGATTTCTTGGGGTCTATTTCTCGTTTAAAAGAAGGATTCAGTGTATCATGTCAGATAAAAGCAGATGAATAATAATAGTTCATCAGCCCAAGCGAATGCATTTGATTTAATTCTATATCTTCATGTATATTATTGTTGTTTTATTTAAAAAGAATTTTCTGAAATAGTATTTACTACAAAGTTCATACTTGTAAATATTAAAATAATATTTACATTCAATATTTCAATCAAGTAACTGCAGAGTTTGTATCATACTGTTATTAAATAAACAAACTTTGGTTCGCCAACAAATTCTTTGGTGGTTTTTAAGATGGTTCTTTCAGTGACTGAGTTTGACCCGTCAGACTTAAGCCATCGGATAAACCATTACTAGTACAGCACGGGAAAGCAGTCCCTTTACCTCTTTGAGGATTTCTACAATTTCCCCCACAGCAAGCTCCAGTTCGTCCTCGTTCATGGGGGTGTAAGGGAAGAGGACCTCACATCTCCGCGTTGGCGCCCCTTTCACCGTCTTTGCTGGAGAAGTGTAGACATACCTCTATATAAAAGTCTGACCAGATATGTGAACAGAGAATTTCACCTAGATTTTTATATTATATATATATATATATCTCAATCGATTAAAAAACTAACTACGGTAGTTAATCGCACATTTTGCAACTAATTAATTATGATTAAAAACATATTTCTTTAGTCTTAAGCCTCCACGCAGGAAGGAAACGAAACACATCTACATTAATTGCGCTAATTTAACAGGTCAAATATTTAACACACTAATTTTGACAGCAGTAACATATACAAAACAACCATAGCAACACTACCATCACTACAAAGTAGTCTCCAACCCAAAAAACAGACAAGTCGGAATATGGATGAGGGACATCGAGAGCACAAAATGTTCATATTAAAATGATCTCTGGAGATTTAATGTCAGATTTTTGAGTCAATGAATGCTTCAAAAAATGGCCAGTTTTGCTATAAATTTAACCTTCCGCATTCCCATAGAAACCTTTGCGTGACTGGCCAATGACTGGGTATAGTGTCCAGTTGATAAGTCAGTTTCAGAGTCAACACAAACCACACTGAAGGCCAGCATCACTCAAACCAGATACACTTCCTCAAAACACACACAGGCCAACAAAAAACGATGATTCACACTCAAAGAGGATATTGACCTGCCTCATTTATAGTGGGTACCATTTTGATTTAAACCTTCAGGACCAATTCGGTGGGGGTTCCCAGGATAAGGATAGTAAAGATAAATCATTATGCTGTTCTCACTGGCACAGGAACCCCCCTCCGACATGGTGAAATGGTAGGACCTAAACTCACGTTTTCTGATACTTCTTGGTTCCCTGTGTTCACCCCCTTTCAGATACGCAGGAACTTCCTGTGTGAGAGGAGGACCACACACTGTCATGAGCAGTATACGTGTGACTTGGGCTGCTGCAAGACTTCAGGGCCTGTGGGCCTCAAAGGGACATCTGATCTCCGGAACAGACTCCAAGCCCAAACACAGACCTTGACAAAGTTGGCGGGAAAGATGCCTCGCACTCCACGCAATTCCCCTTGCAGCCAACCATCCTCGGCCGCTTTGCTGACGTTCTTCACCAGGTCCCCTACATGCACCGTCAGCTCATCCACCTCGTTGCCTTCAAAATCCATCAAGACCATGACCTCTGGGGCATAGAAGAGACCACAGAGAGATGTCTCAAATACAGCACACATAGCCACTACACAAAACAAATGTTTTATGGTTATGTTTCTTCAAGCTGTTCTGATAGAGTACATTTCACATCAAGGGCTCTGTCCTGTGAATGGTATCTTCAGCATTACACTTCATTAATGTTGCTGTTTCTGTCAGGTTTCAGTTCTCTACTAGCTCAGAGGAGTAAAATTCCAGGAAGGGCGGCTTCGCCTTGAAAAACCCTGACTTTACACTGGCCACCGGTGCTCCTTGTGGTGCATGTTCATACAGGTCACAGGTTTTTGAGGATCTGGAATATTTTGGAATCCCAGCAATCAGGAAGGAGAGGATGCCTTATCAGAACGACAGCCTTACAGTATGAGAGGCTGCACTTACAATGCAAAATATGCATGTCAATCAAGGCAATAGGAGGGGGGGGGGGCGTGTTGTTTGCTCCCGACCAATGACGTAGCCAGCTAGTAAAATAACGTTTTAAAGTTATTTAAACCCCCTGGAAATTTTATTCTGGTTACGGGTCCGTATGTACTTCCCCCAACAGATTGAATAGATAAAATTATGAAACAGCAGGAAAATAAAGCGCAGTCTTTAGGACTATTCCTGTAAAACCGATGTTGTTTTTAATTATTCGGAAAGGAACTTCTGCAGGTCTGTGGAGCAGCTCTGAGTTTCGTAATAAATTAGATTCGCCACTTTCTGACTGTTGTGCTCCAAAGCGCTAAGAAACCGTTTAACAAAGTCTGATTAAGTGGCTTTGATTCCAGGCTTATAAATAATGACACGGAAATATTTTAAAGCAAGTATTCACACCTGGCTCCGCTGCAGGATCTAAGGAGTTGGTCCGTTCTTGTATTCCGAGCGCTTTATAATAAGTTTTGTCCATAGCACCTTTTATCTGTTTATAAATTAAGACAGATATCCGGACACTCTTAATCAGCTTTAGGTATTTTTTTGCGTTTTAAGCACCATTATCGTACGCACTACAGCAAATCACTACCCTGGGGCTAAACCCGTGTAGAAATGAGCAGGCAGAAGATACGAAGAAACTCCGTACACAGCTGGTAACACTCGTCCGTTTCTTTCCATATAAATGATCAGAGGAGATCAGTCTGATCGACCCATAGCGGAAAACGCAAAAAGGGCGCAAAGACGCCGGGCGCCCGCGGGTCCCATGCGAACAGGTCGGACTTACCCATGCCGTCCAGAAGGGCTTTCCTCCCTGCTCACCTGCGAAAACACAACTCCCCCTTTTCTTTTACGTTAACTAAAAGTCTCCCAAAAGCGAAAACAGAAGAAAAATAACATGCAAGAGTAGTGTTGCCTAAGCACTCGTAATCACAGCTTCTTCCCACTTGCTAAAGACGTAAAGAAAATCTTTTGAACGAGTCACAACATGCTAGGAGGGTCAGCGTCGTCACACAGGTAGGAACAGGCGGGACAGGTTTGCGTCGAAAGAAAACAGCTGATAGGACCTTATAACTTATCCCCGGTCGTGTTTTCATTCGAAAGGTCTGTCAACTAACAGAGTGATGGTATACACGCACACTGGAAAACACGGTCGTAATGAATTGTACATGGTGCATTCTGTGCATACAGCCCATGCTTTCCTCAGATCGTTTCGTAGATTTGATGAAGATAACGACACTATTCCCCCGGAATAACTTCGTACCAAAAACATATAATAGTTTCACCTACAACGAAAATAGCCCGTTTTAACTGGTAAAAATTTTAAGCATATATTTCCTCCATATTACCTCACCAGGATAAAGTAAATCCATCCAAAATATTTAAAAAACAGTAATATCTTAATAATGAGGAAGCATTTAAAAAAAAATTAAGACGATTATCGGCTATCGCAAATGTGAAATATTTTGGGTACCAGAACCAGCAGAACCTGTTGTGATGACGTCAATAATATGCCAAAAACGCTCTGAGGGGGCACCTCCAACAGGAGAGCAGGCTTTATCGCACAAGGCACTACAAAACCCAAGTCATTTTTCTCCCTTGGAAATTAGGGACATTCCCCGGAAAGCACTGTAATGGCAGGAAAGGGCCAGAGCACACTGACCTCAGACTGGTTCTTGGAAGAACGGTCTGAACAGTTTAATTAGAGAAAAGTTCATGCAAACATGAATCATAGTGAAACTACATTTGCAGCATGGCACAATGCAAGTGCCAGACCAGATTGCGCAAATGAAGCTGCAAACTCATTCCCTCTGATTAACTGGACATTCATTGAAATGTTTATAATAAAGCCTGTGTTTTCTTTTTAAAGCAGCTGAATCAAGAAGCCTGACAAATTGTTATATACGCCGCAGTTACACCTTTGTTTAATTTGCAACCCAAATACCTGTGGGTCATAGTTCTGGTGGAAATGCCTCAACTCCCGCAAGAGGAATGCAAGCCCTCATTTATAATAAATGACAACAAATAAATACACCAGCCTTTTGTTTAATTGACAATTTGGGAAATTACAAGAGTCACAGGAACAATTTAAAAATGTTTCAACTTTGCCTCAACATTGAATAATCACAGTCAAAGTATATCCTGTACATTAAAATGCAGTGCAATTCAGAACAAGATGTACAAATCACTATAGTGCCAGAGTCTTTGCAGTAGTTCCTTGTGAAAGCAAAATTCTTCATACATACTGTTAGAATTACAGAATTGAATTGACACCGGAATTAGTATAGCCTTCCTTAAACATTGTATGAAACACAAAATTTCGGACTGCAGAAAGACTGGTTTGCACACTGCTGATGTACGCCAACTGAAAGGAAAATACAAAAGAAACGTAATTTGGCTCCAAAAGGAAAAAAAAAAAAAAACCTTGTACCCTATCAAATTTTGGATTCAACACCTACAGAACACTTTTTAAATTTTCCCCTAACATAAAGGCCACAATAATTTATTTTCTACGATCTCAGTATTTAATTTTGTCTATTCAGAAGAGATTTCTCTAATATCCAAGAGGCACTAACTTAAATCTTCATTTTAGATGACAATTCTGAAAACCGATACAGATGAATAAAAATATAAAAGAAAAAAAAATGTAGTACAACATCCACAAAACCTTCTGCACTGAACACACACCCGTCAAAACCTAGACAGTTCAATCTGAAAACCTAAAATCGACCACAGCAGCGAGCACAAGGAAGAGCCCTGCATTTATGGGCTGCCATCAGGGCAGCTTGACATCTTCACTTGTGACGGACGGTACATCATGGATGTCACGGCCCACGGCAGGGAGAAAGCGTGCTGGTCTGTTGTATCTGACCTTTGACCCACAGCAGATTGGTCCCATGGTCAGTTGAAGGTCTTTGTGTCATGTTGGGCATGGCTAGTCGACAGCCCAACAATCAAACACAACCCCACCATCTTCAATTCCTACTGGAAAAAAACCTGCCCTCAAACAAAAAAAAAATACCTGCATGGATCATTATTTGTCACAAGGCACAAAACACAGTTCGTGCTCAGAAAAACAGAATCCCTCCCCATATCCTGACATCATGCTGTTTTGGGGCCACATTTATCTTTCATTTCAGGAATCAGTTCCCGTTCCCTTTCCTATTCCTCATCGCTACTGTCAGACAATGTTTTTACAATGAGCAAATAAAAAGTGAAAACAGAAAAAAAAAACCATTAAGGAAATTACTCCTAGACAGTATCCTTTTGATAAAAATACATATTGGGAAAACCCCCAAGTCCACAAAGTCCAAAAGTAAAAACCACTTTAAAAACTGTCATCCTACTCTAGTGAGTATTTAAAGTGTGTGAGTTTTTGGCTGAAAGTGGCTGGCTGGACAGAACTGTTGCTGTGGTGGTGTGGAGGCTGCCTCTGTGTGTCAGATTTCTGCATTATCCCAGAAGGGTGAGCGCCATTTCCATGCTTTATTGCTCGGCCCCGGGGCCGCTGGCCTTGTCTTCCTCTTTATGGTCCTGCTCACTCTCCTCGTCCCTCAGCTCTCCCTCCTCGCCGCTGCCCTGGAACTTGTCGTGGGTCCACTTGGGGCTGCTGCTGCCGACGGTAGCTTTGCGGAAGATGAAGCGACCCCTGCCTCGGATGAATGTGCCCCTGCCTCGGCCTCTTGTGTCCAGCCACTTCTTCTCCCCTTCGCCCTCCCTGTCATCGTGCTACGAGGGGTAAACATACGGCATTCACAGGGCGATGACTTTTCCCTCCAGACATATACATCAGTGATTCTAAGTTTACAGTGGCCATTATTAATCCATACCTCTGATTAACAGAGATTCTCTCATAAAACAGAATAACCAACTCAACCATGAGGAGCTACTACTACTCACAGTGGGAGGGGGAAAAAAATGTTTATAATCTGTTCCAGCCACATACTAAAGACTGTAATTATCATAGGCAAAATTTCAGCATGACTCAGTATCTTCACGAGGTCTTTAGCCTCCCTTCTCCTCTGCCACTCCCATCTCCGTGCTCATAAGAAGTGGCGATCAACTAAAGCGGAAACAGCTATGACAGGAAACCTACCAGGTAATACTTCCTGCTCTTGGGGGTGTACTCTGGGTCCCAGTCCTCGTTCTTTGGGTGTGGAGGCGCTCCCATGCTCGCTGGGTTGCCGTTGCTCTGGTTCCCCGGGTAGTTGCCCCTATTCCAACCCCGTCCTCTTATCCTGAACTGCTGCAATGAGAACCAAGCCGAGAAGCCGAATGACTCACTGTGCTGCCAAAAGCGCTGAAGTGTGGGGGGAATGACACTGTGTCAAGGCTTTGTGGGGGTTTGCGCGTCAACAGAAAAACCAAGAGAAGGGTCCCCAGAATGAGAGAAAGCAGCCCCCCCCACAGCTGACTCCATTCAGAGCAGACCCTCCAGGAGATGTGCAAGCCTGTGACAGATTCACTAAACCCCACCCCCACACACACAGCCAGAATCCTATCCACACACTGGGAGAGCCAATATACATTTTTTATACTTAAAAGCATACACGCTTATACATACATTGGTAGGGAGTCTACTTCATTATATTTATTACCGTGTGTATTTAAATGCGTTTACTATGCATATTTGCTGTCTTACTATGTGTATTTACTATATTTTGTATTGATAGAGATTTGTACAAGAATTCTGATGCCTTGTACCTGAGCAAATGGAAAATAAAAGTATTGAAATCCTGAAGCTGGGGGAGACTTACAAAGCCGGCGCGAGCGCGGCCTCGCTCCATGGGACCCCCATACTCTCGCGGCCCCAAGCGGGCTTTGTTGAATCCCTCCTCGCGGGGCTCCGGCTCTTCATGAGGGTACTCCCCGGTACGGTGGGCATGTGAGGGGGATGAGGACGAAGAGGATGACGAGGACCGAGAGCGCTCACGTTTTTTCTTGCTTTTCCTTCAAGAGGAAGACAAGGAAACAAAACACGACCAGGTCAGAAGACGCTCCAAGAAGAAGTCCTACGAACTCTGGTACATGTTTAAGATGACATGCATAACCAAGAATTCGGTGCCTCAGAAGTTGAAGATTAGTAGGCCTGGATTATACATTAGGCTGGGAGGAAGCACGTAAAACATAAAATCATATAACAAGCCCATACTTGGATTTCTTGTGATACTTGGTGAACTTCTCAGAGGATCTCTCCCTGCTGGACCCATGGGAGTCTGAGTCTCTCACTCCGTCCCGTTTGTGATCCCGCTCCTTGCTTGAGTATTTTTTACGGCGCTCAATGTCCAGACGCAGATCCATAGAATCACCTTTAAATTTTTTGCTGTCCTCCTGTGAAACACAGTGATGCAGACAGGCCGCACATTAATGCCAACGCGCTCGACGAGGCACTCCTGTAAGAGAGGGGGTGAAAACCCGAAAGGAGAGTATGGGCGTGGGACAACCGGCCCTTTAGCGGCATGCTATCGTAGCAGTACGATCAGACAGGGCATGGCATTTTTAAAATCATACCAAAGTTTCAAACAGTACAATAGATTTGGGATTCAACACAAAGGATGGTTTGTAGCGGAACACACACATCAGCTAAAGGAATGTTTGCTGTTGGTTTCTGTTCACTGTCAAGCATTTTTCTAAACAGCCATTTTACTTTTTAATTGAAAATATCTTCTTTCCCTAAGATAATATTTTAAGGTTGACAGTTACGACTCCCTACCGAAAGATACACAAGACAGCAATGAGCATACAAAGAATGAACTGACTGCAGGAGAGAGCATGAAGTTTCAAGTGTGGACCTCCTAATTGAAAGATCTCGGTTCAAAGAAAAAAAATACAGCATGCCTTTATCGATTCTCAAACAAAAAAGTATGTGTGTTAACTATATTCAG
>JABFDZ020000138.1:23445483-23470230 GCA_019775955.2 Pollimyrus isidori | reverse complement strand
CTCGGTTCAAAGAAAAAAAATACAGCATGCCTTTATCGATTCTCAAACAAAAAAGTATGTGTGTTAACTATATTCAGGTTCTTTGTGTTACTCAGGTAGAATAAAAATACTTACGATGACAATGTTTAGATTCCTTTGTCAGGCTTGGATACAGGAGCAAAGGTCACCTCCATGTCTGACATCTCAAGTCAATTGCCTTTGGCAGGCTTGTACCACAGTATAACCATATCACAAACGTGGAGGGGTGGCATAGTAACACAAAACTGACAGTGTGCTGCATTTGCTTTTAGACTTAAGCACCTCCTTTGAAAGAAAGCACAGACTTAAGACAGAGGGCACTCTAAGAGCCTCTGCTTTGTTTTTGTCTGGTTCTGCTCTCCAAATACTTCATATTTCAAAATGTTCGGTCACCTTGTAGCTGCTTTCCCCGGAGCTTTTCATCTCCTCAAACAGGTGAGAGTGCTTCTTAAAAGCACTGGGAGAAACATCAATTCTCCTGGAAGAGAGAGGTCAGACAATACATGACCTTAGCAGGCTGAGGTTCAGCTCTGTTGCTTACAAAAAATAGATCCTTCAAAAGGAAACAATAGGTTACAGCTTAGCTCAACGACCCCTTTATGCGGACAGCGGCCACACGGGTGATCGTGACAGCGGGGGACAAGGATGCCACCCACAGACCTACCTGTGTATTTCTGGACTTTTTCTTGGCTTCACTGTTTCCTTTTCAGCAGCCCTTCTTTGGTACATGGCAAATCGCTCATTTAAAGTCATCCCTGAGGACGGGAAGTGCTGTGCTGCAAACAGGAAGGGGGCAGGTCAGAGGTCACCCCAGTTGAGAGGTGGGGTTAACACAAATGAGCTCGAACCATTTATATTAGAAAAATGCAGGTAGGGTTGGGTACATCGTGGCTGAGTTTACAACAAACAAAAACAGGAGCTTCGTGAATGCTTTCCTAAGAGTAGCTGTCAAGTTACCGTAGCACCATCAAACCATACAGTGGTGTAAGACACAAGATTTAATATAGATTCAAATTTGGCATGGATTCATAATTAATTTCCATCTTTAAAACAATAATGGGGAAAAATGTCCCTACAGAAAGAAAGGTACAGGCAAGAAGATCCACGGGACTAGTAGTGCCAGTACTCCACGCAAAACAGAGATACTCCCTCTGTACTGATCACAGGCCATTAAATGACCCACTATCTGGAGGGTAAATTAATATTCCCTCAAACTAACAGAACACTTGCTATCCCATACAGCCCCACCTTATAGGTATTTAGCATCTTAACAACAGTGGGCATCTTTGGGGTGGTTGGAATATGTTACACTATGCTGTTGTCATGCCGCACGTGATGAGCCAAGATACGTTTGGGCTGGCAGAGACTGTCCAAACATACATCTGGGATGATCTACCTTTGATATGGTGAACAATGGTGACAATGTGCTGAGCAAACAGCTCCGAAGGGCTCCTGCGCAGTTGGGTTGCCTGAATGTGCTGAAAGATGGAGCGGAATTCCTTATCTTTCTTAGTGGGATGAACCAGGTCCCGGGAGATCCGGCGCTCATTGGCCAAGGTCCCAGAGGAGCTGGAGGAGAGAAAACAGGTTAATCCAGCCTCCCAGACATTTGGCTACTTAGCTGCCACTGAAGGGAAGAAAATATGGAAGTATGTACCAGTTCCATGAGGAAGATGATTACCTTGCAATTTCATCCCATAGAGGCTCCATTCTGACATTAAACTCAGCCCCTCTCTTCATAGAGGCTTTGGGAGGAGAGTCATCCCTGCGTACCATGAACATCTCATGGTCCCTGCTCTCTGTGCTCCTCCTCCGAGGTGGTGGGGATGGGCTGGACTCCACCCGCTCCTTCTTCCTGCTCTTTGTCGGCTTTTCTGGAGAGAAGCCCTTGTATGCCTCCTTCTTGGCCAGTGCCGAGGCCCTCTCCTGTTTGCGGCTCCGGTATAGCTCCTCTTCCATGTCGTCAAGGTCATCAGTGCCAGCCGTCTCCACCTCCTTGCGCATACGTTCCTTGGCTGTGGGGAAGTAGGACACATCTTCCCACTTGCCAAAGCGCTCGTCGAAGACCTCGCGGGCTGAGAGGGCGGCTTTGCCCTTGGGCTTGGGCTCCTCCTCTGCCTCCCGCTCCTTCCGGAGCTTGGCCCGTGGCTCTAGTGCCACTTCTGCCTCCTCCTCTCCCCCATTGCCACCAAGGAAAGGAGGCCCTTTCATAAAGCCACCCGAAGGCTCACCCTCAAAGCTATCACCATATTTGTACTTCTCCTTCTCAGCCTTGCTGCTGTGCTCAAGGCTCTTTGAGGCACTGTACACTGGGCCCCGGTCAAAGACAGACTTGCTGCCACTTTTCTCCCTGTCGCCATCAGCAGAGCTGATGTCCTTGTCCCTGCCGTTCTCCCAGTCAGATGCCTGCTTTTTGCTCTTGTGTTCTTCCAAGAACCTAGTCAGAGAGGGGGTGCACACTTCAGTGCTTCTGCTGAAAGCTCCAGGAGCACACACACACACACAAACACCTCCGAGGCGTCTTCGTAAAATTAAGTGGCACAACAGGCAGCACCACCTTCTCCTCTGACAAATTACAAGACAGACTTAACAAATTACAGTTTTATACTTTGCATTTGGCAAAACAAGAAACACACAAAAACAACTGA
Source organism: Pollimyrus isidori (assembly GCA_019775955.2). NCBI lineage: Eukaryota > Metazoa > Chordata > Actinopteri > Osteoglossiformes > Mormyridae > Pollimyrus > Pollimyrus isidori. The sequence goes on along the minus strand of JABFDZ020000138.1, from coordinate 23,467,564 downwards.
AAAACAACACAAAAACTCAAGATCCGCTTTATCCCCCAATGAAACGTTTAACCCTTGGGGGAGGAATCGGGCAGCACAGGGGAATCCTCAGAGCCATGTTGAACATGCCATGTCCTGTTTTAGCCTGTTAAAATCCCAGCCCGCTACATCTATGGGGTTACTGTGCTCCTGGCCACAGATTACAAACAACTGCAGCTCTGACACGGCACATACAATGGTTACGGCGCAGTAATGGACACAACGAACCGTAATTCATATAAAATTCATACTTACTTCTACCTTACTCACACTCCTAAACATTTGGGATAGCTTACAATGTGCGGCTAACGCACAGCAGCAGGTGTAAAAAGCAGTCACATGTAGGTGTTATTTAAGCGGAAGGCTACTACTCCCATTTTAAATATTATTCCTCCACGGATCTGTGAGGCTGACTAAAAAAATCAAAACAAAATATAATTAAAACTCTGAGCATAAATTTGAAAGGAAAAAAAAGACTGAATTTGAAGACAAATTCAAGTAGTACTACAATGAGTCACTGAATCAACGGCTTCTGTATTTTAAATGGCAGCGCAAACAGAATGTTCTAGCACATAACATAAGGAGGGCCACCATTTATAAATATCTCTGAGTCACACTGGGTGTCAGATGAGAAATAACAACATAAAGTGAGAAATTAACTTACTTCTTAAACGCTGTTGAAATGGCAGCTTTCTCCCCTGCTCTGTGGTCCTCTTTGGAGAAGAGCCCAAAGCCAGAAAACGTAGCAGTGGGGCTCTTCTCTGCAGGGCTTTTGCTGGAAGGTATGGGGCCAGTACTCTGCCAGGGGGCACCGCTGTTACCGGATGTGCCAGGGTGGCCGGGACCCGTGGCCCCCTGGCTGATGATGACTGCTGAGCGCACCGCGGGGCTGGCCCGTTTAGGGCTGCTGTTGTAGTCAGTGAGGCCTTGCCAATTGCTGGCCTTTTCCGCATCGGCCCCATCGTCGCCCGCTTCACCGCCACCTCCGCCTCCTCCCGCCAGCTCCTCATCTCCCCCCACGGCCCGCTGAGCCTCCTTCGACGCAGACCGGTCCTTCACATCCTTAGAGCTTCTTTTGGCAGAGCCAGACCCGGAACGACGGCGTGGAGACGAGGAGCGTGAGGACGACGACGAGGAGCGGCGGGAGCGTCCGGAGGACGAACGGTCAGAGTAGCGGGAGCAGCTGCGCGAACGTGGACTGCCCGAGCGCTTCTTGGGTGTGCGGGAGCGAGAGCGGCCCCTCCTGGGGCTGTGCTGGTGGTGTGGGGGCTGCTGCTGTTGCTGGTGCTGACGGTAGTTCTGCCAGTTGTTGGGTCGATAATTGTTGTTGTATCCACCACCCCCTCCCCGCTGGTAGCGGCCCCGTGGGAAGTAGCCCCGCCCACGGCCGCGGTAGTAATAGGGTCTGCGGAAGCCTCGGTGGTAGCCCCGGAACTCACGGTTGTTCTGATATTCCCTTGGGTAATTCCGGTCCCGGTGCTGGTTTGGGGAATGGGATCTGGAGCGGGAACGAGACCTAGAACTTGGATGAAAGAGAGAGGACGGCAACTAAACGTCTGCCAAGGAGATCAAAGTCAACTATGATGTCATCTAAAAATATAATTAAACATAGGTCTCATTACATCGTGCTATATACACAAGCACAGGCAGACAGCCTAACATTCACAATAAGTAGGAAAAAGAACACAAATCCCACAATCCATTGCTGGTAAAAGCAACTCACCCATCATGGCAGCAAACGGACATTTTAAGACAACTGCTTGCCTTTTATGAATCCAGTCATGTCCACTGTGTGGCGCTGTTTCACTGTCAAGGGTTTCTACTTCACACCATCTTTATACCCTATCTTTAAGCTCTAGCAACCGCAGCAACTCCAACACGGATGTTGTTTCAACCCCGAAGGCAAAACTCTTTGCCGTGTAATGCAATTATTTATGGCGAGATACACATGCAACAAAACAGACTTAAATATAAAACATGCCAACTTACATTAAACATCCTGGAACTATCAAAAACTAAGAATAGAGTATTTAAATTTGCATGGTTGACTGAAAACTCCGAATTGCCGTTCACAAATGCAGTGCATAGATTATACAAAAATGAAAAGACAAGCTAATAAAATAATAAAACAGCGTTTACCAAATGGCAAAGCTAATGGAGAAAAGCGCTCATCGAAATGCATAAGGGACCACATTAAGTTGGAATAAAGTCCTCTTTGCTCAAAGAGTTTCTGCTCCTGTTAACACCAATAAAGAGCACCCATCCCCAAAAGTCACCCAGGCAAGGTAGCTTTAAATAAAGTCAGAACAAAGGGAATGCTAAGAGTTCACTCACCCAGCGTGTTTTTTCATTGGAATTGACCGTGAATGGAGAGCTCACTACGGAGCAGCTCTGCACACTCTCAGCAGTGTGAGGGACGCACTCTCTCTTATGTGTGCGCTGGTGGAAAGAGGCGGGCGCTCGGGCCATATGGGAAACATTTCTACTTTAATCCTTCACAGCAAGGAGGGGCCTAGCCCACCAGCTGCCACAGCAGCAAGCTTGCAGAGAGCTGCTGCCGCTTCATGGCAGGCGGGGGTGATCAGTCAGTCGGAGGCTGCACGTCCATCGCCTTCCTCAATCTCACGGCTCTGACTTCTCTTATCCCCGGTGCCACGCCAAACGACGAGCAACAGGCTTGCCGAGGAACGAATCGTTGGGCATAGGACACACAATGACCGCAGCACCGGGAAGTGAATGTGAGCAACAAGGACAAATGAAATCTACCGTCAGCCTCCTTTTCATACAGGGACTACGATAGGACAACGGAGACCAGGCCCAGCCCAGATCAGAAAGTCAACCCTGCGTGCTGTCACAAAAAGCCAGACCATTTTTCAAAGAATTCCATGGCCACAATTCCCAGCTAAAACTGGGCGTTTGGGATGTTTAGCGAGATCAATGTAACACCACAATACAAGCATGCTGTTAAACCACAAAGGGAAGGAACTGCACAGAATTTAAAAAATGAGCATTTAGATACACTTCCAAATTACCTCTGGTAAAATTAGATTTTTTTTTTTTCCATACCTGAACAGACTGCACAGGTCCTGCACAGAACACCTGGTATTGAACAGTAGCAAGCAGAAAAGAAAGCAATTTCCTTCACTTAAGCAACTCCAGATCTCCAGTCTCAGAAGATCTCGGGAGGATAAACTGGTCTATGTGGATAAACTGGCCAGCTGGACTCAGAAGACTCCGATGTGGCACCAGTCCAAAAAACCCCAAAACCATAAGCATGCAGAACTTTAAGCCATGAGAGAGGGAAAAAAAATGAACACACTGGTTGACTAAGCTCAGTGACTCAGCTATTCAGTATACAGCGGGTATTAATAAAGGAGCTCCCCCAGGAAACCCATCTTAAACATGGAAATCCTGTATAATGGGAAGGACTGCTTGAATTAGTATGTAGTCCTGCCACAAAGCCCGTGAGAACCCTGGCAGGGCTGTCAGAACAATGCCTGTCAGGACTCACTTAGCAGCTCTTATCTTCAGTCCTCAGTCCTGAAGCTGGTGTAACATAGAACGTGGAGTGTTCATAGCTTTCTGCAGACAAGTGGCACGGCAAAAATAGGCTGGCCAAATATAGTGTGCGTCCATAACCTCCATGACTATACAAGATGGCCTCTCCGACAAAGGTGCATCAAAAGCGAGCTACTGAGCACAACGTTACTTTGGAATACGTGACTTGTACAGAGTTCTGTGCAAGCCGCAGGATACTCCTTTTGTAAATGTCCAGAGGGGGAAGCGCAAACCGCAGAGAGAACTGCTCATGTTTACTTCTCTCTCTCTCTCTCAAAAACACTTCAATGAACATTAATGTGGCAGCCGTTACAAAAGCTACATATGTCACTTAGAGTTTTGCCAGACACATCTGCAGGTTACGTTGGGCAAAAGCATTAGAGACACACAAAAAAAATGGACATGTCTGTGTGCCTCAATTCTGTCCAGGTGGCAGCTCTGACTGTTCTGGGATCAATCAGTTAGGGAAGCTTGGGTGGTAACCAGTGATTTATGTTCTTAATGTGGGTTTCAGGGTCATGCGCTTCAGTTCAAAATGAATAAAAAAATGTGAACATTTCAGCTGATTACTCAGAAAAAAATGGTCATAAAATAAATCCAAAAAATAAATGCATAAAAAATGTGCATCTCAAATTCCCTACACCCAGAGGAAAGTTGGAAAACATCATTTAAGTGGTCACGTTTCAATTATGTGATGGGACCAGTAAAGAGATAGGCAATCAACATGGGCTATTTTCTTCTCAAAAACAGCAAAGACAAAACAACCTTAACACAGCCTAACAAGTGAACAGGAAACCTGCTCATTGATTTAAAAACTCAAATCTCTTGGTATCAACATACTGAAAGTTTAAGTAGAGGATTTGCACATTTCTGAAGTTCTCCCTACCTTTTTCATTAAAAATACTGAATTTCTTTATAAGGAATAATGAAAGGTGACCCCCACAAAAACTCTACAGCATTGACTCTGCTTAACTTCTTCTAACATGCTTTTCCCATTTCTCTTTAAGCCTATGACACTTCAAAAAAACACCTGTGAATACCAGGTACATACCTGTAGCGGTGCTTCCGGGACCGCGATCTCGAGCGGCTTCGAGAGCGTGACCGTGAGAAGGATCGGGAACGTGACCTTGAGCCAGATCGAGAGCGGGAGTGTGAGGGAGATTTTGGTGCCTTAGACATCTCTGCAGGCGGCCTCCTTCAGATTAGTCTGCTGCAAAACAAACAGAAGGGAAGTCAAATGACTATTCATACACACCTCAAAAACAAATAAGAACTCTACGTGAATGTCGGGCTGCCACAATTAGTTGACAGTCGATGGCACAGACACTGAACATGAGTCGATATATTTTAAACTGATGCATCGTTTTTTTTTATTATTTTCATTAAATTACCATTATTTCCAAAACACTTCACTTTATTGTAACAAATGTTTTTCTTTAATTTCACTATGTAGTTATGGGAGTAGTTCAAATTATCACAAAGGAAATGGGTAGTTTTACACCATGCATCGATGGCATACCACAGGGCCAGTAGCGCTATGCTACAGCACCTGAAGAGAAAACACATGGGCGCTACTCTGGACCACCAGAATAAGCAAAACCACCGTAAACGTTGTGTATTTATGTTTATTCAGATAATCATCAATATGGAGAACTCTATAGCTGCTAAATACACTCAAAGCTACAAAATGTCTGCCTACTACCTTAGAATCTCCACTGAATAAATGTTTGAGAAAACGTTTGGGCTAAAAACTGACCGTGCCAATATGTTTTTGTGCGCATTGCGCTTGCTGGAACCAGTGTTCAACTAAAACAAACGAAAACATACACTAGATAAAAGAAATTTGTGAAAAGAAACATGAAAACTATATTTGCAAAAGAATTGTCAGATTTAAATCGGCAAAGCGCTCCACACCACCACCATCTTTTTACATAGCTTTTCCACATTTCTCCACTTTTAAAAGATGGTGTGGCTGCTGAGCTGTCCCTTTCTTCGCTGCCACTTGAGTGTTCATTGCTTCCATGACTTAAATTAGCACGTGATGTGCTCCACTTACCGAATTTAATAAACATAAGAATAAGCCAAATTTATACAAATGACTAACTTTTGAGTGTCACAATATGCATCTCAATATTTTAAACATACTGCTAATTACTGAATTGTGGGTAAAAATAATGTCCGTATAGTACCAAAAAGCAAGTGTCCATTAACTAAACCCCTGCAATAAATAGTTTGTTGCAACAATAAAAATAACTTAAAAAGGTCAACTTTATCTTCTGGAGAAAAATCACCCATTTAAATTAAAATAGACAGATTAATCTGAAGAAAAATAGTCGTTAGTGGCCCAACTTAAATGACAAATCATAAAAATGGCATAAAAAGGCAAACAAAAACTACAAAATAGTGTACAAAGCATATAGGAACATACTGCAAATAAAAGGAAGATTTGCAAAATTCCTACAAAACCATTTGCAGTTACAGTGGGAGGAAAAGAGAAAAATTCCAAATCAAGCTGTCGACCTAGCAGACAGAATGCCATCAGAACATCTGGCCCAACAGAGGACAGCCTCCATTCCTGCAGTCTTAGTAACAGATAAGAAACGATCATCTTAGGTGCACTTTCAAAGGAACTCTACAAAAGGGGCCAGAATTCCCTTAGCTCCAAAACTATAGTATTCAGGGCGTAAATTGTAACAGTAAGATGATGACGGGAATACATCTAACGACCAATGAAGTTAATGCGAAACACTGAATTAAAATGAGACTACCCAAATTGCATAAAAGCCCATTAGTAAAAATATTTTTTATTATACTTGTGAGGCAGTGAGGGTGAACAAAGTTACAAAGGTACAACAGAAAGCCACTGAAATACAAAAGGCTCCTTGAATGAAAACGAGAAGACCAAAAAGGCTGGTTTTGTTTTCAGGCGTTCAAACAAGAAATTTTCAGATTTCACATCCCCAAAGACCATTTCAGAACCACTATAAGCCAGAGTGCCTGTCCAAAAGCCATTCTATATAGGGTATGCAAATTTATATTGCACGGCTCATATATAGGTAAAGACATTAACACTTACTGATTAACTTTGATCAATATGGTACCAAAAATCAAACACTTAAAGACCAACAGAAAATGAGACAGTCTACTCAAGGTTCCGGTGGAACCACTTTGAGCCATCTGGGGGAAAAAAATCAGAACAAATTAATTTCTTGCCAAGTAGAATTTTTCAATATCTCTTACGAGGATCGTTAGTGTGAGCACAACTAGATACAAAAGGCCTCGTTAATGCCCCTAATGAGCAAGCTTCCTAACCACAGCAACCAACTGCATGACATTTTTGCGCTTTTTAAAATGAAGGAAATCAGCTTCTCGTTTACTGGCAAAACATCCCTAAAATCATGCCTAACTATCTGCACTGTGGGACCCCAGCACTGGGGCTGACCTCAGAGGCACCACACTCCGTTCTGACCACCGTGTGAAACCCTAGGGCTTCACACACAGATAAAAAAAAAGATGAGTCAATCTGAAAGAGAGATAATGGAAAAAAAGCTACAAGCAAACACCTGTTTATTACCAGCTTTTGATTTCAGTCCTGCTAGCATGCACATTGCCATAGTACCCCCCCCCACCCCCTTCCTGTGAAATTACACACTAAGGTTATTAAAAAGACTTTGTACCCTTTTCCCCTGTGGAACTCAGAAGAGAATTTATTTCACTGCAGACTGGGAAGAGTACATTACAGACAAGCAGCAACCGGTAAAGATGAGGGAATCCAAAACTGACATGTGGACTGTGTACACGGAAGCTTTGCATTGTGTACCAGGCTGCAGATCGTAAATAGCTGAATTAATAAAGGTTCTACCCAATTTCTCTAGTTAATACTGGTTTATCAATTAGAAAAGAGAAATATAAATGGCATTAGAAAAGCTTATTTTTAAAATAGGCAATTTTACGCAAGAATCAGTTCATAATGTAAAAATGATTCAAAAATAATTATGTCTGAGAAAATGAAGAAATTAATTACCATACATTAACCCATCTACAGACCCTATTATGTAACCCATTAAGATAAAATTATTTACCGAGACTTCAATAAGAATGGAGCAAAAAAAAAAAAAAAACACTTTCACCCTGTTCTAGGCTAGATTGCAGGTTGGTTTTTCCACATGCAAATAAGCCTCACCTCAACAGAGGTAAAGGTCACTCTTGAACATCACTTTGGACAAAAGCGTATGTTAAATATGTATATCTACATGCAAATGTAAAGAATGCAAGACCACTTCTCTAAGGCAACTAAAACAGGAAAACATTTCCATTTCAACACAAATTAGGTAATTTGCACATGCTAGGTCTTCCTGGAACAGCCCCCAAGCTCCTTACATTATATTTTCAATAAACTGGAGGGATGGGACTGAAGGCAAATCCAATACATATGCGCACTTGTATCTGCTGCTAATGCATGTCTGATCCTACTAACAGTACAGCAGGAAATTAAAGCTCTCCCTTCCTGCTCCTGTTCTAGAGATTGTAGTTGTTTCTGGCCAGTAGACAAAACTTTTCCCTTGTGAGGCACATTTAAGGACAATTTATAAGGACAATTTCTGTCTCGCTAAACACCCACAGTGGAAAATGGAATTCTGGCTCCCGGGAATAATGAAAATATGCTGCAACCTTAATAAACCATAACACTGCATTGTAATAACTAAGAAGCATTCAAGTCTTCAAATGATTTAGGAACTTCATCGCCACCCCACCTGTTTATTTCATGACAGTCTCTGGACAACAATGGGCCCGCAACTCGAGACGGCAGTGAGGTTAACAGACTGCGGCACCTGAGCTGCAGATACTTCAGCTGCCTCGACTGCAGCTGCCATCCAAACTTTTTATGGACGGCAGCCAGCCACGGCAACTGTTGTTTCCAAATACTGCTCAGCGATTAGAGGGAGGGGCGAACTGGTATCACTTTCAGCATTTCCCCCCAAGACACGTCTTTATCTAAAATGAACTTGCAGAGTGACAGAGAGCAGGGCCTGCAAAAGACCCATGTCTCACGACTGTCTTCAGGATGGTTAAATGACCATATACAGCAACTCTATTACATTTAAGCCCATCGTCTCAGAGTCTGACCATGTACTCCCCAACTCACACAAACCACACCTGCAAAAACGACAAAATCTGCATGCAAGGTGTTGGAAGATAAAAATGGACTAATACACATGGCTCATTATTGAGAATGAAAGAGCCATTTCGGCACAGCATCATGGCTTATACATGACTGAAATGAACAAGGTGCCTATATTTTGTTCTGGGGAATCTACATAGATATGATTGTTTTTCCAAAAAATGTCACTTATCACGCTAAATCAAACACAATCTACTATAAACAGAAGATGCACTGTATTCACCAGAAATTCATGCTCCAGAAGCATATATTTAAATAAGGCCAGGAAGACTACAGCTGCCTGGTCAATTTATTCATGAAGATAAACTTCACTGATCTCGAGGGAAAATCAATATGCAACCTGCCTGTATTGTTCTGATCAAAAAGACATCAGTGCAAGCACCTAGTATCCTTCTGTGTATCCTTCTTGTTTAGCATTTTTTTTAATTCAACCCTGTCAAAAAAAAATGCAGTCCCAAATTCCAAAACCGTGGTCAAATACCAGGAATATCATAAAATTAAAGTAACTATCATGATTCAAAAAAGGGGAATATTACTAGATTAAATTTTAAAAAGGTACCATTCAGTTTTAGTTAGACTAAGACATTCAGAACGACAAGTAAAACAATTCCTTTGCTTACATCTACTAAACTTAATGGCCTTCTGCAGAAGAAACAGCACCTGACAACACACAAGCATCAGGTAAACCCGAAGTGTACAATAACACCGATGTTTGTGTCCCAGCAGCCAATTAATTAAAGACAGGACTCATTTGGGTTTGCAGGTGCTAATATCTCTGACGCAACATGCATATATTTTTAACCATCAAAAGCGAAGAACTGATATGGAAATTGACTGATACTGTTCGATATATTATTCTTCAATAACCGGCTAAACTTTGAGCCACTACCCGAGTGGAGAAGCGAAACTGCGGAATAATGCTACATCATTTTAATTCTGTGGGAAACAAAAGACAGATCTTTTGGGCAGATTAATAATGAATTCAAAATATGCCACAGGTTGAATAAAAATCACGTTGCAGGTCGGAAATAAAGCAGAATATTACATTGTGAATGATTCAAATGTCTCCACAATCTGCTTTTACAGAGGGATCATTAGTATCGTGCTGCAGTGCACATTCTATCAGTTTCAGTTCTATAAGTCATACACAAATCTAATGTTATTTTGTCAGAATTTAACATTGGTGATAAAAAACTTGTTTGGATTTTACAAAACTAATACAGCAGTTATTTGTAAAATTGGCATAGATAAGGCTCTTACATCAGACGGCAGCACAACAAACATTTTTACCATCTTAAAAGAAAAAATCAGAAAGAGAAATAGTATTTTCTTTTGGGTTTTATTACATTATATAATATTTTTTTTAAAAATAGGGGAATCAGTTTGGTTGTACTAACTTGCAAAAGAGTCTTATAAACAAAAAATGAAAGTCGAGATAAGATTGTGACCGTGTTGGGGGGAAAAAATCGTAACGAGTTCAACCTACCCCTAATGAAAAGTTAGTAGCAGCAGAGCTAAAGACTAAAATAATGGAGATGAATGTAACCATCCCCATTATTTCTGTAGCTAAGTCTTTAACTCAGGGGTCGCTAACTTTTAATAATAATAAAGCTGAAATATCGACCACCAATATTGGCCAAGATTTTTTTTTTTTTGATAATCATTGGTCATTGTTGACACACCACAGCACACCGTGCACAACAACGAAATGTGTCCTCTGCATTTAACCCATATGTGATATAGCAGGGGGCAGCTAATTCAGCACCCAGGGAGCAGTGCTTGGGGGCTGTACCTTGCTCAGGATACATCAGTGGTGCAATCTTTAAATTACAAGTCCGATTCCCTAACTGTTAATCCACCTCTGCTGACCCATTGAACCAATACCGATATCTTGATTTCTGAGTATTATTTGATATTGAGCAATATCTTGTGCATCTTTATTACTAAGGAGTGTTGAAAAGCCAGTAGAACAGGAAGTGTGTCAAACAGTCATTTCATATGGCCAACTGATGCATGGGGACAAATATCTACACAAAAACATTCACTTTAACCTGTTTTCCCCCAGACATAATTTATGCACCTCCAGTTTTATGACAGAATTATTCAGGTAATTTTGCTGGATACAAGTATGATGAACAACCTTCAAGACACACATTAGTGGAGGAAATCATCTCCATATTTTCATTATGCCCAGAAGCCAAATAGATGCAAGTGGACCTGATCTGCACTAAACAAAATAACAGAAGCATTCTGAGATATGCATTATTTAATGTATGCAACATTTGGAAATAAAGACTGGGCATCTCCAAAGTGAAACCCTACAATTCAACTAAGAATTGCAGATTTGGAGTAAGCATACGCAGGACCCATGATTCACAGCTGTAAACATGACAGCTGTATTTCATGTGCTGTTTATTCCAAGAAGAGGCTAACGTGTCATTATTTGTCGACGTATCTGTTTACAATTTAGTTCACATGGTCCACAACAACATACCTAAAAGTGATAAACCCCCCCTCCCCAAAACTACGGAAAGATACCAGAGATGCAGAAGCAAGATGATAATGCTGCATTCCATTTACTTATGAATTCAGAAGTTGGAGCTGAAAATGACATCACACCCAAGTTAAGCACGTTCTAATACAATAAGTCAGAAAGCCATTTAGCAATACCAGGGACCTGTTTCAAAAGGCAGAATTTCTTGCTCAGCCAGATAACTTGTTGGATTAAAGGAAGATACCCCAGTTTAAATGCCCTTTATTTTTGTTCACATACATTTAGCCTAGACTACTTTAGATCCAACAGGCAGCCCTCTGGTCTGTCAAGCAAGAAATCCTGCTTTCTGAAATAGCCCAAAAATCCAGTCGGGTTCATTGTCAGCAAAACCAGTACACAACACGTTATGCTGTATTACACTCATATAATAACTATAACATGTCCATAGATGCTGTTTATGGAAACACAGCATAAACACTTTATGGCTTCAAACAATACAAATCTAATGGGAAGGTGACGTGTCGATTAGAAGCATTTAGCAACATGCAAGCAGTTTGCTGCCTCTATGCAGAGTTGCGTCAACATTAAGTTTTACAGACGTTTAAAGCCACGTGCTTGTAGGGGATAGTAATTACTGTACAGATCCAGGATTTTGTTTTTACCTAACTATCTTCATGTCCTATATTGAGCATATATATATTCTCCAGTTTTGCAGCAACAATGGTTGTAATTCCACATAAAACGTCTCAAAGACATACACATATTGCATTTATGCAAAGTCCACAAATTTGAAAGCTTAAGGCATGTCAGTAGAAAATGGCAGCACCGGTTAAACATCAGTGACAGTCAACATGAGTAATACCAAAAATCTTTTCATGCGTAGAGTCTAAGTAGCACCAAATAACTATTAAAATTAAGTCTATTAAATAGTAATAGTAGGTATTACTTTGCCCAGATAATGTATTCAAATCACACTTTGGCATACTTTAATTCTGCTGAATGAGACTAACATAACTAGCCAAAACAACTTGGTTGAGTCAAAAATAGGTCAGAATTCAAATTAAATTCAACGTATGAGGTTTCAGATTTCACTAGCACTTAACTGTTTATTCAGAAAGATGCACTGGTAAGGGACTATAAACAACGAATGAAGGATATACGTTCAACTTAAAAGGAATCACGGTGTGAGTGACCACATCTGACCAGATCTGGAAGACGTCACTAAATGTGGACCTCGACACAGTTGAAGCTCGTTTCTAACAAACTTCTCCTGCTTTTCTGGCCTGTTGTCAAAGATTAAACAGCCGTACATTGCGTGATGCAGCATTCATGATCTAATTGCAGAACAGCCAAATCCATGCTTATCCCCTTCCCCTTAATCTCACTGGCCAAAATGGAGCCGACTCCACTGCTATCATAGCTCAACAGTCGCTCGTATCGTTTTACAGTCGAGGTACTTCGACGTTTTAAACACCAATCGCTAGATTGCTATAAATAGTGGGGATGCTGAGACTAGAGTTAAACAAAGTGTCATTCTACACTCATTATATTAAAATTCCCTTCAGATTGCATTATAAAACCACGTGGGCAATTTTAATTAGCCATACGTGTTCGACATTTTTACACCACTATTCAATACAAATCGAATTAACTCGGCAATCACAAAAGCATGTTTGGCGAAAACCGCTTGCTCAAACCTCCCGTGGAAAAGTTATCCATTAAACCAAGGGTTACACTATAACTAAAAACGATATGACATCGATTCACGTCTCCAGGCCCTACACTGGGCAAATTCCAGAGGCCTTTTTAGTTTCACTTTTAAATCACCGACACTCAAACATGGGGAAATTTCATCAGGAAAGCCCAACCTCTAGAAGATCGTTTGGGGCCTTGTTTTGTTGTGGTTCTATAGGTCGGTCGAGTATGTGTTCGTCAAATTAAGAATTACCATTAAATGAAGCTGTACACGTTTTTTATTGTAAATATCAACACACAGACATGGTAAGATCGATTGCTACCCTCACGCAAAAAGTAAGGACAACACATCGAGTAAATCGATCACGGAAAGCACGCAAACGACGACAGTAAACTGGGGGCTCGCTAATTAGCCTAGCATCCTCCATGGGCAGCCCAGTCTCCAGTCTGCCAGGCGTACAGCTTCGTCCATCATGCGAAACGCCCGGCCGCCTGAAAGACGCAGCGATCGTGTGTATTCAGGCTCGCAAGCTGGTTAGGGTGCCCGAACGAGCGTTTTTACATTTACCGCCAGGATAACTAGCTAGCATCTTAGCTTTTAATATGTGTGTTTAGCGCATTACCCAGACTTACCTCAGATTCTTTTAAAACGTCTGCCTTTTTAAGTCCACTCGATGAATTTTTTTAGAGCACAAAACACACAAATGTACAGCAATGTCTCTATTACACCACGCTAATTCTAACAACAAGGTAGCTCGCGCGCATCCGTTAGGTTAGCTACAATTAGCTGATGTACTAAGAACAGTAACTTGGTTATCTACGTTAGCCGACTGACTGCAATAGTATATACGCAATATATTTTCGTTGTCGCATAATTCGTAGTAGGACACCCTAAATTACAATAGGAAGACAACCAGGTCGGTTAGCGACCTGGTGCTTCGTAACTAGCCGACCTCTTGGTAGCACGCGAGGGGTCAGCTGGACGACGCTAAGCGCGAGAAACAGACCGGAGCGTCAAATTTCCTTCCTGGTTTTTCCTCATCAAACGGGTTTTTTTTTCGGTGACGCCCAGGCCCCGCCCCCTCAGCCAGACACACCGCCCGTCTGTGCAGTTAAGGGAAAAGCGATGTATCCCATCCAGTCTCTTTAGCGAAAGTTGTGTGCAGTCCGGTGTTTATTGTAGCTGTTGGCTGGAACGAAAGGAGTACAAAAAACAACAATATGTACCCATTACACTGTAACACTGTAACGTAGGGAAAAGAAAATTTAAGTGTCATCCACATGGAAATAATAGACTGAAGGAAGATTTGATATTGACAGACTGAAATGCAGTTTTAAAAAATCAAACACAAATAGACTGTTCAACAATTACTATACATGTAAAAAAGTACTCTGATCTTTAACCAGTTTGTTCAACTGGCTCAGTAGCTGATGTTAGGGTCAAACTGTCCCCATGCTTGCATTTGCGAGGCAAATATTTTAGCATGTGCTGCGATGAGTCAGGAAGACTGGCATGCTTGGAGAAGCACTTGCAGCTGTGCTGTGAGTTACCCACAGAACAGGGCAGTGCCACACTCTCTCCCTTAAATAACATAGAAGAGCTGTGTGTTCCTGTAAAAAGAGCTGTAAATATTACCTGTGCATATTTATAATAACACTAGGCTACTATGCTGCTGTTTTTCATCCTTGTCTGTGTGCTACTTGTTTTTCAGAGGATTTTTTTCCTTCCAGAAACTACCAAAGGATTTTGTTTGGTATTCTGTTGTCCAATTTCCAATGTTATTTTGCTGTTAAATAAACATTATTATGTCAACTGATGTACCTTACAGAGTATCTCATGTCCTGTGTTTCCTGGGATCGTCTCCAAGCTCACCATGGCTAGATGGACAGATCTGCCTATTTTATAAACCAGTTGTGACAGCCATATTGGGAACAACGCTATATAAAGCGATCAAGTTATGCTTGTTTGATCAGGTTACGAAAACAGTGACAGTTCACTTGCAAGAGGCCAGAGTGCAAAGGAGTATTTGCAGGAGTATTTGCAGGTTCTCTGGTAAACTTTGTGTCTTCTGTGTGCAGTTCCCCACAAGAGGAAACACATAGAGTATATAAAGAGAAACCCATTTGAGCTGCAAAATGGAAATTCAGTGGTTTCTTCACTGTTTATTTATAGAAAAACAGCCAATTAATCACCAATGTATGTCTATTAAAAAAAAGGACTAAACACAAGTGAAAGACTGTTATACAGGGTCAGGCCTGGTATCTTGAAGAAATAAACAGGATTCAGAATCTGCCCAAAGACTATACAGTGTTGCTGTGGCCTTGCAAAACACACCTTGTCCTGCATAAGCTCACCATTGTCTTCCTGTCCTGTTTTCAGCCTGGTGTTTTCCTAAAGTCTACTCTATTTTTCTGCTGGGTGGTGTACGGTGGGCGTTCCTTCCCAGTGTGGTCCAGTAAAATCACCCAAAGGCAGCATCAGAAGACCAACAGGAAGGAACGTGCGGCACAGCCAGGTATGCATTTTCCGCAACGCCTTCCCCAGCCTGATGGCCGCAAAAGTTCAGAGGCAGCGAATTCTTGGGAAATGCTTGAAGTGTCTTTCATCTGAGATCAGATTTTTTCGACTCTAAATGCCACAGAATACAGCAGTGGTCTCCAAATCTCTATATCTGGCACAATCACAGATTTTGCAAGTCACAACTTAGTCTATCATTATACATACCAAAAGCAAAATTCCTTAAAGATCACAATAAGAATTATAAAATTAAGTCAAAAATTAAAAAGCGATAAATCACATCAATCAGAGGAACTGAAGAATGACCCTGAAGCAGGTGATGGTTAATGTAGCCGTGTCAGTATAAATAATGTGCTACATGTGTCTTTGTCTGCGCTGTTGTGGACTCCCGCACTGCCTCTGGTCTGTCAAACACAATAAAATTGGTATGCTCATTTCTTACATATATTATTGACATTGATAATCACTCTTTGAGCAGTTCATCGTCCATCCACCCACACATCCATCCATCCATTTCTCATACCATTTCAATTTAATACAGAATTTGTCATGTCTAAGCACAGTCATAAAGATAAATACAAAGATAAATACATTTATTAAATGTTAGTTAAAAAAAAGTGGTTTGGGACTTGGGCATCATTAGGTTTGATCACTGGGGGCTATAGTTCAGAGTAATTTAAGCCTAACCTGATTTTTCTGCCCCCAGATCTTCCTTCAAAAAGGGTCACGTACCAGGTAAGTTTGACTTAGCCCCTGATCTTTTCTGTAGCTTGAAATGTCCTTAGTTTAGGTATAAAGGCATCATTTAACCAAAGTGACAGTCATATGAAAGCTGAAAGTTGAACTCTTGCACATTGTGGTGTTTCCAGAACCCATAACTGGAAAAAATATATCATTGACTCACACCTTCTTTGACCTTCTTAAGCTGTTTAGCAGAAGTCATTTAGAATTACTTGTTAGCTCAGAGGAGTGTGATGAAGAATGAGTGTGTTCTGTATTAAAAGAGGTATGTGCAAATATATCCCTCTTCAAAACTGTCTCTGACTTTTCAGAGTTTTACTTGCCCAATTGTTCTTTTCGAAGGGCCTCAGCATCTATCTATGCCTCTGATACATTTCTGACATTTCAAAGACCTCTAATACTCTGTAGTCTGATTACACAGATATGCAGCTTGTCCATGCCCACCAGAGCTTTAAGGCTCTGTAAGCTTATACTACCAACACCATTAACTTACATTTGTTTCAGGACCTCTAATCGTTTTGTTTCATGCGACAGCTAACCCAACACCAGCCAGTGATTATGCTAATTTGCTCTGAAAAACACTATTATTCAGTGCGAAAAAGGACTTCAATGCAACAGCACTGCCTCTCTGGATCATCCAGGATGTTACAGGATACAGTAAAGATAGGAGTTGTTTTTCAGACTACAACAAGATCAACAAAAAACGTGGACAAACTGAATGGAAATGGACACTTTACAGTTCTTGGGTAAGCTGTTGAATTCGGGTCTCGGTCACTGGTGGTGAAATAAAACACGGCATAGCATTTTAGACATAACATAAGAGATGAGGGACAGAAACAACCAATCAGAACCAGCAACACAGACATAAACCAATACCACCCTCTTACACACGCAAACGCACAATCTGATATGGCGTTTCTGCTTTATGAACCTACTGATTTTACAAAATAAGTGTGTGCTCTTTATATACGAAATAAGCAAGCTACACGAAATAAAACTTGTTTCATTGGTTTGTGGTTATGTACTAGAGAACCCTCTTCTACTTCATTCCAATTTACCTGCTGGACCCATAAACCTTCTAATGATGTCAGGACAAGGACTGAACCAAAGTCAGGCTCCGGCAGGAGGTCCTGTGGGACAAGTCCAGTTCACAAAAGCTGCTGTAATATGATTCGCTCTCTAGAGTAATGAGACAGCTCGTGGCCAGTCATTAAGCTCTATTTAGGCAGCAAATGAATGCGGCACTTCAATCAGCGGGCATTTTCCTGGCTTGTGCTGTGATGTTCAAATGTCGGGGCGGACCAAGCGTGTAGAAAGATGGGGGTCAAACAAGATTTGTCTTCTCTATTTGAGCTGAGGCTATAATTTATCATGTCAGTTCACTTCGGCAGCTGTGGATCTGCACTCTTGGTCATCTGTTAGAAGTTAATGCTGTTTGGAATAACATTCCCATCACAAATATACAGACCACTGTTATGTAATTAATCTACTTCTATTACATATGCTTGCTACATATGATAGCTGATGCTCTGCTTGGCTTCCACTGGACCCCATGGTACAAGGGGGTTTTCAGTATTATGCTTGATGGCATGGATTTTAAACTGGCGGCCTTTTGATCACAGGCGGAGTCTAACCCACTGGGCCACACACCACACCCAGTCAACAGTCAAATGTAACTTGTCATAGCAGTTCCAATAAACTTACATAATCTGTAGATATGTGTGAGACAGGGGGGGGGGGGGCCGGGTATGTGATTCTGGAATTCCTAGTCCTTTTGCCTTCCTTGTGCTTTTTTTTATTATGTTTTTGTTTTCATTCTACCCTACCATTTTGTTGAATTGCAGTTTTTCTGAATTGTATAACATGCCCCGCCCAGCGTCAGCCTTTCCGTCTGCCATTGCACAGTAGTACATATGGCTAAAAGATTTTGGAAACATTCTGCAGCTATTTTCTCTTCTTTCTCTCTCATCTTTAGGGATTTATTCAACATCTGTACACTTTTACTGGAGTTTTGGTGAAAGGGAAGCCAGACCAATCGAAGGCTAGAGATGGTATGTTTGGTGCAATGTCGTTAAACACCAGGCCAGTGCCAAAAATGGCAGGAGAGTCACTCCAGCTTTCTGATGGTAATGAAATTTATGATTATGGCGTCACAGGAAAACAACAGGAAAAGCTGCAGTAAATCTTCCAGCAGTGAAAATCCTTGGGATGTTTGTGGAGGTCTTGCGGTTTGCATCAAGCCCGATATTCTTGGTTCTCCCTGGCCCTAGGCTCCTCAGTCACACTGCCAATGGCCCACTCTGGTTGCGAGGAGGCACACCTTGGAGACAGAAGCAGACGTGCTGGCCTGCAGAATACCGTAGCTTTAAGAGTGTTGACATCGGTGTGACTTCAGAGTCGATATACAGTAGGTGGTCCTTGTCATGCTGACACCAAGGATCCAACAAGCAGACCTGAGTGCGGTGCTCCCCTGCCATGCCACAGCTACGAGGCACCTGCCCAGCATCAACAGAGTGAGGATATTCTATTACAAGCCATCATGTTTATAGAGTCCACCTCAGCAGCTGCCACCGCATATATGGTCCTTGAACTTGCACCATGACATACTGGAGCCAGCGTAGGAGGATTATGTCTGTATGTATGGCTGCCTGTATGTTTGCTCTCTGGGGAATGGCGTGTTGAAGTTAAAAACACCACCCTTAAAATGGAAGCTGAACTCTCCCCTCTTCCTTTGACATGCCAGGGCCAGGGAAAGGGATGCCAGCCTGTTACTGGGTTTACTGGTGAGTCTTAGAAAAGCAGAATAAGAGGAGAAAACGGCGGCAGAGATGGAAACTCACACGGCCTTGTTCAGGAACCCTTCTTATTCACTATTGTTTACCACAGCTTGTGCCTTTTCAGGTTTTATTAATGCATCATAGAGCCTTAGTTTTTCTTCCCTGCACGTAAATTCCACAAACCTCACACCATCTGAGAGGAAAAATATTGTCATATGCTTGTAATGTGAGCTGTAATGGACATTTGCCACATACTGTAGATAAGGAGTCACATATGGCGATACACACTGAGGACAGACAGTCCAGGTCTTTATCAGCTTAGCCCTCACGATACTTTGTGCCCCGTAACCCTGCTATAGAATCTGACCATCTCCCGCAACTGAAGGGCCGAGTCCAAGTGCTGGTTCTGTTGTGAGATCTCTGTTCCAGCTAAAGGAGGGGTCAGTGTTGGAGGTAATTTAAAAATGCAGAAAAAGTTATCCAAGGCTGCTCCATGTCTATTATTACGCATTCTAGGTGCTTCCAGTGGGTCTTGGGCCTCTGTGAAACTGCCAGTTCATGTCAGCACTCAGTGGTCTGCGTGAGGGAAACTCAAGAAGGTGGCGCACGTATGGACTTTAACTGGGGGTGGGGGTGGGAGTGGATCATTATTTGAAGTGGTGACTGACCAGGGACACAAACCCTGCAAGCCAAGGGGGGCTTCCAGATCCAGATATTAATAGAACACATCCAATGCTCTAGGAGGACTCAGTAAAAGAGCAACTAGTGAAAATTATTAACAACCAATTTTCTACTGCTGATTGCTAATTAATGTACTGGAACCCACTGCTAAATTGTACAAACAGATTTGTCATTTGCACAATTGTACTGCTTCTCTGTGTTAACCCCACCTTGCTTTACATAGCTTGGGGGGGCGTCACAGTTCAGGGTCAGCTGATGTGCAGAACCCATGGAGCTGGGGATTATGGGCCCTGCTGAAGGGCCCATAGACATGTGACTATTCTGTCGAGGGCTGGGCTCAAACCAGTAACTTTCTGATCAGTCACAGAGACGTAGCTCACTGAGCCACTCACTACCTTCCAAATAAGCGCTGATGAAAGGTAATTAAACTCACTGCATTTGTTTACAGAGAATGAGGTTCTGTTTGGGCAGCAAGGTTGGGCACGACCCCTGAGAACACACCCACGATAAATATGCAGTTCGACCCAATGTGGTTTCAATTTCGCAGTGCAAACAGGCTGCACTGTTGATGTGGACCAGTCTTTGAGAAACCACGTAAGGCCTGTCGCCTCAAAACTGCAATGGCCGATTCGCCTCACAACACCCACCTGGTGAATCCTGCCCCCCTCCCCCAAGCTAACTGCAGCAGGCTGCAGCTAGTAAAGTATATTTTCCAACCCGCTTATCCTACTGGGTCGCGGGGGGTCCAGAGCCTATCCCGGAAGCAATGGGCACGAGGCTATATCCCTCCCATCTGTTTAGAGAAAAGCAGCATTAAAAAAGAAGATTTATGCCAGTGTAAAACCTCATTAAATGATCAGTAATTAATGACAGAAACCTCCATTAAGTATGTTTAGCTGGGAATTCCAGCCTCAGCCTGAAATTAACAACCTTGGAATGGACTCCTACATTCAGGTTCCCAGAGGATTCTGGGAAAAGACAGAATGTTGCCAGAACACTGTCTGTTCCAAAAAGTCGGCGGCTGTCTCCGGTAGGTGTACAGAGCTCAGCTACAGCTAAAACCAAACCTGTCTCTCTCTTTCTGCACTAACTCGCTCCAAAGAAGGCTCTCAGCAGACCAAGACAAGCTGCCAAACGAGACGTGCTTCAAAGCAATTTTTTTTCTCACTACTTGAAACAAAATAATTTCAGATAAGTCAGGAAGTCGCAACATTTTCCAAAAGAAAGTGGTTCCTTCATTTGAAGCACTTGTTGAAATGATAATAAAGACAAAAAAACAGGACACCAGGGTATTTGTGTTCCAAAAGTGACATAATAATGTAATTTCATCTGTTAAAGCACTTTTTTTGGATGGTCATGGCCTTACATCTGAGATGGACTCTACAGTTTGATATTATCAGTAGTATTTATAAATTCACACTTCAGAAGCTGTTTGATAAGTACGATTTCCTACCACTTGGCGTAGTGGGAAAAAAAAGTGATTGTGTGTTCGGTAGCCGATATTGTCTTGTGTAAATGAGCTTAGTTTCACTTCAATGTTCAAACCCCTTAAGCAATAGTGTTCATTAGTAACGAGTGCTATATTCGAGTTACGTGTGACGCAACCTCAGTAATACAGTTTTTAACACAAGAAGGTTATGCGGCAATTGAAATTTATAGGCAAGGGGTGTTTTACCCAGAATTTCTGACTAAAGCAACGATGGCAAATTCTGAAAGGTATTATGAAACCTTACGAACACTGAAGCAACACACTGGCAAAATCAGGTCTGAAAGAAAAACATTTCTTTCACATCATGACAACGGCAGGCCACCTGGCAGTGGATGAACGAAGGACGCAGTGACAGGCCTGAAATTCAGTTGTTCCATACTCTCCTTACCACTCAGAGTTAGCTCCGTCCAACTTCTGGTTGTTCTCAAAATTCAAAGGGATATTGAAAGGACAACATTTTTCTTCGGATGGCGAAGCTGAAGCTGTTGTGTGCGAATGGATCCGAAACCGACTAAAAACTTTCGTCACGCATGGAATTAAGGAATGGATAGCATGTTTGGAAAACCGTGTAGTAATAAATTAGGTCTTGGTTGAAAAATAAGTCCACAATGTTTAAGGAAAATAAATTTCCTTCGTTGTGATATCGCTTTTATTATTTTATATTACTGGGAACTTATTTTATATTATATAATTAATATTCATCAACCAACCCTTGCATTTTAATACCTATTTCTTTGCATATTTCCTATCAGTCTATTTAGCACAGCTTAGCCAGACTGATTTGCATCACCAAATGAATAACCAGCAGTTCACTTAGCAGTGAACGTGATAAGGGACACTGCCGGCAACGTCCGCAATCCAGAAAACTGACATTCCCGGAAGTCAGCAAACTTCGGAAAGTCACGGGGGAAGTAAGACATGCCGTTCC
>JABFDZ020000138.1:23348958-23359105 GCA_019775955.2 Pollimyrus isidori | reverse complement strand
AGCAACTGCCATGTGATTGGTTGATTAGATAATTGCATGAATGAGAAATTGAACAGGTGTTCCTAATAATCCTTTAGTTGAGTGCATGTCATATATTATCATTATGTCATAAATTGGGCTTTGTTATTTATATAGACTGGATTAAAAGACAATAGAAACATATGTATTTTACACCCATTTCACAGGATAAACTCAAAACCATATAGAACAATTGCAAAAAAAACTTGATTGCACCGACAGTGGGGCACAAGGCTGTTGATCAATCGCCATGGAGATGAGAAGTGACCCCTGACCCACTATAGGATTTGTGCCCCTCAGGACATCCCGACTCTGATTGACTCACATCTAGAACCACCCCACAGGAGTCCAGGCCAGATTCTTCCACTGCAAGTTCAGTTTGCTGGATTAAAGAGTTCAGCAGCTCACAGAACCTGCAGGAGAACAGAAAAAATAAGCCCAGCAATCTTTCAGCTGTCCGATCGAGTAAGCGTGCTTATGAGCCCTCCTATTGCTCTGGCCATAGTCCAGTTAGTCTCACACAATTTGAGCATGTTATCTTAACTGCACCAACCACACTTAATTTTAACTGGTCTGCAGATAAGTGGGTAAACGTAGGAAGTCTGGGTCCATCAGCCCAGCGTGTGGGACCTTAGCCTTTTACTGACTCTATGTGACTTTGAAATTTTACTGACTAAGGCCACACAGTTTCTTGGGACAGTGTTTCTTAACCCAATCCTTGGGGACCCCCAAACAGCCAATGTTTTTGCTGCCTCCCAGCTCAATGTCAGACAGTGTACATTTTCACTTCCTCCCAGCTCTCTGCCAGACCACAGTCCACATTTTAACTCCCAAGGTTTAGTTCCCTTGCTGTGCAGTGGAATCCAGAGGGTTAAATGCAGTTGTGAACCATTCCATTACATAAGAACGTTCACGGGGGAGACGTACATCAGAATTAAGCCTCACAAAACGAGGGAGCCTTCAAAATGTCTTCCGCCTACAAGGCGCAGGCAGGATAGGAAATATCAGCAATCGCAGCAGGCAAATGGAGTGAGTGATTGACACACTTATGAAACGGGTTTTCTTTCAAAATAGCTCAGACTTTCTGATAATATCACTCTCAGGAAGGAGACAAGTCAGTTCAGCGTGATTTGATCCAAGTCTTGCAACACCACCAAAAGAGGAAACAGAGAAAAAATGTCAGAGCGAAAGGGCTGCTGAAGGAGTAAACGGCGGACAGATTCACACACCCACGTGCCTGTTTGAACTGGTTTTTGTTTGCAGTCCTGCAGAGACAGGGGACGTACCTTTTGCAGTGCAGCTCGCTTGGGAAGTACAGCTGGAAGTCATCCGAGTTGTAGAGGACGTAGAGGAAGCAGCATCGACCGTCGAATTTGGAAACACTGGACAAAAGATGGGTCCAAAGAGGGGCAAATAAATTGAGGAAAGGACAATGAAAACGATCACTCATGTTTAACATATGAAATATTATTCACTATTTAAAAAATCCATTGTGGGGTTATTATTGTTTTATTGTCCTCAGGGTTCCAAAACTGTTTAATGGTTAATCATTTAACCAATATAAGTACTAGTTGCCATAAACCACATTCAGTTATTAATTACTTGATCTTTCAGTTGCCGTGGTGACAAACATAACCACGACTGGCTGACTTACTAGGTAAAACAGGAGTTTATGTACAAATAAAATAATCACCCGTGGAACTTGATGCAGTTTTAATACTTGAGGGTGGTTGTTTTCAGCAGGCAGGTGCACACACGGAGACGCAGAAACACACCCTTGCACAAGTCAGACACTCATGACCTACCTCACACCGCGGATTGCAGATGCTGGGAAGGTCCACTGGTGCAGACCTTTCTGGGAAAAGCATGACATGAGAAACATCAGACAGGGTGGAGCTGGGACAGAAATGCAAGCAGCTACCGCAAGCGAGAGATTCCCGGGGAGCGAATAATAGTTTCTATGTTTTGTGATAATCAAGGTGATCACCCTTTTCCAGTGGCTTTTAAGCAATCATGTGCAGTGAGTCCTGGCAGCAAAGACATCTGCCCATAGTCACAACAAACGAGTTGCGGCACTACTCATAGGAACAACAGTCCCAGGGCTGGGGTGTGAACTGCACTTCTTATTACAGTTGGGTGTTAGTGCCAATGTACCTTCTCCTTGGTAACATGCCTCAGTTGAACAGTTTTGCTGTCATCATCCTCGCTGACGCTCACCATGCTGGGCTGGAACACTTTCGTAGGTTCCAGGATGAGAACCTGCTGGACGTGAATATAGGCGGTAGGCGGTCCGGAACTCGCTCTCATGGAAACTTCCACTCGCAAACCGCCGAAGAACTTCTGAGAAGCTACGCTCAGTCCAGCTGGACTCCCTGTTCTAATGCCAACTGTGCCACACGGCTTCCATTTTTTTCCCATGTATTTTTATTCTTCGTATTTGTTGCAAAGCCAAAGGCCTCACAGTGCATTCAAGTCCTGGAGAAAAGACTAGTAGCCTTAATCTCCAGCCCTGAAAAGCAGGGTTATGACCCACCTCCATGGATCCCACCTCTGATGGAGTACAGGAGTAAAACTGTGCAGCCATCTGCTTTTATTATTATTATTTTAATTGCACATACACCATCTGTTAATTTGTTTATTGTCCTATCTCAACAATATCCTTTTCAGGATATTCTGCCTGTAATGTATTAAATTAAATACGGCCACAGAGTTTTCCCTTATGGGGATTGGCTTCCTAGTCCCCATAAGGGAAAACTCTATTTTAGAAAAATCAGTTACTGCTATGAAAAAACTAAAAATGCAAAACCTCTTGCATTTTGTTAGGTTACTTATGGTTATGGTTAGGACTGATATTTATCACGTTATGGGGACATTTTGTATATCCAGTTATATCCACTCGTACACACACACACACACACACACACACACACGGCGTGGAGGGACACTCAGAGGCCTCACCTGGCAGCAGGGGAAACACACTGTCGGCTTGCAGGCCTGAAGGAGCAACTCCATCCAAAAGTTGACCAGCTCCTGGTGGGGGTGCTTTGTGGTGTGACATTTCACAAAGTTTTGGTAGATGACGTAGGTCTCCATCACCGACGCCACAAACCTGAGGGAGGAGAAACACCTGGAGGCTCAGTTGGGCTGTAGCAGGACCTTCCAGCAACTGATCTCCAGCTCAGCCTGGGAAAGACCCCATTTCCTAAACTGTGGAAAGACCCCATTTCCTGAAAGGCTTGATATCACAGCAGCTTCCCAGAATCTTATTCACATCTTTAAGAATGAATTTCACAATACCAAGCATTTTCACTCTAAGCATGGCTATGGAATGTGACATTAATGCTTTTTAGGAGCAACAATGTGTCAGTACTTAATGTAATCTTTACGGTTTCCTTAGACCAGGGCCCTGAGCAGTAACATTAACACGACGTGGACAGGAACTGGTGGGTGCAGGTAATTATAACCCTGACAGCAGTAAAATTTCAGCTCTTTTAAAGAAGTGGTGGTAAATTCAGCAGGATCTAGATCTTTGTCCATGTTCAGATGGTCATAAGTTCAAATCGCATAGCCGGCAGAGTAATCAAGTGACTGTAAAGTGTTAGGACAAAACCCTCTAAACAGATCAGAGGGGGATAGTTCAGGTGCAAAAGCTAAAAATCCAGACCAAGATTTTGTTTCAACCAATCACTTATACTCCAACCAATGGGAAGCGCGATAACTCAGCTGATGGTCAGTAGTGTACAGCAACCCAACCTAGACACTCATTTTTGCAAAACATTGATTGTCCGGCAGGGAGCTGAGGACCAAGTTGAGAAACACTGTTCTAAAATGAATCTCAGTGGCTGATTAACAGATGCATAGACAGAAGGTCGAGTGGATGACTGATCGCCATAGATCTTACCACATGGGAGCATTTAGCTTATACAGCTTCTCCGATGCCTCCAAAACCTTCTTGTGCTCATTGAAGAGCAGGTTGGCCCCCAGGTAAAAGCCCACGTCCCAGTAGTCCTGCATCTTCTCCAGGCTCCCCATTCTCCCCAGGAGGCTGCTCAAGGTGACCCCTTAGCAATAACAGACCTCAGTTTTCCTCCACGTAAACAGAAAGACTCCTTCATTCACAGCCAGGGCTATTCACACCAAGTAAGGTCATCGCAAATTAATCTCGAGATTTTATTTACCTGTTCTTGGGCTAGTTAAAACGGATAAAACACAACAGACAGCATAATATGCAAACTAAACAATGATCATAAACTAAACAATGCTTTTCTATTTCAATTCCTTTCAGATTTATAAAGTAATAAATAAAATAATTCTAAAAATATAAAACCATGCTTCCCATCAGAGACAAAGGCCCATAAGATAATGCCTGCATTCATATATAATAGAGACTCTCATCCATGCATTTATGAGATTAGATTTGTAGTGCCTGCAAATTTTTATATTAGATGAGACTAAAAATTGAGAAATTTCAATAAGCACACATCATTTTTCCTCATAAGAAGGACGATATCAAGACTGTGTCGGCATTTACACATCAAATTACAGCATATATGAGTAGCCCAAAATCAAATCAAAACCAAAAAGCATATGTGGCTGACTCACGTACATACAATGTAAGAAGCCTAAAATCAAAGGGATAGAAAAATGCTCAGAAATGGATAGAGTTCAAAGGGTTAATAGTACTATAATTGAAGCAGGACGTTTTTCACCCAAAGTTCAAATGCAACCAATAAGGTTTGTCTTACCTGAAAAAATGCTACATTTGTCCAGAAGCATTTATATTGAAATTTTAAGAAAAAACGTCCATGGTCAAAATTATGATGTGGCACAAATCTTAGGCCATACTACCTAGACCCAAGATGGTGCCTATGCTCCACATTTTACAGTGAGTTATGTAGACTGAAACATAGTGTGTTTCTGACTATGGTCTAGCCCTGCCTTGGTCTTGATATTGTCTCAGTCTCACCATGCCTTAGTCTTGGTCCTGTCTCTGTCTCACTACACTCTGGTCTTGGTAAGAATTTGGTCTCAGTTTAGGTGGTTTTGACTATACTAGCCCAGTGCTTCTAGATGACTCACCGATTTTCCGCATCTCCATAGAAGTCTCATATTTCTGGCCCGCCGCTATCAGCAGAACCACGCAGTTGATGCCCGAGTGTAACGTTGGCTCTGTTTCGAAGGCCTT
This sequence comes from Pollimyrus isidori, assembly GCA_019775955.2. NCBI lineage: Eukaryota > Metazoa > Chordata > Actinopteri > Osteoglossiformes > Mormyridae > Pollimyrus > Pollimyrus isidori. Next base: position 23,353,902 of record JABFDZ020000138.1, on the reverse strand, counting down.
GCCATACCTACAGCAGAAGGAGCAGGAAATCCGGCATCAGGATAATGTCAGACGGGGGTACTGAGGATCTTATGTAAAAGGCGTCACCAAGTGTGAATCTGAAGCTGACAATTCCTGAGAAAACAGGGTCCTGGAAATCACATCAGATTGGAACAGACTAGATGTAAGAATATTACAAATGCATGCAGAATAAAATATAAATATATACAATAATGAAGGTAAACATGAAAACCGCTGCAACCTTGACCAGGATAACCAGTTGGATAATGAGGAATAAACAATAACACATTGTAAATAAATGAGTCAGCATGCATCTGGGGAGGTAAGAAAACCCACCCTAGCTGGATTGCTTGAGTACTATGTATTATTCATGCTTATATAATTATTCAGTTGTATTCAATTTAACCTATTTATGCAAGTGCATATTTTACTGGTGCAATTCTGGTTAATGAATGGAAGGGTCTACCATAAGGTACCCATTGGAATCACCTGCAGGTACTGTGCTCTCATCCATATCCATTACGCTCAATGTTACCGTGACCCTTGAGGAATTTATTTCAGTGGTGGTTTAGCTTGGGCTCTGTTCGCCCTTCTCACCAGTAGCAGGCCTGGTCTCGCGCCCGGGGGTCGCTGAGGTTAGAGCTCAAGAAGATGTCCTTGTAGATGCGGCCGCAAAGGCAGTAGACATCCGATGGCACCCGATCCCCAGACTCCACTATGGGGATGATGATGGACAAGGCCTTGTCACGGTCACCTGGGGCGTTCCTTCTGCTCGCAGCAAAAAAAACAACACCAAACCAATTTGGTGACCCATTAATCACTGCAGGCTACCTGTAGATTCATACCTTGAGAATGTAATACTAGGAAGAATGCATAAGCAGAAACCAATTAATAGAAACACCACATTAACTTGACAAGGAACTAGGCTGAATAGTTGGTAAATCATCAGCACTCCTATGGCTATCATTGTACAGGGGCGAGTCTGTTGCCTGGATTCAGAGGGCTGTATTATGGGGTGCCGGAAAATTCAGGAGCAGGTACCTGTTCAGTGCAAATATATAATGGAACTTGATGTTCTGCTGCGTGGCCACTACACAGGTGGGGAGCTGCATCAGGGTCTCCACCAGGTTAATGATGCCACCGTAGTCCTGGAGTAGATACCGTGCATGTCAGGCTGCATGACTGATGAGTCAGGTGTACGATAAAGAGGCACGACATGTCATACCAACATGGGAGGTTCTGGTTACTGCCTGGATGGATGCGATACGTCAATATTCTTTCAGGTGATACAGAAAAAGAAGGCACAGCTCGCGCCAGTATACCTCCAACTGCCAACCATTTTTTTGAGGGGATGCCCCTTCTAGTTTCTTCACTATTGTTGCTGTTGGTAGCTCAGCAGGGTGTGACACCCCCTCACCTGGATATCACGGTAACACAGGAGCAGGTTCATGATGATGTCTGGGCTAAGATGCTCCATCGTGTCCAGTCGTTTCTGGATCTGGCCCAGTTCGTGGCTCAGGTCCGGGCCACTGAACCGCTCACGGACCGTCCGGATCTCCTGCCGAATTTTCTCCTGAGAATACCCGCTGCGGGGGAGGATGAGATGCTCTAGTGTCAAGCTGATCAGAACTAATTGCTTCCCCACCGCCGACTGGTGGTAGGTGTGCAGGGGGAGGTCAACCGTGCCAAAGCAGCGTGGAAGTAGGCCTCAGGACTGGACCCACCTGTTGTGGATCTGCACATTCTCCAAGAGGTGGATGAACTTCTCCACCAGTGGGGTGAGCAAGGGCTCCAGCTTGACCCTAGGGATCAGCAGCTGTTTGATGCCCGCTGCTGTGCCAGCCTCGCAGGTGAACGCCTTGCCTTGGGGTGACACCAGGTACTGGATAAAGGTGTAGGTCCCACAACCTTCCTGCAGGACAACACCCACACATAGCTGTCAAAACATGGCTCCAGTAATAACAAATCCGAGGGAAAACTAGTTAAAACCAAAACAAAGAATATCAGCTGACATGTTTTACAAGCAGATAATGTTTTGGTCCAGGCATGCCCACACATAGAACAAGGTAGGTGGATAATGTTTTAGTTCCACACCAAAATGAAGATCAATTAAACACCACATCTCTGGCAGCCTAAGACTTCTACAAGGTACAGTTTATTGTTTTCCTCGTTTCTGTTTGCTACTCCACCCAAGACAGTCACCCAGAATTCTACATAGTCAAACAACACAATAAACATATATGTCTTAAAGAATAGGTGAAGACTTCATTCGGCATTGTTTTAACACTAAGAATTTCGCAGTATGTCGGTTATCAGGTCATATTTTCAGCAACAGAGCCTAAGTAGGCCTACTATTAAAATGAGCAACCTACAGCAAAGCAATTTTCCAGGAAACCGCCGTCGGGAACATGTCGTCATACAAAGTGGATAGTAATACTGAAATTTATTTTTATATCACATTTAGTCGACATAGTCATGACGCTTTAACAGACGGCTTTGTTCGCTTAATTCGAGTAACGCAAACAGCATCTTACAGACACATGGCTGTCAAGCAGTCAGTGGGGCATAAATACCCACACACAAGTGTGAGCAATATTGGAGTAAAAACTACACATCATCTCCCACAAAGCAAGAAGAATATACTATTCAGTCAACCGAAAGTGCAAAAATGAAACGGCTGGTTGCCAACATTGAAGAAAGCAGAAGGAATCAAAGATGTGAGAGGTTCAGAAATGCATGGAGAGTCAATAGTAAGGGCGGAGATTAAGGAAAGTTTTCAAGTGATTGAATATACATTAAATCTGTACCCTCAGAGTGAGCAGATCGCCCCCCTGCTCGCTGCAGTACAGGATGACGTTGTTGGTCATTTGGAAGCTCTCCCTCACGCCCAGGTGGTAGAAGAGAGACTGTTGACAGGAAGAGTCGCTCATCTCCACCACGGCCACGTCTGAAACGCAAAAATCAAACCATTACCAGCCCGATCGTTCACCTGAATCAGTTCCGCGAAAGGCGAGAAAGTGAATTTCACAAGCAATCAAAGATATTTTTATGCTTAAATTAGCTGTAATGTGGTGCCTGTGTGTTTCCACCCGCACAGTCCTCATAGATTACAAGACCTTCTGCCTATGGGCTCCCTGTCCGTACTTGCCTGAGTTGTAGAAGGTGTCCAGGACATCCGGAATGCTCAGCACAACTTTATCCAAAGGGACACTTTTCAAGGAAGCATGCGCTTCTTCGCAGGCTTTCTGCAGGCATGCCAGCGCTACGTCCTCACCGGTCTCGGGCAACGACGCACGTGGGACCACGTAGACGACGGTGACATTTCTGGTCCGGCTGTGTGTGGAGGCGACGATCACGTCCTTGTTGGATAAATCCAACTTTGGGTACTGCCACATGCTTCCTGCCGACAACGAGGGCTGTACTTTTCCGCGGTCCGTCGTGGTCATTCTCACATCGTGCCGCACAGCTGCCTGTCCACACGAATAAAACCTAAAGTATAAACTGATCACCTTCCGTGCTTGACCATGTTATCCCAGATTCCTAAACTAGCACGCGTCCCGAGGACGTCCGGTGATGCGCCGCCCCCGCGAAACGCCTCCGAGCTCCGTGCGACATCTGCCGCCTCCAGAACACACCTTTACCACCGCAAAATGTGACCGGGACAGATCAACACGTGCATATATGCAAACAAGTTATAAATGTAATGCCGCCAAGGCACATAGCAAAAACATAATTTTTTAGTTATTTCAAGAAAGCACACAACGGAAATATGAAACCTTTAAACAAATTCTGGTTGCCTAATCACCGTCAGCCAGTGATTTAAAAAGCCTATAATATATTTGGTTTTATGATGTTGAGGACGCTTTCCATTTGTAAACTTTCCATTTGGGATTAAACGGTCGCAAAAGTGTAACAGAAACTTCAGCGGGAAGTACAGCATTTACACAAAGAAATATGTGGGACCAATTTACAGAGCCACGCCCGTATTTTCATAGAGAAAGGAATCGTGCATTTTTTCCTCTAATTTCTACTGCGGCGTTTAAGTTTCCAAACTTTTTACGACAGAATATGTAAATTTTGACACTAGTGTCCCCCAGTGGCTGCTCGCCGCTATATCCTACAAGATAAGTAGGATTCCAGTGAAGTCACGCATCCGCCTGTGTCAGATGGTTATCCAATACGGAGTCGCGGCGGGGGACACGATGGGGAATTCAGCGACGTCAATTCACATTCATGAATTTTGATCGCGAAGGACCTCAAGAACACACAAACTCAACATACAGGTCAGAGACAGGTACAAACCACCATGAAATTATTCAACTACTCACGCTACTATAAAAATATCTGAGTCACTGGGATAAACAATTAAGATCTGTGATACCCCGATCCTTCATGATTTCCTCAAAAGCTGTTTCCATTACCGGTTTGTTCCAGCCCTATAGATACTCAGATGACCACAGCTGCGGAGTGTTATAGCACTAAGGCAACGAAGCTATTTTGAGTAATACCCATTTTGCATAACCGGTAAAGATTGCTAGGTGATTTATTTTAACTAGTGTGGAAACACTTGAACTGAATGTTCAGGGTGAGGTTGAGCATTTTTAGAGTGTGTCATATTAACATGAAGATGGTACATGCCTACAACCCCATTCCACCCCCCAAAACAGGACACTGTGAAACACAAACAAGCACAGGATGGAATGATTAACAAATCATGTAAACCTATATTTAACTGAAAATAGAACAAAGGCAACATCAAATGCTGAAACAGAAATTTTGTTGTTTCATGATAAATACCATTTTTTTTAAATGTGGGGCATGTTTACCATTGTGTTGCATTACGTTACTGTAATGCTTTACTTTACTGTTTTCTCTCTATATGCTGCCATTAGGTAACATCATGAGAAAACATAATGTTAATTATCATTCCTATGCTGATGACAC
>JABFDZ020000138.1:23331395-23343973 GCA_019775955.2 Pollimyrus isidori | reverse complement strand
TCTGATTTAAAGGAACCCAAGGATTCAGCTTGCACTACGTTATCTGGAAGACTATTCCATACTCTAACTACACGCTGTGTAAAGAAGTGCTTCATAAGAACATAAGAATAAGAATAATGGCAATGAAAGGACAAAGGGCTGGTGAAGGGAGTGTTATGGTGTCAGAAATTTCAACTGGAACACCCCCCCCGGAGTCAATACTGTGACTCAGAAAGTCAGAAGATCCTCCTCAACCACAGCCTCAAAATTCAACATGGCTACTCCCTTCATCATCAGAAGTGAAAATTTTGGTTATATACCATTTGTTAGCACTATGGTTTTATTTATGTCTCATTAAATCAGTCATGCATACAGCATATCTATGGACATGGTGCTATAATGTATGTGTAAAATATCATAATGCGCTATAAATTAGTATTGCTAGAACTGGAAAGTAGTTCACCAGGTGTGATGTCGTTCCCAGGCCCTATTCCAATATCTTAGGTAAATGGAATGCAGCATTTGTGTAAATTTCAAATCTGTGGGGAGGTGGCAGCAAAGAGTTCAATGTCTGGATGACCACGGGGAAAAGCTCTACAGAGCTTGAACAAGCACAAATAAAAGAAGCATGATGTGCATCTGTATCTGCAGCAGCTACTCTACTAATGGATCACTAGCCCTCGGACAACAAACTGCAGCTTGTGATACAATCTTCATATCAGTTCCTCGAATTACCCGTTTTATTTTAACATCACTGCCACGTGGGGGGCTTCGGCTCCGTTTACGCCGGGGGGAACGGCTCTCCCTTCGGCCTGACGACCTGTCCCCCCTCCTGGCTGGTGATCTATTCCAACAAGCAGCAAAAAGAAAAAAATATGCAAGTGAATCCCTGACAGTTAAAAGTACTCATCTATTGTTGTTGGGTTTTTTTATATATATAAAAAAATCTGTCTTATTTAAATAAGACACCAACATGTGGTGACGTGACTAATGCAATCACAAATAGGATAATGGTTTCAAGCGTCAGTAAAGCAACAACATACCTGAGAGACTGAAAAATAATTGTCCATGACAGTTCCAAGAAATAAATAAGTTCACTTTCTCAAGCAGACATTAATAAAACGTATTCCTACTGAACATAGGTTATAAAAATCACCTGTAACGAAGCCTTGTTGTGTGGAGACCGCCAACTACTTACAAGTATAGTAAAAAAAAGGAGGACGCTACTTGTCTATATCACATTTTATAAAACTGCTATTGACTCGAAGTTAACACCCACTTGCTGGCTCGCCTCCTCTGCGGCACCGGACTTGCGCTGCCTCTGTTAGATCCCGAACTCGAGCGGCGGGATCTCTGCGGCCTAGCCGGACTCAGCTTCTCCTGCTTGATTCTAATCTTCGTTTCCCGAGGCGAATCATGGCGTCTGTGTCGTCTCTCCCTGTCCATCTCCTTGACGTATCTAAATGCTTGGTCTTGTTTTCAATATAAGGCTCATAACATGAACATTATATATGGAAATATTAACGACGACCAACAAGTTTCTCAACAAGACTCGCGCTTTCCGCGAGCTGAAAGATTTCAGCCCGCGAGTTCCGTTTCCGGTTCCGTTATAAAAATCGTCCGACCGTGTTCTCAAAACAAGTCACTTAGTTCTGCTTTACGGGAGTCTGTAGAGGACATGCGTCAACTTGTTTTCTTTTTCGTTAACTCGAGATTACGACTTCTTTTTCTCGTGATCTCGACGTAACTGAAGTCATTATTTCGATATCAATAGTTATTTTTTTAAGCCGACATATTTCAAACATCATCCGGTAACCATGGAGACTTTCCAGTTGATTGGTAATGAAATTGAGTACTCGTTCAGGCTCACTTATGCTATAATTTCTCCGACCGTATAGTTGCAAATTTCTGAGACCCCTTCTCAAGTGACGAACACTAATATGACAATTGTCTAGCACAGAAAATACACTTTATATTTTATCAATGATTCGGTGCAATATATCACAACTTTCTCCCCACAGTTTGAAGTTTAACTATTACAAACAAGTGCAATATAACTTTATATTCCTGAACAGATATTTTTTTATTTTCATTTTAGTTATTAGAATGTTTAACAATGCTCTAATTTGTTTCAAACTTCATCCATATTTTTATACTTCAAATCTATTAATTCTTCTTGTCTTGTCTATGTATTATTGTTCAGTCGCAATGTGCGCAATTTCCTCCGAGATTAATAAAGTCTTCTGATTCTGATTGTGACTGGGACAGTCCACGATCGAAGTAAAATCTGATGCATTCGTCCATGGGGATAATACTAAACTTGCCGTGAGATCACGGGAAAGTGACTTGGGTTATGTCGAGATCACAAGAAAAAAAGAAGTTGTGATCTGGAGAAAACAGCTTTGGTTATGTTGAAATCACGAGAAAAATAAGTCATGATCTCAAGATAACGAAAAGAAAAAAGAAGTTAATGCATGTCGGCTACAGACTTCCGTTCTACTGCAAAACTAATCAATCCAAAAAGCTCTTGTGATTCTGATTAGATTTTTTGTAAATTTCATTTCAATAACTTAAAACTTTAAAGTATATTTTTATAATTATATTTAACTAAATACCTATGTTTCATATTAATGGATAATATCCTGGTCTGATACGTTGGGGTAGCTGTTGGCCGTACTGTATATCCTGTAGGACACCTTTGAGGCGTCTCTGTAGTCATAGAAACGGCACCACGCACTCCCACGAAACTCTCCTGCGTGCGTTTTTGGGAAGAATCGAGTGTTTCATTTTAATTATAGTTTTAATAATTGAAATGATTCCCCCAGTCGACTCGCTACTGAAATACGACAATCCTGTTCTGGTGAGCAGGAACACAGAAAAGAAATCATTTAAGGTAAAACTCCAGATTGAAATAAAACAGCCTCGATTGTGTTTGAAAGTATATATAATTAGGGTAGTGTTTTATGTAAAGCATCTCATTTGTGCCTACTGCAATGTTGAAAAAATGTCTTTTTAAATAAGTACAGGTAAAAGTAAAATGAAAAATCACAGCATTTTATATTTGTGGATCGATATAAAAATATAAGAAATATTTTTTTAAAGATCGGCCTCGTGATTACGTTCTCTTTTTAAAATAACCAACAAAGTCATGACTGGTAATGTCTTAAGGGAATAGATAGAGGATGGTTGATGGTGATCGCGCATATACATTCGCCTAAAGGATTATTAGGAACACCAGTTCAATTTATCATTAATCCAATTATCTAATCAACAAATCACATGGCAGTTGCTTCAATGCATTTAGGGGTGTGGTCCTGGTCAAGACAATCTCCTGAACTCCAAACTAAATGTCAGAACGGGAAAGAAAGGTGATTTAAGCAATTTTGAGCGTGGCATGGTTGTTGGTGCCAGACGGGCCTGTCTGAGTATTTCATAATCTGCTCGGTTACTGGGATTTTCACGCAAAACCATTTCTCGGGTTTACAAAGAATGGTGTGAAAAGGGAAAAACATCCAGCAGGCAGCAGTCCTGTGGGCGAGGTTTATTCATTTAAAATGAACAGGCACTCAACTAAAAATGCATCATTGTATTTTGTCAGCACACACAGGGGGGAGTAGCCTATTAAGCATCTCCCTTTTCATGTGACATTTGGCCCTAAAAAGTTATTACCAAACAAGTCATGCATCATATAATGGTATCTAGCCTAAGTCAAAAGTGTGTTCATTAAAAATGGCCGACTCACTCGTTCATTTAAAAGAGCTGAGAGGAATAGCCAGTTCACTTGAAAAATACCCATCTGTGGCGCTGGCCTAGGAATGCGTGAAATGTGCTTGTATGCCTTTACAACAAGCAAGGCTTGTTTCTGGTTATTGTTCGGACAAACTTTACGACCAAAACGTCAAGTACACTTAATGCTTCCAAACTGCCGCAGCTTTTAAATTTGCCTCGGGTTAATGATGTCATGTCTCCCTTCAATATGCCAATGGTAATAAAGGCCTTTGCACTGTGACTCAGGCCAGGAACTTGAAAGCAAGCCTCCAGTTGCCCACTGTAACTGGGCCCGTGCCCCCAAAACCCAAGAGCCCCACCGCTGATTCCATCAGGCAGCAAACCGAGGAGGTTCTGGACATCATCCTGCCTCCCAGGTATCTCCGAGTTGCCTTTAGATGCAGCCCCCGGCTACCAACACACAGCCCGGTCAGTTGCCTTGTTGTCTTCGCAGAGAATGGACGGAGAATGACCAACTGTGGATCCAGAGGGTTTCCAGTGCTCCCTGCACACGCGTGGATGTGATACACCTCCAGGAGCAGCTGGACCTGAAGCTACAGCAGAGGCAGGCTAGGGAGACGGGCATCTGTCCCGTCCGCAGACAGCTCTACTCCCAATGCTTTGGTACATTCTGGGCTAATTGCTGTAACAAAAAAATAGCCACTTAGTAGCTAAGCTCATGTTATACAGCTGGCAGAGTCCTGGAGTCTCACACATTGACTGTGAGACACACGCATTTTCACCAGTTCACACGCTCACACACCATCACACACCATCTTGTTACTCACACTGAGAAATAGGGATAATATCCACCAAAGTTTATATATAATTAATGGACATGGCGCGGGCATACGGAGGGAAGTCTTCCGCCAAGTTCTTAGCTGTCCCGAATGATAGAGCATCAATGGCCATCCGCCAGCCAATCAGAAAACAGCATTTGCCGTTTCCTGGCAAATTCCAAAATACGTCACAGGCGATCTCACTGCAAGCATATTTTTTACATAGACGCAGACAAGGTGGAAGAGCAGGATCCGATGAATGCAGTAGGTGGGGTGCTCAAGTCTCATGTATTGACCGTGAGACACACGCTCCGCCCTTAATGTAATCTCACTCCAAAGTTTAGATGAAACTCGAGAGCCCTGCATTGCCCTGCCATCCTTATCTTCTTATGAGGCCTTGCCGTTTCATTGCAGATGAGCTGATCCGACAGGTGACCATCAATTGCGCCGAGAGGGGTCTCCTCCTGCTTCGTGTCCGGGACGAGATCCGCATGACCCTGGCCGCCTACCAAACACTTTACGAGAGCAGTGTGGCGTTTGGCATGAGGAAGGCCTTGCAGGGCGAGCAGGGCAAGTCTGATATGGAGAAGAAGGTGCGGTGAGAAATGATTGTGGGTATTCTCACTAACTTCAGACGGCCTGTTGAACATGGAGAACAATAAACTGTAGGAAATAAGGAGCAGGGAAGAAAACCATCCTGGATTACAGAAGTAGAATAAAGAAAGTAATGGATTAAAGTAACTAATTCTCTCTCATTTTGGGGGAGAGAAATTTATAAACCCAACTTGCATGTCAAGTCCTGTGTAATGAAACCATGAAATAATTACAAACGCACTAGTTGACGGTCTTTTTTTGGAAATGTGCAGATTGAGCAGCTGGAGAAAGAGAAGAAGGAACTGGACAAGCAGGTGAACGAGCAGAGGGCCCGATGCGAGGCCGTGGAGAAGCGGGAGGCCGAGCGGCGGCAGGCCGACGAGAAGAAGCATTCAGAGGAGATGCAGTTCCTCAAACGGGCTAACCAGCAGCTTAAGGTACTAAGCCACCAGGGCTAAGGGCCAGACCTCCTTCCTAAGCCTGCAAGCCATCCCAAGTTCTCACACAGCTGCTCAGGTTCAGTCACAACTCCTGGATACCCAACTAGCATAATCCATAACCTTGCATTCAACGATGCATCATTCGCGTGCCAAGGCTGTGCTTAGACTAAGCCTAGCTGGAATGCACTGGGAATGCTAGATATGTCTCTGCTTTCCATCTCGCCCTTAACAATGTAATATGGACAAACTGCTCCACTTTAGCGCCGTCACAGTCACACAGTGTCTCCACATGTAGAGGAGTCCAGGGTTACACAGTGTCTTCACACATAGGAGTCCAGGGTCACACAGCACCTGGAGAAGATTTTGTCTCTCTGTAGTAGCTTAAATGTATTTAGATATCAAGCGATTTTCAGGATTAGACTGAATTCCACACTCTACATGTCTTTCGCAGATGGCTGCGCACACCTGGTTCAAATAGACCATCTGCGTTCTTCATTTGGCTGAAGTTCAGTCAGCTTGATAAGTCTGCTGGGGCACTAACTGTCTGTTGATAACATGAATTAGATTAAGTTAATTAAGTCCACGATTGGATTTTATGAGGTACTACTTGGTTTTTAGGAAACTTAAGAAGCACAAACAAAAAAGTTACATGCACAGAATGAGAACAGAACACAGATTAGCTCTATGGTGATCGAGTTCATCAGCATCATTGTTCCTCTTCACTAAATTCCATGAATGCTGACATTTGTCCACAGTGTTCTGTGTTCTCCACGGTCCTCAGGTGTAGTTCTCTGAGGGACAGTTTGTCCCATTTGTGTCATCTGCCCACTTTCACCTGTGTTTTTTCCCCCTAGGTCCTGCTTGACGGACTGGTTGCTCCAAAGAATTAAACTGTTCTGAAGCAATAGGTGTGTCTTTAATTCCACCAGCCACTGTTTACATTTCAAATAATTATAACATCATACAACATTCAGTTTTTACTTCTTGTTAATAAATGAAACGTTTTTTTTCTTCACTCACTGTTTATTTATCCCTCAGCAAAACAAATACATGACTTAGAGGGAAAAAGGGATGTTTTGGCCATGCAAAAATCTGACTTTATTTTTCTTAATGAAAAATACATTAAGCACTCTTCCCAGTGTCAGTAATGCTGTCACAATCGTCACTTGTTTTGCCGCGCTAGTTTGTAAAATTTATAAGGTGTTGTAAAGTGCAGTTGTGAAATGGAGCTTTGAGGGCCAGACTTTCAGCTGCCAAGCGGCATCGCCTTCCACGCCCCGTTAACGCCCAAACTCTCTCCTTCCAAAATGATCTCGTCATCAATCAAGGATACACGCGAGAAGCCATTAAAAGTGGTTTATTTTACAGGGCATACAGCCACAGGCTCAGCAGCGGCCCCGTTTGGCCCGCTCGGGCCTGCCAGAGGGGGCCCGCTTTTTGTTCTTGTTCTTGTTCTTGACGTTGTGCGTTTCGTAATAACGCACCCCCACCTTCTTCACCTTCTGTGCTCGTTCCTGTCTCCTCCGCTGTATCGGGGGCAACATGAGTGAGTGTGGGTTCTCTGCACCTGGGATGATGTCAGCGAAACCCTACATTGTGCCACATGGGAGGTGGGGGGTCGGTACCTCTTTGCACGTCAGCCTGCCACCACGTCCCGTCACACTCTGGCCATCGTCTTCCTCGGCCTTCCTCTTTCTGCTGGTCTGTGTCTCAGCTGTGGGCCCAGAGGCTGTGAGAGACAGAGAACATCAGTCCTACCTCTGCACATGTTCAAAACTTCTAACAAGAATAAAAAAATGTTCCAAACGTGAAAGTTGTGGCAAGTCACCAAACCAGGTGTAAATTTCACATTTCAGACTGGAACCTAGAAACTGACTCACATTTGTCCAGAGGATCAACAATTCATGAGGGGGGGGGGGGGGAAATGTTAAGAAAAACATGATGGGACAGTTTGTGTGGAATTAAGAGGGACATCAGACATCAGTGCCACAGGTCCAACCTACACAGCCTACGACAAATAGCACAGCTGCTTCTCTACTTCTGGGTGGTACTGTGACCAGACGGAAAGTTCTGGAACGTAAGGAGCCTACCAACAAGATGTGCCTCACCGCTATGTGGCGTCAGGCACGGGAGATTATCGGACTTTGATTTAAAATTAAAAATAGAAGGATGGAATTTTTGACTGATGTATTGGGGAAGATGTGCAGAACAGAGAGATCATTCTGGGGCAAATTGCACACAAATTCACACAAGGCGGCGGCAGCCTTTAAACTCAGCTCTCAATATTTTTCTTAGTTCAATGCCCAAAAATAAAACTGTACAAAAAATAAAATAAAATAGCTGGAAGAAGCACCACACGGTGTAATCTGGGCCCTCGTTTCACATCTGGCATTAGATTTGAGTAGGAATCAGTTTTCAGGGACTTTCCCTGTTTTTTTACATTTTTTTTTTTGATTTTTAGAATTCAAATTCATTGCAGGGTCCTGGAGATTCACTGTCCCCCGCTCAATGGCCTGCCATCAAAGTGCATTTAACTGGCCAGTGTGCCGCCTCAACAATTCTAACCACACAAACCCACAATAACCCACAAAAAAAATAATTCAAGCATGGTTATGCTGCTTATAAAGGTAACATCGGATGGTCTTTTTTTCCCAAAATCCAAATTTTTTAACTTTTCCAGATGTTTTATGACAATAAGTTAAGGCTTTCAAGGACCTCCAGGAATCCTGAGAGTGTCACCTGCCTTTCAGAAACATCCCCATTTACACAAGGACCAGAATTTTGGCCCATCAGAACTCATGGTTCCGCCGATTCTCACGGAAACTGCATTAAGCTTTGACGGGGGACTCGCCTTTCGCCGACGGCTGACTCTCTGTTTGCGTGTACAGCCTCTCCGTCAGTGACTTTGGGATCCTGTAACAACAGAAAGTTACTTCCACAAGTTACTTTATTACTCACCACGTAACTTCGATTAAAGAACTTTTTAAAAACTGCTGTGAAGTCAATTCAAAATGAAAGAAAGAAAAAAAAAATTAAAAAAAATCACAAAACAAGCAATAAAGTGTATGCGTTCAGCTCAGAAGATCCCTGCCATGGGTGGAACATGCCTATTACGAGACCATTTCGGACAGCGGAACACACCGGATCGCTGAGAACCTCTTGCACTTGGCCCGGCTTAGGAACTGCTTGTACTTGGCGATCTTCTGGTCCAGCTCTTTGACCACTTGCCGCGAGTCCGTGACCTCAGCCTTGGCTGGGGCAGTTTTCGGCTCCTCTGCCTTCTCACTCCCATCCTCACTCTCTTCGCCACCATCTGGTCCATCACTCCCTACATCTTCCTCTTCTGACTGCGCTTCCTCCTCATCTGAGAAGTCCGACAACTCCACGGGCACCAGGTCCTCCTCCGTGAACTCTGGGCCTACGTTGATCTTCCCGAAGTTCTGCTTGACGTTGGTCAGGAGTTTCGGCACCTGCTCACTCTTCAGACATGAGTCAGTCTGGTCCAGACCCTCCGTCACCTCCTTGGGGGTCGCCTCCTGTGAGTCCCCGTCACTGGTCATCGCTCCTACTTTCCCCAATCTTTCCTGACGCTAAAGAGGAAAAGCTGGTTTAGGAAAGACCTACTCAAAGATTATCCTTAAGAATCATTTATTTACCAAGTTTTAGTATCACCTTATGGACAGTAGGGGGCAGGATAACTACAACTGGAGCCAAAGAGCAGATTTCAAAAGGAGGAGCGTTATGCAATGCAGACTGCATAGTGACGGCAAATGAGGGCGGCCCCCACCTCCTCCTCCGTCTCCGTGAGGGGGGGCTTCACAAAGAATGGGATGCGACCTCTCTGCCAGTCGTTCAACACCATTTTGGACACTGTAGGCAGATCTGGCTCACCGCCCTGGGACACATGGAGAGAGACTGTCAAACATCACACAGGGCCGACTTCATGCCGCAGACTGGAGTTTCCGTTACTGAAGCCAGTCCCTTCCCCAGGATGGGGTGGCAGGATTCACATTGCCCCCCGGTTTATGGAGAAAATCAATGAAGAGCCAGAGTGAAGCCCAGGACTCGGCGGAGGGCTATCACACAGGACAGACCTTTAGGAGTTTCCCGGTGCGAAATGCCAGCTTTTCCAGGAAGTCCTCAGGTGACGTCCAGCATGGGACTCGATACGTTTTCTGGATATACTCTGGTTTCGCCCTCTCCAATACAGCCCCAATGTGCTCCTCTGGGTTCTTGATCTTCTCCACTTGCACCTGCAGGACAAATGTTTGCATCGGAACCAATCAGAGGAAAATGAAATTGTTTAACGCCGTCATAGATACTACCCACAGGGACACAAAATATTTATTACGTCTGTGCATGCCCTGGGAATTTTGTTATGCTCATAAATATTTTATATGGACATTGTATATGGACACAGTTTTTAGAGTGTGAAACAGACTCTATCTGCATAAGGGAACCCACCACTCCTTTGAGCACGATGTCCGTTTCACTGTCCTCCGACGGATACACGACTCCGGGACAGTCGATCAGAAATATACGTCGCATCAGCGTGATGTACTGCCACACCTGGGAGAAGAGAGCGTGATGACGGGCAGGTAGGGGGCAGGAAAGGAGAGCACCAGGCACCAGGAGTTGGTTTCAAAAATCTTACACACGTCCCTCATTTAAGAAGACGGCAAAACACCCACTCTGCTTGTGTCCCGAGCCCATGGGTAAAGAAAGGCAGTGAAAGCCCTTTACTTTCCATGGCAGGGAGTGGACCACATCGACTGAAAGCAGGCTAAAAATGGAAAATATCAAAAATAAATATTTTTTTCAAATTAAGGCAAAAAGCCACAAGATGTCAGTATGAACGGCGAAAACGACACCATCCCAAAAACGGCAACTGTTCTAAATCAGGTTTTAGGTTTTTTAATCACACCCTCGCCAACCTTTAAAAAAATCATTAGTCACACGGCTGTTTATATAACGTCTCCTTTATTTGCAAGGCAGGAAATTACTTGAAATGTGGTAGAAAAAAAAAGACCAATTCGCAAAAATACACATAGGACGTCAGTTAAAAAAAAAATCCATCACAAAAAAAATAATAATTAAGAGCATTAGCAGGGGAGGTAAAATGGCATCAGTCAGACAGATGGTCTGCCAAATGACCTCAGGGGACCTTTGGGTTAATGGCCCAGCTAAGCATTCGGTCACGAGCAAAGTAAACCAACCTCTCACTCTTGCAACACGCCGAAGCGATCATGAGTCCGACAAAGACCACCATCCTCATTTCCATCATTATTCCTGAGCTTTCAAACACACACTTTTGCCCCTTTTCCCAAAAAATATATACAACTTCATAACTCCTGAGCTTAAGTATACAAGGACTTAAAACACTAGCTGTAGGAGTATTATTTTCCTTTGTTGTCTCGCTTTCCAGAGGGAGGTTCCTGAACAAAGGCCTAATGGATCTTTCCTCCCATTGCAAATAGAAATGTTCTGCTGCTGACAGGCAAAACCATCTGGCTTGTCAGGCTGAGATAAATGGGCATATTTAAGATGGTAAGTGCTACAGGATGATTCTCAAGAAATGCCAGGTAGATCATATGGAGAGCATCTGAGATCAGCCTTCACCCGTCATCATCCAGCGCGGTGATTTACAAAGGGACAATGTTCACGCACATGTGGAACGTCAGACAGCAGCCTCTGCTAGCTAACCTACAGCCTGTGATTCATGCTACAAAGCATGACATGCTTGATGAGACAACCCTAAGAGCCCGGTTCTCCTAGAACGGTATCCAATGGCAATCGTGAGCTTTTAGGCAACTGTAGAGAAAGAGCTTTTGGATAAGCGGTAATATTTATAGTACCGAGCACATCCATAGATCCAAACTTAGTGGTTCCAGGTGTGAAGACTTAATGGCCAGGTCATCAATACATGTTGATCTCTGCCCAAAAGGACTTCATGAAGCTTCATTGCGGATGAGAGGAGAGAGAGCACCTTCGATGACATACCCTCTGGCTGTCCACAAACGCAGCGAGGGCCATTATGACCAATGCACATTACACTTTATACCAAGCCACACCTTCATTTACAACTACAGACATCCTTACCCTCTATTTTTGTCTTATTTTACAATCTTGTATTATTTTTCTTTTCAAGCACAATGCTGGAAGCAGGTGGAAAAAGCATTTCACTGCACTGATGTACGGTGTACATGTAGGAAACAAATGTACCATCTACCAAATATAAACTGCTTAACCCTCTGGGGTCTAGGGGTAGGAAACATACTTTCACTGACTGGGGCATGATCACATTTCTTCAAATATCATAAGCTTAATTCATGGCAAATAAATTGTTTCTTATATATTTGTTTTGCCATTACACTCATCTTTATTTTAATATATATATTGTAAATATGTCAGATTTTTGTTAAATTTGTAATTTGACATCAAAGTATAGACATTGCAAAATACAGTTTGGAACAACTGCAGAAACATTATAAAAGTACATACATTTACAGAATTTGGCAGCATTTACATAGTAACCAATGCTGGCAGTTTGATTTGATCACAGATCTGATCACCAAAGTCTTGGCTACATGAAGATGACTCAATGGTGTAGTTGCAACATTCATTTTGATAAATGAGAAAAACTGAACTCATGTCACTATTTCTGGCTCCTTTCATTGAATATGCAGCAACTTTCATGTGTATGCATGAGCTATTGTCACTTGGCCATGTCCCCCAGCCCCTTCTATGGCGCTGACGGGGATGTATATGGGCCGCGTTTCACCGTTGCGTGGTTCATGAAATTACCATGCGAATGCGATTTGAATATGTGCTAATGCAGCTATTTAGAATGTGAATAGCGATCTTCGGGTGACAGCGGTACTACACGCCCCCAATGCAGGTAAAACAAAGTAAGGTGACATTAGGGATGCTCCGATCGATCAACCGAAGATCGGTATCGGCCGATAAAAACATTTTATGACTCGATCGGTACTCGTTAAACTTGGCCGATCTTAGGAAC